>CM077187.1:36470285-36755285 GCA_039654105.1 Coreius guichenoti | reverse complement strand
TTTTTAAAGACTGTTTTTGTCATCATAGAGTTCACTAGTGCCCGCCCAATTTTAAGCGGCGTTAGTTCCGGAAGTGTTTTTTCCATTATTTTTCTCCCATGGGGATTTAAAAAAACTTTGTTAAAGCGTTATAAGCCATGAAGCAAGCCAACCAGCTACAGGGAGAATCACAACATTACCAACTTTGATTTGAAGGAAAAAAGTATCAGAAAATTGGACAAAAATATAAAGGTACGAGACTTCAAATCTACAGTCCCATGAGGCATTGCAAACAGCATAATCGAATTAAAACCAATGGAGAAATATAAAATTACTCCTTTAAATATGTTGATTTTTTATATATATATGTGTAATATAATATATTTTAAGTTTTTATCTTTTATATATTTTAACTGTATGTGTGTGTGTGTGTGTGTATATATATATATATATATATACACACACACACACACCAATCAGGCATAACATTATGAACATTATGAAGTGAATAACTCTGATTATCTCTTCATCACGGCACCTGTTAGTGGGTGGGATATATTAGGCAGCAAGTGAACATTTTGTCCTCAAAGTTGATGTGTTAGAAGCAGGAAAAATGGGCAAGCGTAAGGATTTGAGCGAGTTTGACAAGGGCCAAATTGTGATGGCTAGACGACTGGGTCAGAGCATCTCCAAAACTGCAGCTCTTGTGGGGTGTTCCCGGTCTGCAGTGGTCAGTATCTATCAAAAGTGCTCCAAGGAAGGAACAGTGGTGAACCGGCGACAGGGTCATGGGTGGCCAAGGCTCATTGATGCACGTGGGGAGCGAAGGCTGAGAAATTGAACAGGTGTTCCTAATAATCCTTTAGGTGAGTGTGTGTGTGTGTATATATATATATATATATATATATATAGTGTGTATATATATATATATATATATATATATATATATATATATATATATATATATATATATATAGATATATATATATATATATATAGATATATATATATATATAGATATAGATATAGATATATATATATATATATATAGATATAGATATAGATATAGATATATAGATAGATAGATGCAATGTTAATAACTGCATCATCACAGTCTGTGAAAAGGGTCTATGACAACACTGGATCCCACTGACTTTCATTGTTTGGGGAAAAAACAAAACAAAACAAAAAATTTCAAGATATCTTCTTTGGTGTTACACAGATACACACAGTTTTATAATGACGTGAGTGTGAGGAAGTGATGACAGAATTGTCATTTTTAGGTGCACTGTTCCTTTAAGTAGACCAATGGTGGTGTATCAGGTGTGACTCTCGAGTGTGTCCAAGCAGAAGTATAAGTATGAGTGTGTGTCAGTGCAATGAAAGAAAGACGAGCAAATAAACAGACCCGTCCTGAGAGAGAAACTGAGTCTCCATTCAAGCCCAATTACCATCTCGAGTTACTCCAATACAGCTGGAGGCCTCTCTCTCTGTGTGT
The DNA here is from genome assembly GCA_039654105.1 of Coreius guichenoti. Lineage (NCBI taxonomy): Eukaryota > Metazoa > Chordata > Actinopteri > Cypriniformes > Gobionidae > Coreius > Coreius guichenoti. The sequence goes on along the minus strand of CM077187.1, from coordinate 36,753,808 downwards.
GTGTGACTGCACTGTTTATTTCAATAGAAGTAGAGATGTCCATGCATCCGTTCTTCTCACAGGTGTGTCTCAAAGTAGTAAGTTCCCTGCCCGAGGAGTCAGCCATTTTTTTTATTGCAAAATCTGGACTGTATTCATGTTCAGACTTTATTTATGTTCACTGTATACTTATTGACACACACACACGGCACTAGCAGGCAGATTGAGATGCAGCCGGACTGCACAGATGCTCTCATTCTCATTCCCTTCACTCATTGATGATAGAGTAAGTGTTGATGTTTGTGTGTTTGCTTCAGGCTCCACGTGCAGCGTTCTGTCTGCGATGCCGTCGGACTCGGAGAGCAGCAGTTCTCTTAGCAGCGTCGGTGAGTCCTGTCAGGCTAGCGTGTGTGTTTGGCTATTTTGAGCATTTTGTCTTACAGAAGAATCATATTGCATCTTGAATAATTTTTTAGGAGGGAAATGTGCTTGATATTATTTCTTAAAAATAATGTTAAAAAAATCGTAATGGTCCTTAAATAGGCTTAATTTTTCTTGTGAAACTATATTACAATTTCAAACAATATTTTCATCTTTTGACTTTTATTTACTTATTTTGTACACAGTTTTTAATGAAGTCAGTTCGCAGTCAGTGTTAGAATTTTTTTTAATAAATTTTATTCTATTTTATTTGATTCTGGCATGGCTTCAAAATAAAGAAACAAACTAATTATTTTGTTTAAAATAATTACTTTTATATTAATTTCTAAATCAGATTTTACATGTTTACACTAAAGTTGAAAAGTTTAAGGTCAGTAAGATTAAAAAAATATATTTTTATTTAGCAGGGAAATGGATTAAAAATAACATTGAATACATGTATAATGTTACAAAAACATTTATTTCAAATATATTTGAACTTTCTATTCATCAAAGAAGCATGAAACATAAAATGTATCACAGTTTCCACAAAAATATGACACTGATAATAATCATAAATGTTTCTTGAGCATCAAATCATATCAGAATGATTTCTGAAGGATCATGTGACACTGAAGACTGGAGTAATGATGATAAATTCAGCTTTGATCACAGGAATAAATTACACTTTACTATATATTCACATAGAAAACAGTTCTTTTAACTTGTAATAATATTTCACAATTTTTACAGTATTTTTGATCAAATAAATGCAATCTTGGTGAGGAGAAGAGACTCTCAAAAGCATTATTTTAATGACACCAAACTTTTGAATGCTAGTCCTACACATATTCCTGACATCCTGCTGGTGCAAAACACTTCTGGGACTCGCTGGGAAAAATACAGGGCAAACTCAGACACCATCTGCGAGACGCTTCTGTCCATTAGACGTCTGAAACAAGACAGACGGCTCTGTTGTTTTCGGCAGTGAGGGATATGGGATGGGTCGTCAGTGGCCCAGATTAAATCATTGTTTATTCATAACATCTGTATGAACAGCAGCGCTGACTCTCAAACTAAAAGCCCAAGTTTATGAACTGGCCTACCGTCTTCAGATCTGCATTTGAAAGAGACAGAAGGTCACTTCCTTTGACGGAGTTTACTTTAAATTAAATGGAAATTAAATTAAATACAGTTTGTGTAACGAAATAATATCCGGGGTGGAAATTGGACACACTGCGTGACTTTTATTTAATAAACAAGCCTGAAATACACCGGGACTCTTATTTTGAAATGTCTGTTTTATTTATTGCAGGAGCTCATTCAAATTCAGATGAGGGAGATAAAATATGCATTCTTACAACCATATACAACATATTACAGTATAAACACTGTAAAGTAGACATTGTCGTAATTGATCAGCATTAGTTCATAAGCAATTGCTTGGCATAAATGTGCACTATTCATTGATTGAACTGTTACGCGAGCCTGTCGAATGCACAACAGCGCCACCTTCAGGCTTTGAAACGTAAAGCGCTCATTTATTTAATGAAATCATACCCTTATGAAGTTTAATAATCACATTAGGCAGATTGATGTTTTTCCATCCCCAAAATATAAGACGCCTTAAAATGATCATTAAGACGCTTGTTATACCATTAAAGGTATTGAAGATTTTTTTATGATCTTACATTTTAGAAAACTGATTTAATTCGCGCACGTGCTCCAAATAGCATTGTATATTTCACACGTGGCGCTAGTTTACCTCTTTAGTATTAAAGCTACATAAGTACATGTGCTATTTTTCTATTTTCTAAGCATTGATGTACTATGTTTGTCTGTCTATCCCAGCATCCTCACCCCCTCCTGCACACCCGGACAAGCATGTGATGAGTGAGAAACTGGAGACGGTGATCTTCCAGCTCAGACAGGTGACCCGTGAACGAGACGACCTGCGCAAAAGACTGGCCCTCTCCTCACCCGGCACCACCTTTGACGACTGCAGGTACAGTAACAGCGACTGTAGTTACTGTAACACATCTCACGCTGTGAGTCGGGCAACTGTGAAAGAGATCGAAGAGGGTGTTTATTACTGAACTGGAGATTTCAGATCGTTCGTGTGGCCAGTTTCGATCTCTAAAACACTATAACCCTGCCAGACAGTCCGTCTTTTCTTATCTGTATGTGAGCGTGAGAATGGACAGAGTGCTTTGTGTATAAATAAAGTATGTTTACTTTCATTACTATTTCATAAATAAAGCTTTTTACTCTGTTTTTGTGTGTCTTCACCTGAATGCTGCATTGAAAAAACGCACACTGAGGTTTTCTGTGCATGTGTGTGTGATCTCAGTGAAACATCCTAATGAAATGAATCAGACCTGTATATGACAAATGACCGCCTGTGACGTTTACATATATCTGTGTGTCTGTAGGCCGAGCGTGAAGCCGGGTCACGATTACGAGCGTCTGAAGCTCCAGTGCATGAAGGCCATGTCAGACCTGCAGTCTCTCCAGAACCAGCACACCAAAACCCTGAAGAGATGCGAAGAGGCCGTGAGGGACGCCGACTACTACCAGTGAGATCTATACCCATATATTTGCCTCATGGAGTTTTTTTTACCTTTTATGAGGGCAATTTAGTTCTCATAATTCATAATTGCGTGATATAAAGTCACAATTCTGACTTTATATCACGCAGTTGCGAGTTTATATCTCAGAATTCTGACTTTATAACTCGCAATTGTGAGATAAAAAGTCGCAATTACTCTTTTTATTTTTTTTATTTAGTGGCGGAAACGGGCTTCCATAAGTTCTAACCATATATGCTTTTAATTTAATTCATTTTAATTAATTAATTGCCTTGCCTTATAAACTCACTTTTATATATAAACTGAGAACATGTGTAGTGGTCGACCGATATATCGGCCAATATTTGGTATTTTTGTTCTAACCATATATAATTTGAGTTGAATTATTTGCATTTATTATTTATTTTTAATTTTAATCAAATATTATATTTTAAAACTGTAATTTATAAACTTAATTTTATATATAAACTGAGTACATGTCTAGTGGTTAATCAGTATATATTGGCCAATATTTAGCATTTTTGTTCTAACCATATATAATTTGAATTTAATTGCATTTAATTATTTATTTTTTATCAATTTTAATTTTAATCAATTATTACAATTTTATAAATTTTTAATTTAGTTTAAAAACTCATTTTTATGTGTAATTTCAGAACATGTGTAGTGGTCGACCGATATATCGGCCAATATTTGGTATTTTTGTTCTAACCATGTATAATTTAAATTTAATTGTTTATTTTTTTTAATTTTGATCAATTACATTTTAAAAATTTAATTTAATGTTTAATAAAAATGTAATGTAATTTCAGAATACGTCTAGTGGTCGACCGATATATCGGTTAATATTTGGTATTTTTGTTCTAACCATATATAATTTGATTTTAATTGCATTTTAATTATTTATTTTTCATTTTAATCAATTATTAACATTTTATGAATTTTTAATTTAGTTTAAAAACTAATTTTTATGTGTAATTTCAGAACGTGTGTAGTGGTCGACCGATATATCGGCCAATATTTGGTATTTTTGTTCTAACCATATATAATTTGAACGTAATTAATTGCATTTAATTATTTATATTTAATTTAAAAACTCAGCAGTGTGACAGCAGGATGTGCTCATTAGTGTGATGTGAAAGGCTCTGATTGGCTGCCGTGAATCAAGGCAACATCTGGTGGTAAAGCAAACACACAGCACAGATTAGAGAGCTTCATCTGAGATTACCCTAATTATTTAGTTTCATTCATTTTCCCTTTAATATTATCTTAAATTTCTGATTTGTTGAATTGAATTGTGTTTTTGTGCATGTACTGACAAGCCAAACAGGGCGGTTAGTGTATACATGTGCACTGAAAAAAAAGTGATTTAGGATTTACTTTGAAACCACTCAGGAACTGCTAGTAAATTTCAGAAATGATCACAAAGAAATGGCATATATCAAATTGAATTAAACATGAAATTTTGAAGTCGAAATTTTCACCGTGTGTTGTCACTGGAAGGCGAACCCATGACCTTGGCATTGCTAGTGCCATGAAAGCCTTAAAGTCCATTGTCATCATTTTATCTGGTGCATTTAACTGCTGGATAAAATAAACATTAACATTAAATTTGTTCTGTTCAATGATTAATGTTGGCACAAGTTAATGTCCAAGTCGATCAGTAACGCATGCGTCTCTCTGTGTCTCTCAGTACTCTTCACGGACGTGTGGTTGGTGAACAGACTCAGCTGCGGGACGAGATGGAGGCCGTGAAGCAGAACTACTCGCAGCTCCTGCAGCAGCACTCGCAGCTTCAGCAGACCTGTGACGAGCTGCGCCGGATACATGACGGCGACCAGCGGGAGGTGGCGGACATGCGCCTGCAGCAGCAACAGGTACAAATCACACATGCGCACACAACTCTCAGGATATTTAATCATTTATATGCATCAGTATAACAAAACAGTATTATAGTAATACATACTAACATATCTAAATATAAAAAATGTTTGAGTCATATCTGTTTTAAATTGATTCAGCTAATCAGCTAATTCACAAATGTTAATGAAACTTGCAAACACCTAATGTAGTTTTCTACTTAAGTTGAAATGAGACGCTATTTAATAAGTTGTGATGAGGTCAGAGATGACAAAGAATAACAAAAGTACTTGAATGAGCAGCTGCATTAATAAAACATAGACATTTCAAAATAAGAGTGCATTTCGGGCTTGTTTATAAATAAAAGTCACGCAGTGTGTCCAGTTTCCACCCTGGTTATTATTTGGTTACACAAACTGTATTAAATTTAATTTCCATTTAATTTAAAGTAAACTATTGTAGCTTCTGTCTGGGACGCCCCATAACAAGAAGGAAAGACTAAGAGCATTATTTGACACATATTATTAAATATATAGATTTTACTAGCATTAGTGTTATTATAGTTTTTTTAAAATATTAGTGTTATTATAACAAAAACTAAAACCATAAAAACATACTTGCAGGGCTCGAAATGTACTTTTTTACTTGGTAGCACTGGTGTTCCTTCAATAAGTTAGGAGCACCACAACTAAAATGTTTATACATTATGTTTGTGTGTGTGTGTCATGTGCAAGTAAATCGGTCATTCAATTGTCAGAATAAAAAAGTTGCTTGTCTGGAAAAAATAGGATTTTTGTGTTATAAATATAATTTATTCTGAAGCAATATTCTCACCAGTTCTATCATAGCCTATTTAAATCTGCATATTTGTGATATTTACCCCGAGGGCATTTTACCTTTATAAAAGGCATCTTATTAAATGTATGCTTCATCTTTCATTTTAAATTTGATCAATAAATTAAATTAGAATAAGACACTATAGGGCTGTTGGCAATCAATCTTTGTGTGAGCTGCGCTGATTTGATTTCTCCTCGAGAGGCTGCGTGAGCGTCAACAGAGCAACCTCCTTACCGTCAGTAACACTATAGTAGTACGTACATTATTATCCACCATCAATCGCCACTTACACGAAATGAAATAAAATCAGAATCATTCTCGCGTTTTTGGTGATTCCTTAGTTATTTTTTTGTTATTGACATTTGTCTGGTCGGGGAAGTAAAATTCTCTCACTTTCCCCTTCATAAAAATCCTTCTCTCTTCAGCTCTTTACATGTTGCGCGCTAGTTAGCTCCAGTCACGTGACAGCGGAGCGCAGTGAAAGGGAGTGAATGACGGCTAGAATAACAAAATAAGACTTACACACTCCTTAATGCCCAAATAAACGGCATATGAAATTATCACCATTTAACCTGCAAATATCTCGTTAATATTTGTTATATTTTCCAGCACTGTTGACTAACATGTTCTATAACTAGAATATTACATTCAACTGATATATAAGATAATTGCTACTGTATTTAAATAGCTTTATTAGAATAATGTGACTCAGTGGCGCCACCAGCTGGTGTCAAGTGATGTTTATCCAGACATCACTCACTCCTCACCACAAAATAATCCTCAAAATGTAGTCAATTCAATGATTTGGTTATGGGTTCAATTTCTCCTCAAGGTCACAATGGTGGTGAGCTGAATCTCTTTCTCTTGTAGGTCTTGAGGGAGAACGGCTCCTCGGACCTGCTGAATAAACTTTACGACACAGCCTTAAACAAGCTGGAGGGGATGAAGAAAGAGTACGATTCGCTGAGGAAACGATACAACGAGAAAACGGCGAGTCACAACGCAGACCTGAGCCGCCTGGAGCAGATGGAGGAGGAGAACAGACGTCTGCAGAAACAGCTGGACGTTCTGCTGAAGCAGAGAGACTCTGCACTGCACTTCCAGCAGCAGTACAGCGGCTCCGTCAGGAGGTACGTCATACAACACACTAGAGTTGCTGCCTATGTAGTGCATCCTAAATCAGTCACTTATGAGGTCTCATTTCAACTCAAAGTTGAACATTCTTCAACTCTCAGCGCCTGAGCGTGAAATAGATGCTCAGCGCTTCGTTACGCCCATGGCGTTCTAAAAACGTGGCGCTCCTAGGGGTGTGCGATGTATATCGTAATTGTTGTTTTAACGATGTGCAATCTGACATTATCGAGCATATCCTCACACACACCCAGAGAGCGCACGCATACACTACGTGATGTAGTCTTGTAGATTAGACTAATGCGGAGTGCACTCTTTCACTGCGTGTTAGTGTATATTTATATAATTTAATATAGTTAATAAATATCACACGAAGAGTGCAGTTTTTCTCCAGGCATCAGCATAACAAATGTGATATTGATTATTGAAGTTTACTAAACAAGAAGTTAACCAGTGACTTACATTTTAGACACCATATTGCCTGTTTTTGCCAACGAAAATAGTTCAAAACAAAGCCACAGCACTGTAATTGCGTCTCTGAGTTTCCTTACTGAATGAATCAGCATTTTGAACGAATCAGTTGAATCAATGATTCACTGACTAAGATGGATTAAGAGAGTCAAATGCTTCAGTTCAATGAATCAGTCGTTTGAATGAATCGGTTGAATCTCAGACTCGCTCATTAACAGTGACTTGCTGCCACCTACTAGCAGTTTTAGCATTTAACAATTTAACATTTAAAGTATCTTCATGTTTTATGTTTTTTTAAAAAAAACATTATTTATGCATAACTGCAGGTTATTCATTTGTCACCTCTGAGCTGCATTAAACAGTGTAAATGATCTAAATGCCACTTCAGATGCCGCTTCTGTGTTTCCTCTGCAGTGCAAAGATGAATTTAGTTGATACTGATTTAATTTGATTGGTAACAGCCCTATTGTGTCTTATTATTATAATTAACTTTGATTACATTTATGATTTTGACAAAAGATGCATGTAAATAATTAGGTTTAAAAAATACATTTATAAAGGTAAAAACGCCCATAAAAAAGTAAAAATCAAAAAAAGTACCGGCACAATAACACACTCAGCAAAATATCGTCTAATTATCGTTATTGTAATATTATTAATTATTATTGTGACGTGTTGGTTTCCGGAAGAAAACTCAAGACTACAATGGAGGCGTTTCAGGGAGTTCAGAAACACTGACACTGATATAGAGAAGAACTCCCGCTGGAGGGACTAAAAAAAGATGAACGTGAAAAAAAGCAGAATAGGACCCCTTTAAAGCAGAGCGAAATATTGATCTCTTTCAGGTTTGAGAGTCTCCAGCAGGAGCTGAATAAGATGTCCGCCCAGAACGAGGAGCTGCAGAGAGAAACCGACCGTCTACAGATGGAGAACACGCGCTATAAGACCCTGCAGCTGAAGGCGGTGAAAGACGGCGAGAAGCTGAAGGAGGAGAGAGACTCTGTGTTAAACGAATACAGGCTGATCATGAGCGAGAGAGATCAGGTCATCAAGGAGGTGGATAAGCTGCAGACCGGACTGGAGGCGGCCGAGGCCAAACTCAAGAACACGTCTAGCGAGAGGAGGGTCGCCAGTGAGGAGCTTGAGGCTCTTAGACAGGTCAAACACACACAACTACTAAAGACAACATTTAAAGTAAATATGAAATGTGTTCATAAACTTTTTGACTTGAGATGGGGCAATAATCAAACATGCTCCCTTTGAATGGTGATTAAAGTCTGATTCATTTTAGCTAAGAAGATTCAGTTAAAAGATTCACTTGATGCATTTGAATCATCAATCAATAATATGAACCCTAAACCTTAAAGAAAAAAAGCTAGCCTCCCCAACATTGCCTCTGTCATGCATTTACTTGTTGATGGTTTGACATCTGTTGTGTGTGCAGGAACTGAACTCCGCTCTGCTGGACCGGGACCGGGCGATCCGGGAGAAGACGGAGCTGCTGGAGAAGTACTGTCACGAGGTGCAGGACAAGGCGGAGACGCAGAAGGAGCTGAGCCAGGCCTGTAAGGACATCGAGATGGTGCGAGAGGAGCGTGATGTGGCCCGTAAAGAGCGAACGGAGGCCATTATCCAAAGAGACCAGCTCCTGAGAGAGTACTACCAGGCCAGACAGGTACATGTCCTGTGTTCAGACGACCTCTGGACATATATATGGTATGTCATTTTAATTGAATTTCTTTCACTGCAGAAGCAGGACAGTGCAACGCTGGACATGGAGCGCGTCAGTAAGGAGCTGGAGGTTTTGAGGAAACAGTGTGAGGCCGTTTCGGAGGAGCTTCAGGAGGCTGTGCAGGAGGCAGAGGTGGCGAAATGTCGGAGAGATTGGGCTTTCCAGGAGAGAGACAAAATCGTAGCAGAGAGAGAGAGCATACGGTGAGTAGATGCAACCAAAAAAAGTCACGTCATATGTGTCATGAAAAGTCAAGTTTGGTCAATTTTTTGAAATTGAGATTTATACATCATCTGAAAGCTGAATAAATAAGCTTTCCATTGATTAATTGTTTGTTAGGATAGGACAATATTAGATACAACTCTTTTAAAATCTGGAATCTGAGGGTGCAAAAAAATCTAAATATTGAGAAAATCGCCTTTAAAGTTGTCCAAATGAAGTCCTTAGCAATGCATATTACTTCTAATAATACATTTTTGATATATGTACGGTAGGAAAATTCACCAAATATCTTCATGGAACTTCATCTTTACTTAATATCCTAATGATTTTTGGCATAAAAGAAAAATCAATAGTTTTGACCCATACAATGTATTGTTGGCTATTGCCACAAATATACTCGTGAGACTTATGACTGGTTTTGTGCTCCAGGGTCACATTTATTAAAAACAGATGTAACAGTATATAAACAGCATGGAGCTAAAATGGTCTCAAATGTTTTTAGGATATTTGTTCTATTTTATATATAATATTATTTAAGTTATTGTATGTATTTATATAAGTATATAGTACCGGTCAAAAGTTTAAAAAAATCATTACTCCAGTCTTCAGTGTCACATGACCCTTCAGAAATCAATCTGATATGATGATTTGATACTTAGTTATAATCAATGTTGGAAACAGTTGCTGTATTTTTAATGTTTTTTAAATACTTTTTTCAGGATTCAAAGATGAATAAAAAGCATTTATTCAAAATATAAATCTTTTCTAACAATATAAATCTTTATATAATCTTAATATTTATATTAAAATATAAATCACTTTTTTTTTAATCAATTTAACACATCCTTGCTGAATAAAAGTATTAATTTCTTTCAAAAAAAGAAGAAAAAAATGACTGACCCCAAACTTTTGAATGGTAGTGTATATTGTTAGAAAAGATTTCTATTTTAAATAAAAAATTTTTTTGACTTTTTATTCATCAAAGAATACTGAAAAAAGTATCAAAGGTTATAAAAACAAATATTAAGCAGCACAACTGTTTTCAACATTAATAATAAATCATCATATTAGAATGATTTGTGAAGGGTCATGTGACACTGAAGACTGGAGTAATGATGATAAATTCAGCTTTGATCACAGAAATAAATTATATTTTATAAATATATAATATATATTGAGTCAAAGCATTGAGCAACGTGTATTATGATTAGCTGGGCTGGAAACTCGCATCTCATTGGCTAAAGAGAATGTTCTTTTTAAAAAAAAAACTGATTTGTAAATTGGTGCCTGGCAACAAAGTCCCAAAGTAGACGCTCCCTAATCCATAGCGATCCACACACACACACAACGATTTGCAAATACAGATACCGATGAGACTATTTAAGCTTCATAAAACAGGACCAAAGCAGACAGCTTTCATTTCATGAGCAAAAATTGTTCATAAGTTCAAACAATATTCAAAATCGTTTTATTGCTATGTTTGTCTGTGTGTGTTTGTGTGTGTATCAGGACGTTGTGTGATAACCTGCGACGTGAGAGGGATCGAGCTGTCAGCGATCTCGCCGATGCTCTGAGAAACCTCGACGACCTGCGGAAACAAAAGAACGACGCAGTGCGAGAACTGAAGGAGCTCAAGTGAGTCTCAGAAACACACACCATCACATCAGGGAATCGACTGTTTCCATCTAGAACATCATTTTTCATTCTGTTAATGATCCATGAGCATCTAAATCTGTGAACGGGACGCTGTACTAAAGTACTAAAGGTTTCCTGCTGCGCCACAGCAAAAGAAATGTGCGACCAAAGTAGTTTGATTCCCAAACAAATGACTCTTGTTCTTTTGAATAGAATGAATCATGAATCGTGAATCATTCTCAGACCCACTGTTATCAGGTTGGAGTAAATTAGGTGAACTATTCCTAAAATGTGTTTCAGGGAATGCATGGAGGAGCAGCTGGAGAAGGAGGCTCGTTTTCGCCAGTTAATGGCCCACAATTCCCACGACTCGGCTATCGATACGGACTCGCTGGAGTGGGAAACGGAGACGGTGGAGTTTGAAAGGAGTGCGGTATGTACGCGAGCTCTCAAAGCTGTGACAAACCTCCAAAACTATTATAAACATTTCTGTCATAAAGCTGAAAAGTTTCAACACATCACCATGTCTGATCTGTCGTATAGGACGACATGGATTTGAGTGCTTTTGGGTTTGATATTGCCGAGGGGGTGAGCGACCCATATCTCCAAGGGGATTATGGGATATTCGTGAGCAAGGTGGACAAAGGAAGTATTGCAGAGGGCAGGCTAAGGTGGGTGAACTTGGTGTTGTTGGTCTTCTGTTCAACATACGTGTGCGTTTCTAACCAGCGTTTATTCATACCGCAGAGTGAATGATTGGCTGTTGAAGATAAATGATGTGGATCTGGCCAATAAGGACAGGAAGCAGGTCATAAAGGCGGTGTTCAGTGGAGGTGGGGTCATCAACATGGTGGTCCGCAGGAGGAAGTCTCTTGGAGGAAGGATGGTCACCTCTGTTCATCTTACACTGGCAGGGCATAAAGGTCAGATCATGGGTCTTTGTCTTTCAGTTGGTCCAGCAGATAAATGACCTTCATAAATGCACTGACTCTATGCCTCTGTCTTGCAGATTGTGGTGTTGGGCTGGAGAGTGGCGTGTTCGTATCGTCTGTTTCCCCAGGCAGTCCTGCGGCCAGGGATGGTTCGGTGTGTCCCGGCGATCGGGTTCTCAATGTGAGTCCACTAGTTTGATTTCCGTTTGATGAGCACCAGTTCTCTGGCAGATAGTGAAGTAGTGTTACTCTCCTTCAAACTACTTACAACATTTGTAATTAATGACTCATTGAGAATAGTTTTATCAGGGATGTTTTTCAGTACTTGTGTGGATTTACATATTTTCCGAACTGAAGTATGACCCCAAAGCTCTATGGTTTAAAGGGGTCCTATTATGCCCCTTTTTAAGATGTAAAATAAGTCTCTGATGTCCCCAGAGTGTGCATGTTAAGTTTAGCACAAAATACCCCACAGATAATTTTTCATAGCATGTTAAAATTGTCGCTTTTTGAGGGTGAGCAGCCGTTTTTGTGTGTCCCTTTAAATGCAAATGAGCTGCTGCTCCCGGCCCACTTTCTAGAAGAGGGCGGAGCTTCAAGAGCTCATGTTAGCAGCTCTGATTACCTCACGCAGACACACACTGAAAATGTCAGAAACTGTTCAGCCTTTTATGTTCAAACCGGAGTCGGACAATGATGGAGAGACTCGAGAAGAAGTGCCAACATGTAGAATGAGACAGGACGTTTCTGAATGGATAGATGATGAATTTATGAGTTAACTATCTTCATTGATTAGCATATTCGGTCATGATAATCTATAAGTCGCTGGTGTGGGAACTGTTGTAAGATGCACAGAGCCAGAGAATACCTGCTGCATGAAGAGAGAACAGGGATAGTTTAGTTTGATTACGGTTATAACTTATGTTGTCATCTTGCTTTATGACATGCTATTGCATTTGTGTTCGTACTGGATTGCAGTAAATGTGAAAGACGGATGACAGCTTGAGCTAATTATTATTATTATTATTATTAAATACTTTTTTACTTTAAAGTGCAACAGTATTATTGCAGTAGTAATATATTTCTGATTTGTTTGTTTTATTTTAATAATATAAAATATTAATTTGAATAAAAATAATAATAATTATTATTCAGTGATGGCAATGCTTCATGGGATTGATTTCATTTAAGTAAACAATCATTTTATGTACATAAATCATTTCAAAATCCCCTTCAAATCATTTGAAATGTTAATCTCAGAGCTAGATAGTTTTCTTATTGAAGAAAGTTTTGAAGAGAGAACATGAATGAGAAAAATGCATCCCGATCCAAAGCTGCTGAAACAGGTCACACTCCTAAATTGGGAAGCTCTGATTGGTAGATAGAGCAGAGGCTCATTTGCATATATTCTGGCTCAGATCAATATTCATCAACACAGAATGAGAATGTTATGTTGAGCATATCTGTTTTAAGGTTGTTTAATTTTCTCTGGCAGATAAATGGAATTTCGTTGGATAATAAATCCGTGAGTGAATGTGAGAATCTCCTGCGGAGCTGCAGAGATTCGGTTTCTCTTTCCCTCCTGAAGGTGAGACATTATTGATCATTATTTATTTCCTGTTCTATGTGAGAAATTCAGTCAGCTTACTCATTACTGTTGTTTTTCCTTATCCCAGTTCTTTCCACAGAGTCTTTCAGGTCAGAGTATCGCTGAGAGCCAGCGTGACTGTGAAAGGAACTCTAACGGGAAGTCAGGTGATCACCTGCGGCCCTGCAGGAAGCAGCCCAACAGCAACCACTCCTCCCATAAAGACATGTACAGCCCCACACGTGACGTCGAGAGCGACCGCGGTCAGCGTGGCACTCTGTATCGCTCGGAACCGTATCATGAGATCTGCCTGCATCCCAACTCCAAACGACCCCTCACCTTTCACCCCATTTCCCCTGGCGACTGCATCACTGTAGAGATGGGTCAGGAGAGGCGGAAACAAAGCGGCGGCACGTGGCCGAAAATGGTAGCGGTTGCAATGACGACTGCTGACAGCATCCCACCGCTCTCTATTTTTAAGACCCCAAAGAAGCGGAAGTCGATATTCGACGCAGACATGTTTAAACGGCCGGAGACGCCGTCCAAGCTGGACTACCTCAGTTTGTCCCAGATGCCCAAACATTCCCCGCAGAGCTCTTGGACGGAGGGGTCGCCACAGATCCCGCCTGACCCGCCCAAACGCAGCGACTCCTTCAAGTTTAAACACAAACCGCAGGGAAGCTCCGCCTCCGATTCGACCATTACCACCGGCTCCCCCCCGGCCACGCCCATTCAGACCGCGCCCGCAGACAAAACCACGCCTGATTTTGAAAATCGAGACCGCAATGGGAATGTTCTTCAGAGACAGGGGTCTGGCGGCGGAGGGCCGTTTACGGAGGAAGTGCCTGGACAGGGCGCAGATGAACTGGAGATGAGGAGAGGAAGGCCGAACTCCGCACCCGCTCAACGCCGCAGCCTCACGCCCCTTAAGATGCCATTCCCACAGGTGCTGCACCTCATAAACCCTGCTGGATCAGATTTGATATGCAAAAATCTAAGGCCTCTAAATGATCAAAACTGCCGATAAACCTGTCGCACACAATCTACTACAGTTAATAGTTTAGACTTTTTAGCAAGTAAATATCCTTTAAGCATAATTGTACAAATTTTATAGAAAAATCAAATATGATCATCAGGCTTTTGAGGAAGGTTTATTTGTTCATCTGTCAATCATCAATGTATTGCATTGCATTATATGTTTTAAAGGTGCAGTGTGTGAATTTTCTAGCGTTGAGGTTGTGAATTGCAACCGCCAATCACGCTCACTCCTCCCTTTCGAAGCACATAGAGAAGCTACGGTGGCCGACACAGGACAAAGATGTCGTCGTCTGAGACAGCAGAGAGTAGCTAGCGCTCTGCAGAGCAGTTTGTCCCTTTAGGGCTACTGTAGAAACATGGTGGCGCAAAATGGCGACTTCACTGTAAGGGGACCCGCGGTGTGTGTAGATAGAAATGGCTCATTCTAAGGTAATAAAAACATAACGGTTCATTATGTAATGTCTTTATACACCACTGAAAACATAGTTATGTATATTATATTGCATATCTGTCAATAGATCCTCATAAATACTACACACTGCACCTTTAAAACTAGAGCTTTGATCATAAAACTAAGCATTTAAATATCATCTTACTAAGACATTATTGGCAGATATTGATATTTATATGCATTTTATGTAAGTATCTGCTGTACTGTTATAAAGCTCTCATTGATTTACATTACAAGCATCAGAATTTCATCACTTTTTGATCATATAAATATCAGATTTATTATGCATATTTTTGCTCAGTTTTTTTCCTCCATATTCTCACTATATCAGACTATAGAGGGGATGCATTGACGTCACTTTCCCGCCGGAACACGCCCCCTCAGCCAGACTAAGTGACAAAAGAGTTGCTGCGTGACCGGAGTTAATAGGGGAAACTGCGAAAATGCGAGTAAAACAAATGATTATCAGTTTAAACTAAAGGTTGGACTCGATATAGTGTTCCTTACAACTTACCAAAGATCCAGTGATCCATGGATATTGACATGCAGCCAGGAATCGTGTTTCCTGACATTTATATGAGCCTGATTTCGACTCCGGGGAAATATATAAAGCAAATTCGCCTGTGAACGCTTTATATAAATACATTATAGGTAGGTCTAAATCTGGGTGATCACTTATATCAATGTTATATCGTCCAGCCCTAAAACTTGTATAGTTTTTGTCAGTGTTTATTTAAAAAAACATCCAATTATGCAGAATATAAGATGGTAAATATTTAGTTAATGAGTTGTCAATACAATATATAGGGTATGATTTTACCCCAAATTCAACATATTGAGACGTTTCGCTTCGCTTCGAATTGCAGCGATCCATTTGCTTCTCTTTTCTGTAGCTTTCGGCAGTCTGTAAAAATATACCTCAGATTTCTTGCCAAATCTATTTGTACAGTCAATCTCAAAGCTCTTTCCCATTTTAGATGTGTTTTGTGTGTTTGGGCGTAACCGCAGTCACTCCGGCCGACGGTGACGTCACACGAATACTCTCAATATGAGCCATAAAAGCCTGGTGTATCAGATATGACACTCAACAATAGACACAAATGAAAATACTATTTTTTTGTAGTTTGTAAAAAATAACCTTGTGTAAAGGTTCAATAACTGTTCCATTTCAAACGTCAGGGTTAACATGCCTGTCCCACTCAACTACTAATCAACCCATGGTTTATCCCACTGACTGATCTTTTATTCTCTGCTGCAGAGCTTCTCTCATGACGAGCAGTCTCCTGAGCCTGTGGATCTGGTCCGGTTCTCTCCTTTCCGTTCGAATCGTCATAGTTCAGGCTTCTCACCTGCACAAGCACGTGAGTTGGACACCAAAAACACCTGCACAACCATGTTCGTTTAAAGGAATAGTTGAGGCTAAAATGAAAATGTAGAACACTAAAGTAGATGTTCACGCTGCTTTTTTCTATACAGTGAAATCGGACTGTGTGAGTGATGTCAAAAACGTTTATTTGTGTGTTTGTGTGTCTAGACACCACTCCCAGAACGCTGTCTCCCTACCCTGCTGTCACCGCGGTCATGAGGAACCCAGTGTACACGGCCTGGAGTCACTGTGTCAAAACCACTAACTCTCCTTCAGTTCCAGCACACACATACACTCAAGTCAGGTACACACACAAACACACACTCTCCTGATGTATCGCGTCTGTTCCGATGTGAGACGGTGAATCTCTGTGTGTTCTCAACCGCAGTCCGCAGCACCAGGGCCGATGGAGTGTGGATCTCAACCACAAGTGCTCTGGTGAACTCTTTGACGGCCCTCGCGGCTCAGGACAGCACAACACCAACTCCCTGCCCTCCAGCGCAAGACTGGGTCTGTACCCCAAACGCCAAAACACATGCACTAGCGCCTCTCTCTCATATAACAGTCACTGTTTTTCGTGATGTTTTCAGTAATTGCCACTTGTCAACAATAAAGAAGCTTTAAGGTCTCCTTGCATTTTTCAGCCAAAATAAAAGGCTAACATTTAAAAGCAAAAACATTAAGATTAAACATTAAAATGTTGTTTAATAAAGTAACATTATTATTATTAGCATTATTATTAAGTACTCTTTTTATTTTACAGTACAGTAGTATTATTACTATGTTAATATATTTATTTATTGGCTTAATTTCTATAATTTAAAAGAATAAAATATTTTAATAATAATAGTGTTTTATTTTACCAAACAGCAACGACATTATTATTACTATTAAATCCTCAATTTTTTTTTATTTTACAGTACAATAGTATTGCTGTTTTAATATATATATATATATATATATATATATATATTTTTTTTTTTACATTTAATAAAATTAAAATAATTAATATAATTATATTTTATTTTACAAAACAGCTTATTATTATTATTAATAATAATAAATACTCTTTTTTTTATTTCACAGTATAATACTATTACTAAAAAAAATATTTATTTATTAAATATATTTAATAAAAAATAGAATATATAATAAATAATGGAATATATAATAAATCATTAATAAATATATTTTTTATAATTTATTAAACTAAAAATATTTTAATAATAATAGTTTTTTTTTTTTAGGTTTGTCACCTTTTGCACCGTGATGAGTTTGCACCCCTGTTGATAATTTCAATTTAATTAATGATAAAATCTGTTGTGAGTGATTGCCATTCATAAAAATCTTTATTGATTAATCAAACATCTGTGATTGACAATCAGTATAAAATACGCAATCTGTGATTGGTTATCTCAAGTCTGTAGTCAATAACTGTTGATCTAAATGATGTAATTGTGGATGAATCTGAAGTCTGTCTTGTGTGGTTGATGATGATTCTGTTTATGTCTGTAGGTTTGTCTCAGTACCGCGAGCAGCGCATTAAGATTCCCTCCACCCCTCGCTATGCGCGCTCCGTTCATGGCTCTGACAGAGGTGCTAATCTCTCATAAAAATCTGATTTATACCATTACATGTAGTCAACACACTTTCTGTGCTGTTGCGTGGATGATTGGTGTACAATAAATCAAAACATTAAGGACGCTTAAAAAGTTGTTGTGTGTTTCAGGATCACTATCTCACTCTGACTGCAGCAGCCCAAGTCTCGTAACTCCGCCCCTCTCTCCTGTGGATGCCACCTCCTTCACCAGCAGCCAATCACAGGGCTCCATCTCCGCCCAGACCACGCTGTCAGTCAGCCCTGTGCCAATAGACAGGAGACGGGACAGGTAAAAATAGAAATATAAAAAAAATGTATGTTCTGTTATCGTTTACTCACCCACGTGATGTTCCAAAGCTGTCGCACATAATTCTTTTTAACACAGCGCTTCATAGGATCATAACAATAGTCCATATGACTTGCAGTGTATTACAAGTCTACTGAAGTCATATGATTGATATACACTATAATGCCAAAAGTTTTGGGACGCCTGCCTTTACACGCACATGAACTTTAATGACATCCCATTGTTAATCCATAGGGTTTAATATGGAGTTGGCCCACCCTTTGCAGCTCTAACAGCTTCAACTCTTCTGGGAAGGCTTTCCACAAGGTTTAGGAGTGTGTATGGGAATTTTTGACCATTCTTCTAGAAGCGCATTTGTGAGGTCAGGCACTGATGTTGGACGAGAAGGCCTGGCTCGCAGTCTCCGCTCTAATTCATCCCAAAGGTGTTCTATCGGGTTGAGGTCAGGACTCTGTGCAGGCCAGTCAAGTTCCTCCACACCAAACTCGCTCATCCATGTCTTTATGGACCTTGCTTTGTGCACTGGTGTGCAGTCATGTTGGGACAGGAAGGGGCCGTCCCCAAACTGTTCCCACAAAGTTGAGAGCATGAAATTGTCCAAAATGTCTTGGTATGCTGAAGCATTAAGAGTTCCTTTCACTGGAACTAAGGGGTCAAGCCCAACCTCTGAAAAACAACCCCACTCCATAATCCCCCCTCCACCAAACTTTACACTTGACACAATGCAGTCAGGCAAGTCCCGTTCTCCTGCAACCGCCAAACCCAGACTCATCCATGGGATTGGCAGACAGAGAAGCGTGATTCGTCACGATTGGGTGTCCCAATACTTTTGGCAATATAGTGTATGTTAGAAACACTTAAAATTTAAGTCGTTATTCACTTCATACACATTCATAGAAGCTCTTAAAGCTCATTTGAGTTTCATGGAAGTAAATATGTCATACGCGTTTATAAAAACATGAGGATGAGTAAATATGGTGCCTTTGTCCTCATCTTGTCACAGGCAGTAGTTTGGGCCGTTCTCCTCCTCTTCAGCCTGTCTTCCTCTCGCAGTCTATTTATCTCAAATCTGCTTGACTCTTTTCTAGTCTGTCTGCTCTTCTGCCCCATTTCTCTCCCTTCTCTCCTTCCTGTTCCAGATGTGCGTTGCGTAACAGGTCTAACCTGAAGCTTTCTCGAGCTCAGAGATCGTGGTTTGCGTCTTTACGGACCCTGAGGTTTGTCCACTACGCAGTGAGAACACAAAAACAAACAAACTTCATTCACAATTAAAATAGGTTCAGTTTTGGCTGTTTAAGTGAATTTATTTGATGCGATTCTTTTTTCTTTCCTCTTTCTATGTGTCTCTTTAAATGCATACAAGCATCAGTCGAAAGCATCTGTGACATTTACAACTAATCAATAAAACTTATAATTATATTTGTCAACAAATTTATTTGCGCTGTGCACAGAAAACATATGCCAGTCAATTTACAGTTGTAAAAAGCGCATTTCTATGTACAAAACACATCAAAATTGTTATATTTATATATAAAATATTTATATATAAGTGATATAAATATATATAAAGTATATACATGCAAATATTTCTTAAGTATATACATGTATGTATGTGTATTCAAAAATATATATTTTACATTATAATTATATACACACATTATGTAAACTTTTATTTTGGATGTGATTAATCGCTGACAGCCCTAGATTATTGTAATTTTTATTTGAGAGATTTTAACCTTAAAACTGTGGTTTAAATGTTGTTTTTGTGTAGAATGTAATGTTTAAATACTAACTCTTTTTGCGCATAATGTATAGCATACCCTACACAGCTTAAGTTTAATATTAATGCATTTACACTTACATTTTATTTCATGTGGCTGACGTTTTTATCGCTCAAGTCAAGAACTCAAGTCTGTAGCTTTTTACAAACTAAATCCGATGAATCTAAATCCAAATTTTTATATCATTTTTGAGAGTCTGATTACAAAAACAAAAGTCTTCCCATTTAAAAGCCATGACTCAAGCACACAATTATGATGTTCTCATTATAATTTTATGTAGTCTATATGACAGACTTGCGCTGCACATGTTGCTCTGAACTGTATTTTCCTTTTTTGAAGTGATTCCAATCATATTTCAAGCAATTCAAACCCATCATGGTGAACAGTGCACATCTGAAGTGTCTCAGCTGAAGGAAATAATACATTATTTATCGGTTTTAATATATTGGACACATTTTCTTATCGGGCCGATAACGATAACATTAAAAATGAACATATATCGGCCGATACCGATATGGTGGCCGATATATCATGCATCCCTAAATTTTTTACATATCTGAAAATGGCAGTAAATGCATGTGTGTGTGTGTGTGTGTGTGTGTGTGTGTGTGTGTGTGTACTGTACATGTCATAACTATTGGATTTTTTTTGGTTTTGTTGGATGGATGGTGGCTCATATTGTGTGTTTTTGCGTTTCAGGCCGTACATAGAAGAGCCACGATGTGTCACTATCCCCAAAGGGGCGGAGCCTCTGGGCATCTCCATTGTGGGTGGGGAGAATGGCGGCATTTTTGTTTCCAAGGTAACGGGGGGCAGCATTGCTCAGCAGCACCACCTGGAATTTGGAGATCAGCTGCTGGAGGTGCGTTAGAAAACACTGCAAAATAAAGAGCTTCCTTTAAATGGAACACATGTGAATCTCTTTCTTGTCTCTCTATAGTTTAACGGCATTAATCTCAGGAACGCCACGGAGCAGCAGGCGAGACTCATCATTGGGCAGCAGTGTGACACCATCACCATACTGGCACAGTACAACCCACACATGTACCAGCTGGGCAATCACTCTCGCTCTAGGTACACACACACACACACACACACACACACACAAACAATACATGTCACTCTATGTGCTTTCAGAGTCCTGACATGGCAAGGCAAATTTAGCAGATTAGAGATGGGTGTTAATATAGTTTGCATTTTTTGATGATACAAACAATGAAGCAGTTGAGATTTGCTATATAGTAGGCTATATATTGCTTTACATGAGTGTACTGTATGTATGCGGATAAAGCTGGACACTCTTATAGATCCAACTTTATACAAAGAGCTGGATGATAAAGTTACATTTTGCAACAAAATTAAAAACAGAAAATCTCCCAGTTGAGTTACGTGAGTGTAATGTATGTATGTGTGTGTGTGTATGTATGTATGTATGTATGTATGTGAGTGTGTGTGTGTATATATATATATATATATACACATACACACACACACACACAATGTTTGGAAACATTTGGAAGCAAGTCTCTTCTGCTCACCAAGACTGCATTTATTTCATCAAAAATACAGAAATAACTGTAATATTGTAAAATATTATTACAATTTAAAATAATTTAAATTCTATTTTAATATACTTTAAAGTATAATTTATTCCTGTGATCAAAGCTGAATTTTCAGCAGCATTACTCCAGTCTTCAGTGTCAAGATTTCCATTTTTAATCCTGAAAAAAGTATCTCAGGCTCCAAAAAAATATTTTGCACAACTGTTTCCAACATTGATAATAAATCCTCATATTAGAATGATTTCTGAAGGATCATGTGACACTGAAGACTGGAGTAATGATGCTGAAAATTCAGCTTTGATCACAGGAATAAATTACATTTTAAAGTATATTAAAATAAAAAAACATTGTTTTAAATTGTAATAATATTTCACTGTTTTTTTCTGCATTTTTGATCAAATAAATGCAGCCTTTGTGAGCAGAAGAGACTTCTTTCTAAAACATTAGACATATTTCCAAACTTTTGACTGGTACTGTATAGGCTAATTCATTCAAATTAATAATTTAAATTATTCATGAATTATGACACCTGTAAGGTTTTGTTCAATTACATAATTTTGGTGTAGTGACAAGCCTAATTACTATTTGATGATGTGTATCCCTGACACGGTTGAGTGATGCATATAAATGACAGGGTTAATCATTTCGATCATATCACCCATCCCTAAGCAGTTTTGAAAGTAGTCATGGCATAATACTCATACATGTACTTATACAACCAATGCTGTCAGCTCCCGGATGGAGTCGTCCATAAGCTCCCACTCCACACCCGGTACACCCGACACGCTCAGCGAACAGGACGAGGGCACCATGACCCCGCCCTCCAAACAGACCACGCCCACATCCAGCCCTCACAGCGCCGTCAGGTAATTAAACGCATTCTTTTTCTCTCGCCGTCATCAGTGTGAACACGCCCACTGCTCTGATTGGTTTAACTGCGCTGTCTGCTCTGTGATTGGCCAGGGATCGGAGTGAGGGCAGAAAACATGCGGAGCCGAGGCAGGTGGTGCTGAGGAAGACTCAGGTGGATCTGGGGTTGAAGATCTGCGGAGGAAACCTAACGGGGGTGTTTGTGGAGGGCCTAGAAGAGGACAGTCCTGCTCGAGGAGCCGACGGCCTGCAGCCAGGAGATCTGATACTGGAGGTACGGAAGAGAGATCACACACATTAGATGGTTCAAACAAGATGCTTCCCTGTTGTGATGCCATTTCCTGTTTGCAGTGTAACTCAGTAAGTCTGAAGAATAAGACCGCTGAGGAGGTGTACCTAGAGATCCTGAAACCCGCGGAGAATGTCGTCCTCAGAGTCCAGAACCGACCCGAACACTTCAGGAGGGTCAAAGACGCACCTGGAGACGGGTTTTACATCAGGTAACGGACTGAAGCCTGTGTGTTTTGACTGGAATATAGAATCATCCTTCCTTATTTATTCCATTAATAATAAAGTTTAATGTTATTTATTACATGTCTAGAAATCTTGATTCTGATTGGTCACTTGTTGCATTTTGTGGTCAAATATTTGTGTATAAAGACATTAAAGGCACAATATGTAAGATTTTTGGATTAAAATATCCAAAAACCACTAGAACAATGTTATATATTTTGTTGACTTGTGTACTTACATTATCCCAAATTTTTCCAAGAATTCAGAGATTTAAATTTCTGAGAAATAAGCAATTTTAACCAGGACACGGACCGTGCGTCGCCAATCAATGACATCATACCCGCGTTACCCTCGATTTTATTTTGTAGAAACCATAGAAACACCAAAGACGCTTTAATATATGATGTGTTTTATTAAACTGATGAGCAACTGTTTGGATCATTCAGGGACAGAAACTAATCATTGTTCTACAGCTCAACACAGTTAGTCTTACTGTTTAGATCTGGTGTTCTTGATTTACCGCGAGTACCATGTTTTACCATGCCTAATATGATCTCGCTCACTGCAGTGTGAACAAGTGTCTCATAGTAGCGCCGAGCGAACGCACAGAGTAGCATTATAACACAATTTTAAAACACTCAAATGTGTGTAATATGATAAAGCAGTGCTGCGTTCCCCCACACACACACGAGCGGAAGTGGAAGCGCTCGTCTGCGGCAGAATAAAAGCCCTGCCAAATCGAGGCGTCATCAAACTACGTCTTTGTTTTAAATAAGCGACCTCTAGCGGCAAAAAGTTACATATTGTGCCTTTAAACTACACAATTTTGTCCTCCTTAGAAAATGGGAAATTTATTTATTTGCGTATTTATTCATTTTCTTCATTACCCTGTCTGTTTCCTTTGAACGATAAAATAAAAAAAATTCTGGCAACTTTATTTGACCATTAAGTTTAATAAAAGCCACACTAGTTTCATGAACATCTTTGGTCTTGTGAAATCCCCACATGTATTATTTTTAGTTAATGATAATAACCCTGCCTCATGTAGATATTTACTGACCACAATAACTGTTTGATTGAAATGTTGGTTCCTCTGACTGAAAACAATCAGAGCAAATAGGTAAATATCAAGATGTATACTGAATATTGTCAAAAAGATGTGTATATATACAGTTATCATCTATATCTTCTGGCTGCATGATGCTTTACTCTGTCTTTCAGGGCTTTATTTGACCATGTTGGTGATTTAGAGCAGGAGTTGAGTTTCAAGAAGGATGATATTCTCTACGTGGACGACACACTGCCCAGGGGGAATTTCGGCTACTGGTTGGCATGGCAACTGGACGAGAACGCACAGAAGCTGATGCGCGGACACGTGCCCAGCAAGTGCATGTATGTCTTTATGTGATATTCATGTAATAATCACTGGTTTCGTTTTAGAATTAAACATGAAAAATGCATTCTTCTTTAATACTTGATTCAAGCTGTTTTAAGGTGCAGTGTGTAATATTTATGAGGATCTATTGACAGAAATGCAATATAATACATAACATAACTATGTTTTCAGTGGTGTATAAAGACCTTACATAATGAGCCGTTATGTTTTTATTACCTTAGAATGAGCCATTTCTATCTACACACACCGCGGGTCCCCTTACAGTGAAGTCGCCATTTTGCGCCGCCATGTTTCTACAGTAGCGCTAAATGAACAAACTGCTCTACAGAGCGCTAGTCACTCTCTGCTGTCTCAGACGACAACATCTTTGTCCTGTGTCGGCCACCGTAGCTTCTCTGTGCTTCGTAAGGGAGGGGTGAGCGGTGGGCGGTTGCAATTCACAACCTCACCGCTAGATGCCGCTAAAATTCACACACTGCACCTTTAAAAACTTAAATGCACATGATAAAGCGTGTATGTTAGGGCTGTTGATTTAACGTGTTAATTTAATTAATTAGTTATTGGGAAAAATGACGCATTTAATGCAAATAATAAAACATTTTACGCATTTAAAACACCCGCCCCAGACCTACGTAGTTCATCTTACGTTTTATATGTTTTACAGCAGGGCAACAACTCACTGTGTGATGAAACCTATAGAAAGCAGTTAGAATGACCCAAAAATTCAGGATATCAGGCCAAAAATGCCCCTGTATGAGTTTTTGTCTCATTATATAGTTAAGCAATATCACATAAGTAACAAGCACAATATCACACGAGTGCAAATGTGATATTGATTTTATAACAGTTCAATAAGTTAATATTGTTATATTTTAGACACAATATTGTCTGTTTTTGCTCAAATTTGCCAACGATATTACCTATAAAGCCAAAGCAGAACTGTTGTACGTCTCCGAGCAGCACAGCCGTTTCGTTTCTGAATGAATCCGTATTTTGGCGAATCAATCGGGTGAATCAATGATTCAATGACTCGTTCATAAAGAGAGCCATTTACTTCATTCCTGAATGAATCAACCGTTTGAACAAATCAAATGAATCAGTGACTCAATGACTCACTCATTTAGACATACTGGCAGTTTTAGTTTCTTATTTAGAGGATCATTTCATTAAAAAAATTATTTCATTTTTTAATATTAATAAAAAATCCATTAAAAGTAGTGTTCTAGTAAATTCTATGTTGAATCAAATAACATTTGTTTTTCTAAAGCTACTTTTTGTAGTGTCTATTTGACGCATTTCTCATTTTACACAATCACGACACAATGTTTTGGGGGTAATTTTACATGCGATTAATTAATCGCCACATTGTGTAATTAATTAGATTTAAACATTTTAATCGCTTGGTAGCCCTACTTATAAGATGTTGTTGTTTTTGTGTGTGTGTGTGTGTAGGATGGATCAAGATTCCCAGCGGCGGTACAGCATCACAGACGGAAAGGACGAGAGCGGTTCTGGTAAGACGCTCTCAGCCGCGGCGCGCCGGTCGTTCTTTCGTCGTAAACTCAAACACAAGCGCAGCAGCTCCAAAGACGCGCGTGACGCTCCTGCGGCAGACGCCATCAGCACAGACTCCATGCTGTACATGGAGGGTGAGAAACAACACACATGAGCTCTGTTCTAAAACCTCACATTTCATTTCTAATTTACTCTGTTTGTGATTTATCAGACTGTGTAAGTCCGGCGTATCAGCGCGTGCAGAAAGTGGAATCGGCCAGTCGCAGGCCGGTGTTGATACTGGGGCCTCTTGTTGAGCCAATCAAAGACATGCTGCTCAGAGAGGCTCCTGGGAAATACTGCCGCTGTTTACCTGGTGAGATCTACTCACATTTGACACGGAATGGGGTCATGACATGGAATTTAATCATTTTAATATGTTCCTTGAGGTTCAGTTATAATGTTAATTAAAGTCCTCCTGTGGTGAAAATCAAGTTTTTAATGTTGTTTATATGTCTATGTGGTGTTTTTAAAATGCTTTAAGACAAACCATGTGCAAATTCATAAGTCAACACCATTTCTGAGTATTTTCTCTTTAAAACTGCAGTGAACCAAAGACAGTCTCAAAAACGTGGTTTGAAATTGCTGGTGTTTCTGACGTCACAAACTACCTTGTAACCAGTCACGTCAACGTGTGGGCGGGCTTTAGCATATCATTAACTGTAACCGCTCTGAAGCAGGGGAGTCTTAAGAAAAGCCAGGTTATCCCGATATATTTTTCTGTTAATATGAAAAATCGGGTAGATTTTGCAATATAGAAACGCTTTGAACAACTTAGAATAAGTTTCTAAGGATGCTGACTGATACTGAAGGCAGACTGAGATGGCGAATGGGAACATGGTTTGTGCAACACATTATTAGCTGTTTGAAAACGTAGTCAAAAAATTTTTAAATATGTAATTTTGGTGATCAAAGATGAGTTTTAAGGAATAAAATTATTGACTACAAGGGGACTACGTTTTTTTTTGCCCAAAAACAAATATACACTATATTGCCAAAAGGATTGGGACGCCCCTCCAAATCATTGAGTTCAGGTGTCCAATCACTTCCATGGCCACAGGTGTATAAATCAAGCACTAGGCATGCAGACGCTTCTACAAACATTTGTGAAAGAATGGGTCGCTCTCAGGAGCTCAGTGAACTCAAGCGTGGTACCGTGATAGGTTGCCACCTGTGCAATAAATCCATTCGTGACATTTCCTCACTACTAAATATTCCACGCTCAACTGTTAGTGGCATTATAACAAAGTGGAAGCAATTGGGAACAACAGCAACTCAGCCACGAAGTGGTAGGCCACGTAAAATCACAGAGCGGGGTCAGCGCATGCTGAGGGTCACAGTGAGCAGAAGACGCCAACTTTCTGCAGAGTCAATAGGTACAGACCTCCAAACTTCATGTGGCCTTCAGATGAGCTCAAGAACAGTGTGTAGAGAGCTTCATGGAATGGGTTTCCATGGCCGAGCAGCTCATCCAAGCCTTAAATCACCAAGAGCAATGCAAATCGTGGGATGCAGTGGGGTAAAGCACGCCGCCACTGGACTCTAGAGCAGTGGAGACGTGTTCTCTGGAGTGACCAATCACGCTTCTCTGTCTGGCAATCCCATGGACGAGTCTGGGTTTGGTGGTTGCCAGGGGAACGGTACTTGCCTGACTGCATTGTGTCAAGTGTAAAGTTTGGTGGAGGGGGGATTATGGGGTGGGGTTGTTTTTCAGGGGTTTGGCTTGGCCCCTTAGCTCCAGTGAAAGTAACTCTTAATGCTTCAGCATACCAAGACATTTTGGACAATTTCATGCTCTCAACTTTGTGGGAACAGTTTGGGGATGGCCCCTTCCTGTTCCAACATGACTGCAAACCAGTGCACAAAGCAAGGTCCATAAAGACATGGATGAGCGAGTTTGGTGTGGAGGAACTTGACTGGCCTGCACAGAGTCCTGACCTCAACCCGATAGAACACCTTTGGGATGAATTAGAGCGGAGACTGTGAGCCAGGCCTTCTCGTCCAACATCAGTGCCTGACCTCACAAATGCACTTCTAGAAGAATGGTCAAAAATTCCCATAAACACACTCCTAAACCTTGTGGAAAGCCTTCCCAGAAGAGTTGAAGCTGTTAGAGCTGCAAAGGGTGGGCCAACTCCATATTAAACCCTACAGATTAAGAATGGGATGTCATTAAAGTTCATGTGCGTGTAAAGGCAGGCGTCACAAAACTTTTGGCAATATAGTGTACATGTGGAAAACCAATAATTTTCAACCCTCTTGTCTGAAACAATTGTTTTTAAGGCGTGGCTCCTTTAAGGCTTGTCAGTAAACAGCCACTGTTATGATTGGCTAACATCACTGCATAGGAAACAGTATCAACGCCCACTCGTTATTGCATGTGAGTCAGTGTTTTGAAAACATTCTCCATATAAAGCCGTCATTACAGACAAAGCATTATGAAATCATTTCCTTACGGTTTGGGATGCAGCTGCTGTCAGATGCTTCATCTGTCAACAAAAGTTTCTTTGTGAACTCTCCATTACACTGTGCTTCATTTCTCCTGTCATGACCCCTTTAAAGCATCACAGCAACTCTACCATGACTGAGTTGTCATTTTTGGTGGTTTATGATGTGGGATCATATTCTTTGTCACTGGCTCTTGGTTTTGTTCAGAGGGGATGAAGGCGACCCAGCAGGCCATTGAGCGAGGCGTCAAAGACTGTCTCTTCATCGACTACAAGCGCAGGAGCGGCCACTTTGATGTGACGACTGTGGCGTCCATTAAGGAAATTACAGAGAAGGTGAGAGAGACTCAGACTCTTATGAAGCAACTCTGTTCCTGTCGCTTCAGTGTGAAGTGAATCCATTTATAGAAATATGAATTGATTTCATGAATATGTTATGTTTTGCTTAAAGACAACAAAGCCTATTTAGGGACCAATTTAAAATGAGAATCCTCACTGAGCATAATGAGAATTACAAAAAAAACTATTGCAACATCTGGAAACATTAAGAAGAAGAAATCTGGGTTGAAAAGGAATACATTATCATTCATATATATATTTACTAATTTATCAGATGCTATTATTATGCAAAGTAACAAATGTAAAAAAAAAATAAAAAATGAATGTTTCAATACCAAAAAAATCCTAAACCATTTCTTTTGAAGTTGTATTTTTTTATATATATATATATATATACAACAATATAATAATAAATGTAGTTGTAATGCATGTAATATATAGTAAATATATTAATTAATAAATAAAATATTATTATTATTAATACATTTTCTCTCGCTCTCTCTCTAAATGTATAATATAATATAATGTAATATAATAAATATAGATATATTAAAATACATATAGTATATGAGTTGAAAATGAATAAATTATAATTTATATAAATTTATCAGATATATATCAGATATATTTATTCATGCAAACTAATAAATGTAAAAAAAAAAATTGGAAATTTGTCATGAAATTTTCATGAAAATAATGTCTCAATACAAAAAAAAATCTTAATGGTTCTAAACCATTTCTTAATTTGTATTATATATTCAATATTTATGGATATACATATTTTATATGCACAATATGATAGTGTGTGTGTGTGTGTGTGTGTGTATATATATATATATATATATATATATATATATATATATATATATATATATATATATATAAAACATTCACACGTACATAGAATATGATAATATTAATAAAAAAAAATTAATAAATATATATTTTTCTCTCGCTCTCTCTCTAAATATAATATAAAAATTCAATATAATAAATATAGTTATATTAAAATACATGTATGTAGTCATATATTATTAAATAGAATACCATTATATTTATCGTTCAAAACATTCTCATTCTTCACCTGTCTCACTGCTGAGGTCTCTCTCTCTCTCTCTCTCTCTCTCTCTCTCTCTCTCTCTCTCTCTGTCTCTCTCTCTGTCTCTCTCTCTCTCTCTCTCTCTGTCTCTCTCTCTCTCTCTCTCTGTCTCTCTCTCTGTCTCTCTCTCTCTCTCTGTCTCTCTCTCTCTCTGTGTCTCTCTCTCTCTCTCTCTCTCTCTCTCTCAGGACTGTCACTGTCTGCTGGACATCGCTCCTCACGCCATCGAGCGCCTGCACGTCGTCAACATTTACCCCATCGTCATCTTCATACGATACAGAAACGCCAAGCAGATCAAGTAAGTGACGTCTGCCTTTAGACGTCTGCATGGACAAATGCTCATATATCAGGGTTCCCACTTGTCCTGGAAAACCTGGAAAATTGATGACAAATTTTCCAGTCCTGGAAAACACATGGAAAATTAGAGAAAATGTAAAATGCCCTGGAAAAACTTGTTATCCTGGAAAATAATTTTTTAAAAAGTTAAAAAACAAAGAGTTTATCACTGACCCAAAACAATTACCGTTGGTTGCAGAAAGTGCGACGTTCAGGAATGCTTTCAGGAGTTTTGACACGTGAGAGTAGTTGATATTCCCTTGATATTGACACTGGTAAAGAGAACAATTTATCATAATGTATGATTAAGAGCTCATATTAAAAACTGATTTTATAGTTAAGTCATGGCAATAAACTATGGAAGCTTGTTTCTGCCACTGAATAAAAAATAAAAAAGGTAATTGCAACTCATAATTCTACTTTTTTTTTTTTTTTTTTTTGCGCAATTGTGCGTTATAAAGTCAGAATTGTGAATTCTGACTTTTTTTTCTCTCAGAATTGCGAGTTTATAGCTCACAATTCTGACTTTATAACTCGCAATTGCGAGGAAATGTTTTAGAATTATGTGATTTAAAAAGTTGCAATTACCTTTTTTATTTTTTATTCTGTGGTGGAAACAAGCTTCTATAGTCATAATGTAGGATTAAGATCTCATATTAAAAACTGATTTTATAGTTAAGTCATGGCAATAAACCGTATGCCTTTTAAAGACTTACAGAGCAATATATTACTTTAGAAGTGATCCTTGTCTTTTATTCTCGCTGTAGTAAAATTGAAAATGTCCTGCAAAAGCCCTGGAAAATCATCTCTGAAAAAGAGTGGGAACCCTGTATATGTCTCTAATTAATCCTCAACGTCTGTTTTTCCTCTGATTATATAATACAGGGCTCGACATTAACGCTTGTCCGGGACGAGTGGATTTTTTGAAGGGGCAAATGAAAGAGAATTTTACTTGCCCGACCGGATAAGTATCCTGATTAAAACGTCAATAACAAAAAATAACTAGGGAATCACCAAAATGCGAGAATGATTCTGCATTCATTTAGTGTAAGTGGCGATCGATAGTGAATAATAATATATCATGTATAATGAACTGACGGTAACAATGTTGTGCTGTTGACGCTCGCGCAGCCTCTCGAGGAGAAATCACAACAAATGTGCGCCGCTCACACAGAGAAACTCAGTTAACATACTGCGGTAAACATTTCGTTTTTTATACATGATACAGTCGCAACGTCACACTACCAAGAGTGCTGTTTTCCTGAATACCATCACGACTGAAAATGTGACTCTGATTTCATATGACAGTTCCATTAACAATTAATTAACATTAAGTCACATTTTAGATGCAATATTGACTGTTTTTGTTCTGTTTCAGCAGTGAAAATAGATCCAAACAAAGATCACAGCAGAACCACAGCACGTCTCACAGCAACAGTGTGTTACTGAATGATTCAGCGTTTGAATGAATCGGTTGAATCAAAGATTCAATGACCTTTTTCATAAACGACTGCCTCGTTTTTGAATGAATCAGCCGTTTGAACGAATCGACTCAGTGACTCACTCATTAAGACGGTCACCTGCCGCCACCTACTGGCAGTTTAGTTTCATGCTTAAACATTCTTTCCAACATTTCTTACTTGTGTATATACAAAAAATATTTAAAACAATCTCATAACATTATTTAATGCAGTTGTAATTTTTCAGCGTAAATTATTTAATTTGATTGGCAACAGCCCTATAGTGTCTTTAAGACTGTATTTAAGAATATAAAACGAAAGCTGAAGCACAGCCTATATTTAATAAGATTAGGGAAAAAATGCCCTTTATAAAAGGTAAAAATATCACAAATGTGCAGATTTAAATGTCAAAGCTGATTGAACACTGGTGAGAATATTGCTTCAGAATAAATTATATTTACAACACAAAAAAAAAATCCAATTTTTTCCAGATAAGCAAATTTTTTACTCTGACAAGTGATAGACATATTTACTTGTCCGAAGGACAAGCACATGAACAGGCTTAATGTCGAGCCCTGTAGTATTAAAGGATTAGTTCATTTTAAAATGAAAATATCCTGATAATTTACTCACCCCCATCTCATCCAAGATGTTCATGTCTTTCTTTCTTCAGTCGAAAAGAAATTACGTTTTTTGAGGAAAACATTCCAGGATTTTTCTCCACATAATGGACTTCAATGGCAACCAACGGTTGAAGGTCCAAATCAATGCAGTTTCAGAGGAAGGGCTTCAGAGGCTCTGCACGATCCCAGACAAGGAATAGGGTCTTATCTAGACAAACCATCGGACATTTTCAAAAAAATTAAAAATGATATACTTTTTAACCTAAATTGCTCATCTTGTACTGCTCTGTGACACACCACGGATTACGTAATCACGTCGGAAAGGTCACGCTAATTGTAGGCGGAAGTACCGCCCCAAGTGAACATGCGAAGACTAATACAAACGCCTGCTAAAGGGCATTTGTATTAGTCTTCGCACGTGTGCTTTGTAAACACGGGAGCGATACTTCTGCCTACGTCTAGCGTGACCTTTCCGACGTGATTACGTAATCCGTGGTGTGTCACAGAGCAGTACAAGATGAGCAATTTAGGTTAAAAAGTATATACTTTTTTTTTTTTTTTTTTTTTTTTTTTTAAATGTCCGATGGTTTGTCTAGATAAGACCCTATTCCTCGGCTGGGATCGTGCAGAGCCTCTGAAGCCCTTCCTCTGAAACTGCATTGATCTGGACCTTCAACCGTTGGTTGCCATTGAAGTCCATTATGTGGAGAAAAATCCTGGAATGTTTTCCTCAAAAAACTTAATTTCTTTTCGACTGAAGAAAGAAAGACATGAACATCTTGGGTGAGATGGGGTGAGTAAATTATCAGGATTTTAATTTTGAAGTGAACGAATCCTTTAATGTCACATTCAATGCTATTGCATCTTTAGAATGCATTGACAACACAATGTCTGATTCATTATTGCATGACTTTCACGAGTTGGTTCATTATGAAAGACTTTTGAAGACTTGAATTTGAATAAGTCCAATGACTGCAATAGCGGCTCCCATCAAATGCGTTTGACGAGTGTGTGCGGTTCTGCGAGAGTTGTGTCTGTACTCAGTGTGTGTGTTTTATTGACTCAGGGAGCAGAAAGACCCCGTGTACCTGCGGGACAAAGTGTCACAAAAACATTCCAAAGAGCAGTTCGAGTCTGCGCAGAGGATCGAGCAAGACTACAGCAAATACTTCACAGGTGTGAGCCGCGCACGCATGCATTTACACGCTGACGCACATGTGACCACAACGTGTTGGTGTGTGATTTGTGTTGGTGCTGTTCTGATGCAGGTGTCGTCCAGGCCGGCAGTCTGTCCAACACATGCACTCAGATCATGGCCGTCGTGGACCAGGAGCAGAACAAAGTCCTTTGGATTCCTGATGGAAGCACGTGAAGATGAACACACATTCATCACAATAACAACGCCTCGCTAGCAATCTCACACTGCTGTACAACTCACTAGGGCTGGGCGCTATGTCACGCGTTCATTAAATATTAACCGTTTAATGAGCAACACGAATGTTTCTTAATGCTTTTATTTGGTCATCAATCGATTCAAAGCTCTGATTCATTGCATCATCACTCATAGATGCTCATAAATGTCCCTTTGTAATTATGTTGGCTTTGAGAGTATTTTAGCTTAAAGACTATCCTAGAACATGTTAGCAACATGCTAATCATGTTAACAGCATGTTAATGCTAGCAACATGTTAGAAATATGCTAGCACTGTGCTAATTCGTACTAGTAATGTGCTACTTCATGTTAGCAATGTGCTAAATCATGTTAACAACATGCTAAAACCTGTTAGCAACATGCTATTTTATGTTAACAAAATGCTAAAACATGTTAAACCATGCTAGTAACATGTTAATTCGAGTTAACAACATGCTAGAATGCTAACGTGCTAAAACATGATAGTAACATGTTAATTCGAGTTAACATGTTAGAATGCTAAAGTGCTAAAACATGATAGTAACGTTAATTTGAGTTAACATGCTAATTCATGCTAACAACGTGCTAAATCATAATAACATGTTAATTCATGTTAGCAACATGCTAATTCATGCTATCAACATTCTTTTTCATGCTAACATGTTAAAATGTTAGAAACATGCTAACTGTGTTAAAACATGCAACATGTTAATTCAAGTTAACAACAAACATGATAGTAACGTTAATTTGAGTTAACAACATGTTAATTCAACTAACGTGTTAAAACATGATAGTAACATGTTACTTCATGTTAGCAATGTGGTAAAACATGCAAATTTATGTGAGCAATGTGTTAAAACTTGCCAGCAACATGCTAATTCATGCTAGCAAAGTGTTAAATCTTGTTATCAGTGTGGAAAAACATGCTAGCAACATGCTAATACATGTTAGCAATGTGTCGAAACATGCTAGTTTATGCGAGCAATGTCTTTCAAACCTTTATAAGTTTGTCCCAACGAAGTTTACTCAGTGTAAATATTTAATGTTTATTAGTTATCTTTGGCTATATCGCCCAGCCCTTAACTCTCTCTCTCTCTCTCACACACACACACACACACACACTCTCAGGCGACGATCACATCTGTTAGACTGTCGTTTGCGACGCGAGCGAGCAGCAATATCCTCCATTCACTGTGTTTTCTCTGTGGTAACACTAATTTATGAGGGCTTTCATGTAGTTCTTCATGTTTACAGAGTTGATGTTTATGAACCAGCTTACTTGAATGTTTAACTTCATGTCTCTGTCCCTGTGTGGGTCCGGTCCGAGCAGACGCATCCACGCGCTAGTTCGACACAGACGGTCCATTTACGGTTAAAGATACTGACTGTTAGGTTTGTTTTCTGTGTTAAAGGATTCATTCACCCGAAGATGAACCTTCTGTCATCATTTACCTTCACAAAAGCAGAGGTTTAGCAGGATGTTTGAGCTGCTCTTTTCCACACAATGGGCCTTATTCATGAATTCGGAGTAATCTGCACGTAAAATGGACCTTCATGAAAACTCTCCTCCAGATTCACAAACGCTTCGTATACCACAGATTCGGTAGTTAAACGTGTGTATATTAATGAATTCCAAACATTCGTAAACAGGGCGCGCGTGCATGCTCATTCATAATTAGCATAATCCCCACCCATGAGTTACAACTACGCAAATTACGTGCTCAGGAACGCTGTGGAACCTTCTGGACTGCTTCAATATATTGCATAAATGCTAAAGAGACTAATTGGCCATGTGCCTAGCAATAAATATTCAAATATTGTGTGTCCACCCAAGCATTTTTAGCCAGCTAAAAAAAATGCCAGGTGCTCTTCTGAAAACGGCCAGCTGGTGGCGCTGGAAAGCGCTTTGCAAGCACAGCGTTTTTCCAGCTAAGGTACTTTGGTTGCTATGATACAGAATCCATGGTAGTAATGTGTTACTGGCATCTCATTTTGAATATAAAAATGCAGTAACCAGCAATATTAACTTCTCCATTGTTGTTCAGTCGGTGTACAAGTACGATGATTGGTCGG
Source organism: Coreius guichenoti (assembly GCA_039654105.1). Classification (NCBI taxonomy): domain Eukaryota; kingdom Metazoa; phylum Chordata; class Actinopteri; order Cypriniformes; family Gobionidae; genus Coreius; species Coreius guichenoti. The sequence goes on along the minus strand of CM077187.1, from coordinate 36,718,187 downwards.
TGTAGTATTTGTCCCGCCCCTCCTCCACTGTGATTGGACGGCTGGGTACAAAGTGACAGTGACGAGCTCTGCCTATTACCCAAAGTTGAACGGTTTTAAAAAAAACAAAAACAGGGCAAATCAACTCGTGAAATATTATTATGGTACATAGTGCGTCAAAATGCGATGTCATCAGTTTGCCTAAATTAGAACACAGAACGTTCAAATGTTTTACACACTATTTACACGTGGTAGGGAGAAGGTGTACATTTCTTTCGTACCAACTAACATTTTGAAAATACGAACATTTTCGCGAATCCGAAGATTTACATCAGAACGGCTTTACGAACGATTTACACACAAATTCGTTCTGCTCGTGTTTCATGAATGAGCCCCAATGAAAGCAGACGGGCTGGCAAGCCTGAAAACAACACAAAACACAACATAAAATAAAGTATTTTTCATTTTTTTTTTAGGGGTTTTCTCACTCAAAACTGTCATATGAATCAGGATGAAGTTGTGCTTTCACTGCATGGAAAAGAGCAGCGTGAACTTCGGGGTTTGAAACGACAGGCAAATATTCTTCATTTTCGAGTGAACTATTCCTTTAAGCTTCAATGTAGCAGTTTCTTTTAAGTGTACTTTTTTATTATTTAAATGAACGATGCAATAATCTGCTGCATGATCATTTTACTATATGCTCTGATTATTTTTACTGTCCAGTTCGTTTTTAACTCTAATTTAAATGTCTTTTTGTAGTCGAGTATTAGGCTAAATGCTTAATAGTATCTTGAAGCTCCTCTCCTGATGTGCCAAAGGGTTTCTTCTGCTTTGCCTGTATTTTTGCACTTGAGTTGGATGGAAAAGGTGGACAGACCTACTTTACTTCATTAATCCCAGACGGGAGATCGAGTAATCCTCGTTCAGAGTTAGTTAATCCTCTCTGTAGTGAAACTCAGTTGCAGGAGAGCTTTGGTACTACACTAGTCGGGTGTTCACTAGCCACAGTGACATCACTTCCTTTTCTGACCCATGATGACCAATGAAACGAGTCGCCTGGTTTAGCTGCTTCAACATCATGTCATGTTCTCCCACTCCCGACGGCATCATAACTCCGGTGTTTGTAGCTGGAAAAAACACGTAATTCCATTTTAAATAGTTTCCCATTATGTTTTATAATTGTATAACACATTGGTACTGCCACATTAAAGAATCCTATGATGAAAATATGATTTTGTAATTGTTACATTAATAAAGTCTAAATTAAGCACGGCTGTTTAAACTTCATTTCTTCTTGTAGCAGTCTTTTTTCCATCTGTCCGTATGTTTTTAGATCATGGTGAAGTTTATGGAAAACCTGGAACTGTAAGGGATGTAAAAATCTATACATTTCTACAATCTGTGGTGTTTTCATGGTGCTTCAGTTCAGTGTCCCACAGGTCATGTGATGCAGTTCCTGTGATGAGTCACCAGATGGCGTCGTATCCTACTTCAGTGTGATCACCATAAAGAGGATTATATAAACATCAAATATCAGGTATTATTTCCAGATGACGAAAACATCACATGGCAGAAGGAAGATTATTTGTTATCAAGCAAAAGGAAAACAGAGCTCATGTTGATCCAGATGTGGCTAAAAGGAACATTTGTTTCACTTTTATTTTTAATAACTTTCTTTAAACTTTTCCAGTGAGTTTTTGTAAATGTATTGGCATCCTTGTGTGAGAATATTTGTTTTTCAACAGGTTCCTGATTTTGCTTTACTTCCCTATAAGTCTGGAGTGTGTGGATTCAGATGGAAAAACTCTTCAATGACAGGCACATAAGAAATAAAATCTGAAAATGAATACATTTAAAGATATGTTAAAAAATACAGCACATGCAGGTCTGGTGGTGTGCAATAATTGAGCCATTTGCGTCCATGATGAGGTTTAAAACAGGCATAAATTACTATGGTAGAAATACTATCCTCGAAAATACCAGAACGTTCTGGGAACGTTAGAGGAACGTTCTGTGTTTGCTGAGAATTATGGGGGGTGCAATATTAATGACTTTAACAATGAAAAACTGATTACTACTTTTACTATGTTCTAAGGGGATTGTCTTACACATCAACATAAGTCAAATAAATGTTCTGTCTCAGGACAGGTGTGTAGGCTAAAATAACAGCTTTATTTTCTAATAAACGCCATGTAGTAGACTAACAAACTTGTCAACGCTCTTAAAGGCATAGCTATCCAATACGCCATATTTCAATTTAAAAACGAAAGACAAAGTTTGGTGATTTTCAAAGTGTATATATATCATATCGTGCACTGTGTGAATTATTTAATAACTTTACGCTACTTTTTCTGTCAGAAATCCAGTTGATCGACTCGCGCGCTACACAAATGAACTATGTTAAAGACATTTTAAACCAAGTACACTGTTTTGTGATTTTATATTTGTGTTGTGCAAGTCAATAATAAATTTATAATACATAATGACAGCAGACTTGGATATGTTTTTTTATTCGATACACCATTAGATTTTCGTCATATAACACTGTTGCCATGGTGACGTTCTCACGCTAGTGCCAATTTAGCGCTCTGACTAACTTGAAATTGTATTTATGGTTACTGAGGCGTTTTAAATATTTTATCATATTTTAAGCGACCCCCCCATAACATTATTCACCCCCTGAAAATAGATGATAGTTTTCTGAAAACTGGTCGGCATATGTCTGTGAAATAGGAGCGATTGGTGGATGTTTGTCTCAGGACAAGTGTGTATCTCCTGCGTTTTAATCGCTTCGTCTTATAAAATGTTATTAAATAGTAAGCACTGTTACAATTAATTACTTAAGAAAACAACTGATTATTGACACATGAATATTTGTAGAAATAACAGCTTTATTTTATTTTCTAATAAACACCATGTAATACACTCACAAACTTGTTAACGCTCTTAAAGGCATAACTATCCAATACGCCATATTTCAATATAAAAAAAAGAAAGAAAAAGTGTGGTGATTTCAAAAGCTTATATATCATATTGCGCAGTGTGTGAATTATTTAATAACTTTACGCTACTTTTTCTGTCAGAAATCCAGTTGGTTGAGGCTCTACTCTTGCACAACACAAACAAACTGTTAAAGACATTTTAAACCGAGTACACTGTTTTGTTATTATATTTATAGTGTAAGTCAATAGTAAATTGATAATGACAGCAGACCTAGATATGTTTTTATTCGATACACCATTCGATTTTCGTCATATAACACTGTTGCCATGGTTACGTTCTCGCGCTAAAGTGCTTCGCGCGTGCCAGTTTTGCCCTCTGACTAACTTGAAATCGTACTTTTTGAGGTTACTGAAGCGTTTTAAATATTTTATATTTTAAAAGCCCTCCCTCACATAATTCACCCCCTGAAAATAGATTATAGTTTTCTGAAAACTGCGGTCACCGCGGCAGATGTCTGTGAAATAGGAGCGATTGGTGGATGTTTGGACTGGGTTTGGAGACGTTTTGACGGGCACCACACTAACTGACTCCGCCCTCCGGTACCTGTAAATCTGCCCTAAACGCGCCGAATGAATAGATCGGAGCTGAACGCAACACGTTACCGAACGAGAGCGAGGTGATTAGACGGCAGTCTGTCCATCAGAGTGCGCACGGGAGATCAGCGCCGGACTGACGGGAGAAACTGCGTTCGCGGACGGTCACGCTGGCTTTAAATCGTGGGAATGTTTTTCATCATGTTAAATATCCACTGTACGACCTCGTTTAAAGACGTACCGACGCCTTTCTAGTAGGAGTTTACGTGCGTTTCGAGGCCGACTGTTCAACTGCGCGTCCGTGGAGAACCGAAGAGCGGACGAGAGCTACGAGCGCAACGGGAGGAGAGTGCGCGCACACGGGGACACACACGCGGGGCTGTCCGCCCTGCCAAACATGGCTGATCGTCAGGTGTGGGGCGCTGCCGGGATCTCCAGAAAGACGCTCGATGCTCCCCACTGAAGAAGATGAAGATAACGACGGTGATGAGAAGCAGCTCTCCACAGTAATGACCTTTCCCATCGAGCATTCAAAAGCGGGTCCGTCCTCGGTTCGGAAGATGGATGTGATCATCCCCTACACCTCCGACGTGCCCTGTGACCCTGTGAACGGCCAGAAGATGTGGTGGGCTTTCCTCGCCTCCTCCATGGTCACTTTCTTTGGGGGTCTCTTCATCATCCTGCTGTGGAGAACTCTCAAGTACCTGTGGACGGTGTGCTGCCACTGCAAGGGGAAAAAGAAGGTAAATGACACCTGTTTTTAGGTCAAAAGTTTGGGCACCCTTCCCAGATATTCTCAGGATCCTTGTTATTTGAAGACACACACATTTGTAGACAAACTAAAAAAAACGTTGGGGCGTTTTTTTATTAGCCCACTGGGCTAAACATATTGGGTCACTCTGTTGGGTTATCTTAAAATTTATTGGGTCATTTTTTTTTCTTTGTTGTTGGGTTATTTCAGTTATGACCCAGCCGTTTAAATACGGTTCCCGCACTTAGATGGTTTAAATTTTTAACGGTCCGGTGACAGCCAATGGTCATCAATTACTTCCTCTCCAAAATACAGTTATAATGAATGTTTTAGATATGTGCTCATCATCACACCTCCTTTAACCGTGTTCAAAATCACCTCATAAAGCAGTTATACGGTTCCCGCGCTTTGATGGTTCAAATTTTAACGGTCAGTTGACAGTTAACGGTCATCAATTACTTCACACAATTAAAATACAATTACAATAAATGTTCTATATATGTCAGAGCAGACAGTGCTCATCATCACACGTTCCTCCTTTAATTATCACCTCATAAAGAAAGAAGAGGCTTAAATACAATTATAGCGCAGCAGTTGGGTTAAATGGTTCAAATTTTAGTAGACAGTCAACTGATATCAATTACTTAACACAATAAAAATACAATCATAATACATGTTTTAGATATGACAGAGCAGATAGTGATCATCATAACACACATTCTAACTTCAATAGTGTTTAAAATCACCTCATAAAGAAAGAAGAGTCTCAAATACAGTTATAGTGCAGCGGTTGTGTTAAATACGGTTCCCGCGCTTTGTTGGTTCAAATTTTAACGGTCCAGTGACAGTCAACGGTCATCAATTACTTAATACAATAAAAATACAACCATAATGTTTTAGATATGCCAGAGCAGATAGTGCTCATCATAACACGTTCTTCCTTCAATTGTGTTTAAAATCACCTCATAAAGAAAGATGAGGCTCAAATACAAGAGTTTTCATTTGTCACTACATCATATTTGTGCTGCTTCAGAGTTTACATCACTTTAATATTGATTTAACACGTGGGAAACAGTCAGAATGAGTGGATGTCAAAAACATTTGATTTGATAATGTATGAAAAAGCATTCACTGATGTCTATTATTTCTTGTAGCTCAGCTTTTGGAGGTCTTAACACATGCTGTTAAAATATAAACCATGAATCCAGTGGAAGTCGCATTGGATGGAAGTGTCTGCCAATTGTGTGAATGTAAATGTAGTTTTGCTCAGCTGTATAATATTAGATGTTGCTTTTTGTGAGTGCTTGAGTAGAGTAAATCTTGCCCACGAGTGAACATGATGAGTTAGTGCTTCGGGTTCTTACTAAAGTCATAGAGATTGTTCAAAAAGTGTGGGAAGCCTGTAATGAAAATAGAAAATGGCATTTTGTGACAAACTTTGAATCATGGCTTCCGTGAAATTATGTTTTACTGATAAAATATGAACCCTGTCGGTTTAGATCAACCGAAGCATCTACCAAATTGTAAAACGTAATATGAACAGAAAAGTCTTGAAGCATGAAGAGATTTTAGGCCATATCTCATTCGAAGAGACAAGATTTAAAGCTGCTAGTTGCTAGGCTAGTTGTCTAAATGATTTCTAGGCAGTTGCCAAACATTTGCTAAGGTCTTCTGAGATGTTGCTATGCTAATACTAGATAGGGTTTGCTTATGTAGAAGATGTTAAAATCGGTGTTCCTGGAAAAGTGGTTTCTTGTCAACCAACAGCTGTATATAATAGACAGAATCAACATGAAACACTGTTCATAGCCCAGTTTACATCCATAATGGATATATGTTGGAAAATAATGCAGGGCGGCACTTGATTTTATCTATGTGCAATTGGTTGGATGGTGAAAAGTGTCTGTATATGACACAAAAATAAAGATAATAGTCATTGATGGTAGCAGCTAAATGGAAAAGCATTTCAGAGGTGGAAAGACAAACTTTTGTTTCGTTGGATTTACATGCGCCATTGAATCATTTACAGTAAGACCTGGGGCTGGTTGCATAAACCGCAATGACTAGTCTTACAAGTTAAACATCTTTTTTTTTCTTTTTTTTTTTTTAAATGAGTTATATAAAAAGTTAGATTGGCCTAATTCAATTGGTCATACAAGAACTTAAAACACTGTCTTAACATAATGGCTATGTTTATGCAACCGGCCCCTGGAATGTGTTAATATTGGAAAAAAGGGTCTATTTTGATTTCATGTTGACTTTAGATATTAGAAACAGTTTCAGGAACTGTGTTCACACACTGTAGTTGAACACACACTGCGATTTCATTAACTTCACAATATTCTTGTTTTGTTTGTTCCTCGGTCTAAACAATTATTGAAGATTAATGAGTGATTTTATTTGAGTATAGCCTGCCGTGCATATAATTATGCATTTACACCTGTAGCTGCATGAACGCTGGTGGTTTGAAAGGAACACAGAGAAAGAAGAGAGCGTCTGTTCTGTTTGCAGAGACGTACGAGAGCTTTGCTTGCGTCTTTTCCCCATGTTTGACGTGGAGCCAGTGGTCAGGAATAGGTTGAGTTTTTACTGCCATTGTGTAGTCTGCCCACACACACACACACACACACACAGCACAGCTGTTGCTTTCATTACAGGCCTGTCAAACATAGTTGTGTTCATTCTGCGAGACATTTCAGGAAGCCCTTTTCTCCTGTTTGGCAGCCCGTTCCACTGAATCACACGACTCTGATTGAAAGTCAACATGAAATCAATATTCACTCTGCTTGTTTTCTAAATACATGGTCTTGGTCTTGTTGTGAATTATTCACATTAGGGATTCACTTTTGTCCAATACCGATAACCGATCATTTTTTATATTTGAAAGCCGATAACTGATGTATTGGCCGATAAATCTAAATCCAAATTTTTATATCATTTTTGAGTCTGATTACAAAAACAAAAGTCTCACCATTAAAGCCATGACTCAAGCACACAATTATGATATTTTCATTATAATTTTATGTAGCCTATATGACAGACTTGCGCTGCACATGTTGCTCTGAACTGTATTTTCCTTTTTTTAAGTGATTCCAATCATATTTCAAGCAAATCAAACCCATCATGGTGAACAGTGCACATCTGAAGTGTCTCAGCTGAAGGAAATAATACATTATTTATCGGTTTTAATATATTGGACACATTTTCTTGTCGGGCCAATAGCGATAACATTAAAAATGAACATATATCGGCCGATACCGATATGGTGGCCGATATATCATGCATCCCTAATTCATATGTGACTGTTCTGAATTGTGACATCAAATACAGCAGACATCGAAAATATAAGTCAAAACTGGACACTGGTAAAACAACTGCTATTTTATTTATTGCAATATAGATTTTGCTTACAAATGTGTAAGCAATCCCATGATCAGGGTTAGTACCTAGTTATTACCCAGTTATTGCAATTAATATAATAAGGGATGCACAGATATGAAAATTTTGGCCGATAACCGATAATTCTTTATTTGAAAGCTGATAACCGATATATTGGGCGATAAATCTAAATCCAAATTTTGATATAATTAGGTATATAATATAATATACCAAGAAAAAATACCATCATAGCGAACAGTGCGCATCTGAAGTGTCTCAGCTGACGGAAATAATACGTTATCGGCTTTAATATATCGGCCAAATTTTCTTATCGGGCCGATAACATTAAAAATGAACATATATCGGCTGATACCGATATGGTGGCCGATATATCATGCATCCCTAACTATAAAAATTACATAGTATGTACATGGGTAACAGGACTGTAAAGTGCTACCGATATTAGCTATGTTTCCATTCATCTGTTTTTATGTGAATTTTGGAATATCGCATTTAAAATGCAGGATGGAAACAGCCAAGACCAACGCCAAGAAATTCTAAAAATGCGCATAAAAACATATGCACAAATTTTTTTTATCAGATAAAAAGACGTGCATAAACTATGATGGAAACATATTTACCAAATAAATCCCTTGATGTGCAGCACACAACTTTTCCTCAACAGAGAAAGTGATTAGATAACTGGATTAACCAGTCGGTTTGGTTGTTCTGAAACGCCTGAGCTGAAGTCTGTCATCAGAATGATTTGGTAAACTGTCTCGCGTGATTGCGTTCCCAAACACAAGATCACATGACAGCGTTTATTGCGTTTCGTCTGCCGCTCTGAGGCGCAACTCATTTATTGTACGAAAGAAGAGCCCTGATTACAGCAACTTCCTTTTTTATTACTGATAACTTGCGTCAATTTCCCAGGAAGTGGCGATTTTGTTCTCTTGAACACATGGGATGGAAACGCTGCTTTATTTGCGGATGTTTTATGCCATATCTCAATTCAAAGTTAAGTTCGCAACTTTGGATGGAAACCAATATTCTGAATAGTATTTAGTCATTATGGGATCAGAAATTTTCTTTAAACTTTGCATTTTCACCCCCCAAATACCCAAAACATTGTTATATTTGCAATTCAGTTTATCTATTCAAAATATAATTTCTATAATATTTCTATTGAATTTTAGGTTAAATATAAGGCGCACAGTTCTTCATCATCCACACGTCCACTGTTCTTAAAATGATAGTTCACCCAAAAATGATAATTGTGAAATGAATACTCGCCCTAATATTATTCCAGACCTGTATGACTTTATATCTTTTATCAGAACACAAAAGAAGACATTGCTTTTCAATGGAGTTCAAAACAACATTGCCATTCAAAACACCTTCTTTTATGTTCCACGGAAGAAAGTCAAAGAGAATTGCAAATTATGACACAATGTAATTTGTTTGGGTGAACTGTCCACTTAGTACTTATTGAAACATGTTTTTGTTCCACGGTGATTCACATCTGGCCGATCCAGTGAGCGTAGCGTTAATTTAACCACTCTATCTGTCCATCTTCTCCTCTCACTTACTCTGTTTTCATACATGCATCTTCCTCATTCAAACTGCCATGTCACTCTCCTATAGTGTGCGTGAATCAGATGCTTGTTGCTAAGCAACAGGCGGCATATTCATTATTGAGCTGGGAAATATCCCCTTATGTAATTGTGCTTTTCCAGAGACCACACACACACACCTGTCAGAGTGTGTGATCAGCAGTGTGTTTCTTCAGCACAAACACATTTACATGCAGAATCTACAGGCGTCACGCACACAATCTGAGCCAGAAATAGAAATCCACAGTCTGATCTCCTTCAGATGGGTTTGATAATGTTGATATTCCGATGATTCTGGTGTTTGCTAATTACTTTTGCTCGCACATAATTAAAGCATTAATATGCATGATAAATCATATGCAAATTATAAACTTTCACTCTGTGATGGTTAAACTTTGCAATTAACCCCTTAAGCCTTGAAGGCATTTTTAGCAAGGAGAGTCAAAAGGTAGGATTCATTTGTTAGCACACTTTTTATATTTTTAGAAAATATACATTTTATTACATTTGGACATTCTAATGCTGAGAAACTGCTGATAAAAGACAATTTTTTTTAAATATTTTTTTTTATACTTTTACAAATCTTTCTTATTTGACATTCAATAACCCAGGAAGGAAATTGGGGAGCAGAAAAAAGCTTTTTTGGTGATGTTCCAAAACAATAACTCAGCACTACTTTGGAGATAATCATAATGGCTACATTCATTGTAAAGTTTAGACTCGAAGCTTTCAAATGACACCTATTTTGTGTTGGTCAATGCAGTAGTTTTGAAAAATATGACAATTCATTTTTTCGTAGCTAGGTGGCGCGGCGCTCGTTAAGAGTTGGATAGTGCATTGAAAAGCTGAGATTCTAAGCTTTAAAATGATGTGTTATTACATTCAGTGGTTGCTTAGTAATTTGATTATGAATGTTTTTCACGGGGGGGTGTATCACCGGCGTTTCCGAACCGGTGGGCAGCTGACCCGTACGGATCAACTACGATCCGTATACTATACACTCATTTTGGTACTTGCGACTCACAAGCTGTTTGCGAGGAGGCTTTATGTGCGCTCCACTTATATAATACTGACGCTGGCAACAAAACAGACCGGCTCGGAATCGGAAAGACATGAGACTGACCCACGGGAAATGGAGAAATGCAGGAAATTGGCCGATTCCGGTCCCTGGCCTGTCGATCGTTGCATCTCTAAGAACTACCCTATGTACTATATCCTAGTGAGCAGCCTACATAGTCAGCTACCTTCTAAGGGTCCATTCACACAGAACATGTTTTTGTGGATAACATTTTTTTAACTTGAGTGAGCACTGTGTTTTTAGAAGGCCGCGTCATGCGCGAGACGCTGCAAAAGATGCATGCACAATGGTTCACATTCAAATTCAATTCACGTTTATTTGTATAGCGCTTTCCACAATACATATCGTTTCAAAGCAGCTTTACAGAAAATGTATGCGTCTACATTACAATGTAGAGTGATCTGCTATCAGAGGTGACTGTGTCCAAGTTATGGATTTCAGAAACGTACATATACTAGGGATGCACCGATATGAACATTTTGGCCGATAACCGATAATTCTTTATATTTAAAAGCCGATAACCGATATATGGGCAAATTTTGATAAACTTTGAGAACCTAATTACAAAAACAAAAGTCTCACATAGGGATACCAAAAGTCCAGTAGTCGGTACCAATACCATAAAAATTGTACAGTTCTCTGTACTAATTTCGGTACCACAGCAAAATGTTTATTTTATTTTATTTTACTATATGAAAAAAATATTAAATTCAATTCAATGAGTTTATTATTTATGATGATAATCATTATAAGTAATTTAGACATATAAACATTTAAAGGCTACATGCTGTTTAAAAGTAAACATTGTTTATAAAAAAAGATAAAGTGAAAAATAAGCAACCACCTAGGCACACCTAATAATAATAATTATTATTATTATTAGTAGTAGTAATATTAGTATTATTATTATTACATTGAGACGTAGCTAAATCTACTGTACAACAGTAGCGGAGTATATTTCTTCAAGTTAAACCAAACTTTTATTTTGACGGGTTGCCGTGACAACCTTTGAGTGTCTGTGTGTTTATGATATGACGATAGATTTCTCAAATAAAACGATAAATGCTCATGATGAAGATGGAGATGAAGTTCATGCGTTCATGATATAGTGACACGGCAGAGGCTAAAAAGACAGTGAGTGTCGTGCGTGCGTGTGTGTGTGTGTGTGTGTGCGTGTGCGCGCACTGCAAATGAAACCACGTGTCTGTGCCATTCATTCATACAGAGCCGCAGAACATGCAGGATTTAAATAGTCTTTTGCAGTTTAATATTCATAGACACTAGTCTATATTCGGCTACAGTCTGGAGCCCTGCGCTTAGATAAACACGGAAGCGACTGAATGCAGCCGCCTATTAGGATGGAGACTACAGAACTGTAGTACCTACTACTACGGTACTACAGAAATGCTGGTATTGTCACATTTTTAAAATTTCAGTACCGACTTGGTACCGAAGTACCGGTACTTGTGACAATCCTAGTCTCACCATTAAAAGCCATGTCCCAAACACTTCAACATGAATCAAACATAAACAGTACAGGAGCCTAGTTTGAACCAGTTTAAGATTCCTTAACTTTTAAAATTAATTTTACACTCCTATGCCCAACTTACTATTTAAAAAAATGTTAACACTTTACAATAAGGTTTAATTTGTGTTAGCATTAGTTAACCAACAATGAATGAACAATACTTCTAGAGGATTTATTAATCTTAGTTCATGTTAATCTCAACATTTTCAGATCTGTTAACTAGAGCCCGACCGATATGGGTTTTTGGGGGCCGATACTGATATTAGGGAGTAAAAAAAGTCAGATATCGATATATCGGCCGATATTCTTTATGTATATTATAGTACAGTACCAGTCAAAAGTTTGGACACACTTTCCCATTGGTGTCCAAACTTGTGACTGGTACTGTGTATATATAATACAGTATATACATAAATACAACAGAACAAACATATAAATGAAAAACAGTTCTATGTAGGTCTAAACTAGATTTTCAGGTACAGAAATAGTAATCAAATGTCAAATATCACTTCATAATCTTCAGTGTATAAATATAGATTAACCCTTATTAAAGTTATTCAGTCAAGAGCAGCGAGTGATCTTTTGTTATCTTGTCTTTTATGAGAAAACGCTTCCCTGCCATCGACGAGATTTTTCCGTGTTTTCCCTGTTATATGGTAGGGGGCGCTATTACACATCTCCTGAACGAGTACAGAATCTGATCAAAACACATGTCAAGAAGAAGCAGGAACGAGCGATCTCTTATAAGCAGACGCATATGAAAAATAATGTGATCATCAACATTAAACAGCCTATAAATCAAAACTGCCTAAAGTTATTGAATGAAATGTCGACCCAGGACGAGCTATAGGACTGTGAAGCTTTGGGGTGTTGATGGACTCCATCTGTGTTTTGATCATCGTTCTGAATCCCATCTGTATGTTAGCCGCGATTTTCTCAGCTTTTTTCTCAAAATGTTGCCTTTTTCATGAAACTTACTCACATTCAAGTGTTGATAAAAAAGAATGCATGAAGCTAGAATAAAACAGAGGCTCTGTTCTTTCTTTTGATATATTACATGTTCAGATATTCTGTGGAAACTTGTGAAAATGACCAAAAACGCTGGCGGTGACTGGCAAATTTCATGTTTACGTTCACGTAGACATATCCGACTATGTTTACGATGATACTCGACAAGACCGGCATTTTGGCATAATTTTGTGTTAATATTCGCGCTCTGTGAGACGCGTGGGCGCGTGTTCATATTGGTGGCATATCGGCGGCATATACGCCGATGCCAATATATCTGCGACAGGCTCATATCGGCCGATAAAATCGGCAGACCGATAAATCGTTCGGGCTCTACTGTTAACATTAGGTAATGCACGGTGAACTAACATGAACACAAACATTTTATTACTAACATTAACAAAGGTTGTTAGTAAATGCATTAGCAAATGAGACCTGTTACCAAAAATTCTATTGCCTAACAAAAAATGTAAAATAAAATACCTGAATAATGCAAACAAGTCATTGGACAACATTACTTGGACTACATATAAAGAATTAAAAAGCATGTGCCATGCATGAAATAGCCTCCGCACAGACAATAGCTGAAACACAGCGTTCTTTAACCCTCTGGGGCTCTTCAGTCAAAAAACCTTTTACGTTTTTAAATTTTAATTTTTTTTGCTTCATCGGAATGGGATGACACTTGGTGACTTTTGTCGCATTAGCTATGCGAACACACAAAAAAATCATGGAGATGATTCGGTTATGTTAAAGGGCCGGAAAAAAAATAGTCGTACACTTAGCTCCTTCGCGATCAAAAATGACCGACATAGTAAATTAATGGGAAATGCGCAAAAATACAAAAACTCAGGGAATCTTTTGGTGATACAAACCACACATCAGCCATGATGCAGAAAAAAAGTGCACAGCAATGAAGGGGTGACACTCTAAAACATCAAGAGTGCAAAACAGACACACACACTCAAACACACACTCACGTAAACACACTCACAGACACACACACAAACCACAATATTATATGTACGCAAATGAACTGGTGTGGCTGTAACAATATGGTACAATTGAGCCAAAAGACTCAAATAAGAGGTTAAAATCAGATCAGCCCCAGATTGATTAAGCTGTGATAAAACATACCTGTTCATTTTTGTTACATTTTTATTGAATTTTGATGTTATGTGTCCAAAATGTTCTCCTCTCTGCTCAGGTTTGAATGTAGTAAAATTTATGCAAAAACTGACACTTCAAATCAACATTTAAAAAAATAAATAAAAAAAATCTAAACCTTGACAAAAAGTCAAGAGAATGTGAGAATGTCTATGTATAAATCCAAATCCACAACTTAATAAGAATAAGTATTTTTGTCTAAAAACACTAGAGAATTTATAAGCCACTTTACATAGAGCTATATAGGAATCTAGTGGTAAAAACTTGGCATTGCATAAGTTTTTCTTGTTTTACTCCCATCAGACGACACTAATCTACCTTCCAAAAATTGGATTTTAAATGCCTTGTCTCTATTTTAACATGGAATACTGCTTTAATTGAAAAATAATTAAAAAATATATTAGAAAATTTTTTTTTATTTTTTCAATGGGGGAAAAATAGCTAATAAAAATTGTATAAATATTGCATAGTATCATAAAATACCCTCAAAATTCTAAATAATAATCAAAAAATATTATTGAACTAAAATATATTACATTGGTTTTCCACAGACTGTTCAATCAGACATTGAAAAACAATGGAAAAGTCTCCCAGTGGAAGGGAGAAACACGCTCTGTGTGAACTGGCCCAAAGGAAGCATCGTAACTATAAAAGAACCTCATGTGTTGTACAGATAGTGCTTTTTATTTATTAGTAGCCTCGTTTTTGTCATGTTATCGTGATCTTGTTGCAGTGCGTTCTGGGATTGTGTTCTCCATCAAGGATACCTTACTAGGTTATGGAGCCTGCTTGTTTGAGTTGAACAAAGTGTGTCGTCCAGCTCAAAGTGGTGTTTGATGGTGAGGTGTGTGTGCCGTCAGATAAACAGACTGATAAGATCAGTGTGTGTGTTCTCTGTTGCCAGCCGCTCGTCTCAGACGCTCACATGGACAAACAAAGGCCGGCTGTCCACAGACACATTAACCACGAGGCTGTCCCAGAGTTCAGTGTTTGAGTCAGTCTGAGACCGTCACACATGTTCATAAAGTTCATACCATGAGGAAACACATTTTTCCTTGTTCACCCCAGTTCATAGAGCAGGTGAAGCACATGAATTGTTCACAAAACCTTCTAGTTTAGTTGTATTAGTCAACATCGTCTTCTGTGTGACCAAACTTCGTTTGTGTAGTCACAGTGAGGAAGTGAGGAGGAAGTAGGATAGACACAGTTCCTGAACCGCACAAACGCTAATGATAAGAGTAAGATATGAAGTCTGTCAGAGCTGAAGCTGTTTCTGTGTGTGGAGCAGCTGGAGCTCTAAAAACATCCGTCCGTCCGTCCGTCCATCCATCCGTCCATCCATCCGTCCATCTATATACTGTATCCATCCATCCATCTCTCTGTCTGACTGTCCATCCATCCATCCATTCATCCATTCATCCATTTATATACTGTATCCATCCATCCATCTCTCTGTCTGACTATCCATCCATCCATTCATCCATCCATTCATCCATCCATTCATCCATCTATATACTGTATCCATCCATCCATCTCTCTGTCTGACTATCCATCCATTCATCCATCTATATACTGTATCCATCCATCCATCCATTCATCTCTCTGTCTGGCTATCCTTCCATCCATCCATTCATCTCTCTGTCTGACTATCCATTCATCCATCCATCCATCCATTCATCTCTGTCTGACTATCCATTCATCCATCTATCTGTCTGACTATCAATCCATCCATCCATCCATTCATCCATCTATATACTGTATCCATCCATTCATCTCTCTGTCTGACTATCCATTCATCCATCCATCCATCCATTCATCTCTGTCTGACTATCCATTCATCCATCTATCTGTCTGACTATCAATCCATCCATCCATCCATCCATCCATCCATCTATCCATCCATTCATCCATCTATATACTGTATCCATCATTCATCTCTCTGTCTGACTATCCATCCATCCATCCATTCATCTCTCTGTCTGACTATCCATCCATCCATTCATCCATCTATATACTGTATCCATCCATTCATCTCTCTGTCTGACTATCCATCCATCCATCCATCCATTCATCTGTCTGACTATCCATCCATCCATCCATCCATCCATCCATTCATCTCTCTGTCTGACTATCCATCCATCCATCCATCCATCCATCCATCCATCTCTCTGTCTGACTATCCATCCATCCATCCATCCATCCATCCATTCATCCATCTATATACTGTATCCATCCATTCATCTCTCTGTCTGACTATCCATCCATCCATTCATCCATCCATCCATCCATCCATTCATCTCTGTCTGACTATCCATCCATCCATTCATTCATCCATTTATCTATCTATATACTGTATCCATCCATCCATCTCTCTGTCTGACTATCCATCCATCCATCCATCCATTCATCTCTGTCTGACTATCCATCCATTCATCCATCTATGTACTGTATCCATCCATCCATCTATCTGTCTGACTATCCATCCATCCATCCATCCATCCATCCATCCATTCATCTCTCTGTCTGACTATCCATCCATCCATCTATCTGTCTGACTGTCAATCCATCCATCCATCCATCTATATACTGTATCCATCCATCCATCTATCTCTCTGTCTGATCCATCCATCCATCCATCCATCCATCCATCCATCCATCCATCCATCCATCCATCCATCCATCCATCCATCCATCCATCCATCCATCCATCCATCCATCCATCCATCCCTAATTTAAGTCTGTCTCTGTTTTTCAGGTTTTTTGAGCGCGTTTAGTGTGTGAGTGCGCATGTGTGTTTTAGCGTGTTATTGTTTTGGGGAGGATGGGGTCTGTCTGCACATTGTCTGGCATGCGGATAAAAGCTCTCTCCCTCTCTCTCTCTCTCTCTCTCTCTCTCTCTCTCTCTCTCTCTCTCTCTCTCTCTCTCTCTCTCTCTCTCTCTCTTTCCTTCTCTCGTTTTCACACGCACACAATCTCTCTTTCCCCCAATCACATAAACAGTCTCATTAGTGGAACACCATTAAGAAGGAGGTCAACACCAAATCTACTTTCACAATCCCTCCCCTCCCTTCCGCCTGCACTCCTCCCCCTCTCTCTTTCTCTCGCTCTGTTTTTTCCCTGAATGAAAGCACTGTTTCTGACAGCCGGTTGTGACACATCTGCATCTATATTTATCACGTAAACAGTGGTTGTAATATTTGTTGCATTGTTAGTCGTAATGACAGCGTGAACAGAATGGATTGAGTTGCTCATGTAAATACAGTGTTTGTCAGTGAGCACTAAACGGTCGTGATTGATCGAGGGTTAACAGTCATCGATTAGTTTAAACCGGACATACACGGGTGGAGGGAATCCCTATGAATGTTTTGGAGATGCTCACCAGTTTTATTTTTAATTAAATAAAAGAACAACATGCACACAGTGTAGTTGGGGACTAAAGCCCTCCCTTAAGGATATATATATATATATATATATATATATATATAATATACACTGATCAGGCATAACATTATATTGTTATATAACACAACCTAATATTGTGTTGGTCGCCCTTTTGCTGCCAAAACAGCCCTGACCCGTCGAGGCATGGACTCCACTAGACCCCTGAAGGTGTGCTGTGGTATCTGGCACCAAGATGTTAGCAGCAGATCCTTTAAGTCCTGTAAGTTGCGAGGTGGGGCCTCCATGGATCGGACTTGTTTGTTCAGCACATCCCACAGATGCTCGATTGGATTGAGATCTGGGGAATTTGGAGGCCAAGTCAACACCTCAAACTCGTTGTTGTGCTCCTCAAACCATTCCTGAACCATTTTTGCTTTGTGGCAGGCGCATTATCCTGCTGAAAGAGGCCACAGCCACCAGGGAATACCGTTTCCATGAAAGGGTGTACATGGTCTGCAACAATGCTTAGGTAGGTGGTACGTGTCAAAGTAACATCCACATGGATGGCAGGACCCAAGGTTTCCCAGCAGAACATTGCCCAAAGCATCACACTGCCTCCGCCGGCTTGCCTTCTTCCCATAGTGCATCCTGGTGCCATGTGTTCCCCAGGTAAGCCACACACACGCACCCGGCAGTCCACGTGATGTAAAAGAAAACGTGATTCATCAGACCAGGCCACCTTCTTCCGTTGCTCCATGGTCTAGTTCTGATGCTCACGTGCCCACTGTTGGTGCGTTCGGCGGTGGACAGGGGTCAGCATGGGCACCCTGACTGGTCTGCGGCTATGCAGCCCCATACGCAACAAACTGTGATGCACTGTGTATTCTGACATCTTTCTATCAGAACCAGCATTAACTTCTTGAGCAATTTGAGCTACAGTAGCTCGTCTGTTTGATCGGACCACACGGGCCAGCCTTCGCTCCCCACGTGCATCAATGAGCCTTGGCCGCCCATGACCCTGTCGCCGGTTCACCACTTTTCCTTCACTGTTTTGAAAAATACTCTGACCCAGTCGTCTAGCCATCACAATTTGGCCCTTGTCAAACTCGCTCAAATCCTTACGCTTGCCCATTTTTCCTGCTTCTAACACATCGACTTTGAGGACAAAATGTTCACTTGCTGCCTAATATATCCCACCCACTAACAGGTGCCGTGATGAAGAGATCATCAGTGTTATTCACTTCACTTCTATATATATATATATATATATATATATATATATATATATATATATATTTAATAATTTAATAATTTCTCATCAATCAAAAATGAAATTCTAAAAATTTTTTTTATTCAATATAGATGGTGCTATATTATAGTAATTTATTTATTATATTTGTTTATTATTCTTTATTTATTTTTTTACATTTAATTTGTTTTTCATCTTATCCTGATGCATAGCGCAATCAAAAATAAAAATGATAAAAATATGTTTGTTTTTTCAATATAGATGTTGCAAACTAATTTATGTATAGAACGTGCACATGTGCATGCCAAACTTGTCAGATATGTTGTTTAAGCTTAAAGGTGGGGTAAGTGATATTTCAAAAAGGGCCGAGTACCAAAACAAACTTGTAGCCAATCAGCAGTAAGGGGCGTGTCTACTAATGATGGTGAGAAGAGAGCGCTCAGTGCACTTCATTATTCAAAAGAGTCAAGACATGACACACAGGACGGACATTAGCCGAGCGACAACAGAAAGAGAGAGAGATGGCAGATAAAAAACAAAAGTAGAAAATGTCTGTGGAACAAAAGAAGGCTTACGATCAGGCAAGAAGTAGGACCCGTGTAAATATCGGATCACTCAAGGAGCGGGAAGGCCTGCAATCGGACGCCGAGGTTGCTTTATTTCTTCTCGATAGGCGAGTAACATTGGTTTTGTTTTGTTTCACAGAACTAATATATGCTGGCTTTTGCTTGAATATGCTCGTGTGTCATGTTCGCTTGTTTGTTCATTTGCAATCGTATTGTCGTTCACTTCAGCTATGATAAAGACCCATTAATTTCCACACCCTATAAGCCTGGAGCGTCTAAACCTCTTCCACTGTCTGTTTCAAGCGTCAGCTCGCAAAGTGTGTCCGAACAGTAAGATAATAATCTCCTAATATATGTTTGTTTTCTTTTGGTTTCTCTTTTAGTGATCGATATAACTCTCGAATCTTCTCATAATTGTAATATATTCGTTAGTTGGACTGTCGTGCTCGTGCTATCGAGTTGTTCATGAGAACTGTGTTTGTGTTTTTGGGATGGAAGGGATGACTTTTTCATTGAACATTCGATCTGGATTACCATAGTAATACACATTGCTTTCACTTATTGATGACATCATACCCTCGGCCGGCTGGCACAGCAGATTCTGCTGTAGTCGTTGCCTGGGTTGTGTACTTAAAAATTATGTTGAAATATCAACATCGGTTACCAGAAATAGCTTACCCCACCTTTAATATGTTTGTTACTTGGAACCTCCTTCCTTTTTTTTTAGTTGCGTTTAATTGTTGTTGTTGAAACCAGATGCATTGCAAGCCGATTGGCTGAAATCATGTTCTAGCAGTTAGCCAGAGGGCCATCGGTGAGTCAGAAACCGGCACACATTTACATTTTTTTGTGAATTGTTGGGACAGCAGGCCACACCTCATGAAACTAGGGCGTCTGTTGTGACTGTTCGTGTGTGTCTGCGGATGTTTTGCTGCTGGATGTGTGAGATTATGCTGATCAGAGAGTTTTCAGGAACGAGGTGCTGCTCTGATAATGAACGTCAGGCACTTCCGCTTTCAGTTAATTAACTAAATGGCCCGAACTCCTGCAGTGAGCTCTGAGTTATGGTTTATTATTCAGACTGATGGATATGGATTCAGGCCGGCCAAGAGCTGAGATGGTGGAAACCATTCCAGAGTATTTTAACTCCAGAAGTCTTCAGGATCTGCAGCCATTAAACTGAGCCCTGTCAGAATAACTGAATAACTGTCAGTGCACCGACGTTTCCGGCCAGCCTGATTAATGATACGAATTCACTTTTAATGTGGATGAATGTGACTTTGCCAAATGAAAAGTTTCCCTGCCTAATTTAGGCCCTCCAGATGGAACTTCGTTGAAGCGATTGAGGACATGATCGTATGATTGAACAAGAGTTTCTCATTACAGAGAGGAATATAGAGGCTGTGTGTAGTTGTTCTAGATGTGTAAAGACTGCTGTCGAGTTTAGAAAGTTAAGACACGAGATTATTTGCAATTTAGCAATTAAAATAACTAGTTCTGTCCAAGAGCAATCAGGGGTCAAGAGCTCAGTGAGTCTCTGTTATTAAAGTGTGTGTGTGTGTGTATGTGTGTATATATATATACACACACACACACACACTTTATCCCTCTTTATATATTTATTTATATTATTATAAAATTATTTATATTATTAATATATTATATCTCATAACCTCTAGTAAATTTTTATTTATTTATTTTCATTTATTTCATATTTATATTCATATTTATCTCGTCCCATTTTTTTAAAATGTCTGTTTTGTTAAATTTTGTTAAAATCTGTTTATTCAATATAGATAATATAGATATTATCTATAGATACAATATTATATATATATATGTGTGTATATATATATATATATATATATATTAATATATATATATATATATATATATATATATTAATATATTATATCTCATAACCTCTAGTAAATTAATATTTATTTATTTATTTCATTTAATTTAGAATAAAATATATGTATTTATGTTTATTCAATATAGATATAGATGTGCAATATTGTTTATGTAAATAGAATTGGTAAAAAAAGTTTTTTAATAAAAAATTATGCAAATAGATCACAAATAGTAAGACTAACATTTATGTAAATAATACTTCAAAATAGCCACATAAGCAAATTTCTATTAATTTATTCACTTTAACCTCTCAAGTACGTTCTAAGAACTCTTTTAGTAAATTAATATTTATGTATTTAAATACATTATATTTTTTATTTTATTTATTTTTTATGTGTTTATTCAATATAGATGGTACAATATTATTTATATAATTATATATATACTTTATTCCTCTTTATATATTTATTTATTTATATATTATATATTAGTATTATATTATTAATATATTATATCTCATAACCTCTAATAAATTAATATTTATTTCATTTAATTTAGTTCATTTTATTTATTCATCTCGTCACAGTTTTTAAAATATATGTATTTATGTTTATTCAGTATAGATATAGATGTGCAATATTATTTATGTAAATAGAAGTAGTAAAGAAGTTGTTTTTTTATTATGCAAATATATCACAAATAGTAACAAAGACTAACACTTATGTAAATAATACTTCAAAATAGCCACATATGCAAATTTCTATTTTATTTATTCACTTTTCATAACCTCTCAAGTATGTTCTAACAACTCTTTTAGTAAATTAATATTTATATATGCATTTAAATACATTTATTTTATTGTATTATTTCTTTTAAATACATGCATTTATGTTTATTTAATTTTAAAAGGTGCAATATCATTTATGTAAATAGAAGTGGTAAAAAGTTTGTTTTGATTTTAAAAATCTTACAAATATACCACAAACAGCAGACTAAACAACTATGTACATATTTATTCAAAATAAGAACATAAGCACATTTCTATTCACTTTTCATAACCTCAAGAATTCTCGCATTATTTTTCTTTTAGTGAATGAATGTAGCCACAACAAATCCATTCGCTCACAATTACGAAAAACAATCTGGTGTTCTGCAAGCAGTGTTTATAATTGAGTTTTGATAATTGAAAAAGATTTATGGAACTTCATTAACTTTATCATGTCGTCTTTGGATCGAATGGCTGAGGACGAGTATATTCATATGAACATTGAAGTTATGACCTGTTATTTGTCATTTAAACGTAAAAGCGGCTTATATGTCGTTGTTGTTTGACTGTATTGTTATGTTGACGGGTGAAACTGGCTTGTGTAACTTGTGTAAGCCCATCGGGGGGAAAGATTTATAGGCTTAATTTTTGCAGGAGTAGTTTTGGACATGTTGGACGTGTTTTAAGCGGCTGTAGTTTCCCATTAGTGTTTTTTTCCTCTGTGCTTTACAGGCGGAGCTCATCTCTTTGATTCATGAGGGACGTTTTCAGAATTAATTGGATCGAGGGATCTCTGCCATCACTGCCGGCCATTTTTCTTTGAACTTTGCCAACTTTTAAATTAAATATTTATAAAGAGCGAGCATTTCTGGGCGACATTTTCAGGCGAGATCATTAGGCCGGACAGATCTGCAGCGCGCAGCCAATTAGTCCTTTGCTCACTCCGTTCCCGATCTGAGGACCCTGTGTGTTAATGGCAGGTTTTATGTGGTGTTTGTAAGCTCACCGGCTGTCATACGCATCTTTTCATCTCTGTCTGTGGTAGTTAAGGTTGCGTGTTTATTAGTGTCTCCTGCCTTCAAACTAAACTTTGCTGTGGTCCTCGCAACCTTCGTTAAATCCAGCGACTAGATCTTTCTCATAAGCGTTCATAGTGTGTAAACTAGCCTTTCCAGCTAATTCTGGACAAGAACCACCCACTTACCAAAAATCGTATTATATATATATACACTCAACTAAAGGATTATTAGGAACACCATACTAATACTGTGTTTGACCCCCTTTCGCCTTCAGAACTGCCTTAATTCTACGTGGCATTGATTCAACAAGGTGCTGAAAGCATTCTTTAGAAATGTTGGCCCATATTGATAGGATAGCATCTTGCAGTTGATGGAGATTTGTGGGATGCACATCCAGGGCACGAAGCTCCCGTTCCACCACATCCCAAAGATGCTCTATTGGGTTGAGATCTGGTGACTGTGGGGGCCATTTTAGTACAGTGAACTCATTGTCATGTTCAAGAAACCAATTTGAAATGATTCGAGCTTTGTGACATGGTGCATTATCCTGCTGGAAGTAGCCATCAGAGGATGGGTACATGGTGGTCATAAAGGGATGGACATGGTCAGAAACAATGCTCAGGTAGGCCGTGGCATTTAAACGATGCCCAATTGGCACTAAGGGGCCTAAAGTGTGCCAAGAAAACATCCCCCACACCATTACACCACCACCACCAGCCTGCACAGTGGTAACAAGGCATGATGGATCCATGTTCTCATTCTGTTTACGCCAAATTCTGACTCTACCATCTGAATGTCTCAACAGAAATCGAGACTCATCAGACCAGGCAACATTTTTCCAGTCTTCAACTGTCCAATTTTGGTGAGCTCGTGCAAATTGTAGCCTCTTTTTCCTATTTGTAGTGGAGATGAGTGGTACCCGGTGGGGTCTTCTGCTGTTGTAGCCCATCCGCCTCAAGGTTGTGCGTGTTGTGGCTTCACAAATGCTTTGCTGCATACCTCGGTTGTAACAAGTGGTGGTTTCAGTCAAAGTTGCTCTTCTATCAGCTTGAATCAGTCGGCCCATTCTCCTCTGACCTCTAGCATCAACAAGGCATTTTCGCCCACAGGACTGCCGCATACTGGATGTTTTTCCCTTTTCACACCATTCTTTGTAAACTCTAGAAATGGTTGTGCGTGAAAATCCCAGTAACTGAGCAGATTGTGAAATACTCAGACCGGCCCGTCTGGCACCAACAACCATGCCACGCTCAAAACTGCTTAAATCACCTTTCTTTCCCATTCTGACATTCAGTTTGGAGTTCAGGAGATTGTCTTGACCAGGACCACACCCCTAAATGCATTGAAGCAACTGCCATGTGATTGGTTGATTAGATAATTGCATTAATGAGAAATTGAACAGGTGTTCCTAATAATCCTTTAGGTGAGTGTATATATATATATATATATGCCTCAAGCGGGAACAGACACTGCACTAGTGATACAAAACACACAGGTCTGTTACGTCCCAGTAACAAGCTCCTATATTTCGCAGTAGATTCATTTAGATTGATAATAACGGGTAATATTAGGCTTGCTGCGAAAGTCGGTGTTACCAGTGTTCAGGCATAACACCGGTTACATCACTTGCCCACCGCCCCACCGCCCCCACTGTCGTTTTGATATTTTATAGTAGTAAAAATTTTAGTTCAGTTAGAGAACAGATTAACTACAATTAAAAACTGAACGTGCAGCGTGAGCCGAACGAGAGTCGCAGCACAAACGCAGCAGGAGTCAGATCTCATTCATCACGAGAGCAAACAGTTGACAGACCAGATGATAGTGGAAGATTTGGTTTCAAAGCGAAATGTTAAAAAGCACCTATTTAAGAGAGTTTGTCATTGTACTGTTTTGTTGTTGTGTTTTTCATTAAGAATAATAGGCTAATGAACCCACAATTCAAGCAACCCGCATTGGCGCTGATTCTAAACCGAAAGTAAAATGCGCACGGCCGCACTGTCATTCGTTCACGGCCGCACAATGCACAAGCGCTGTAATGTGACGGTGAGGGAAAATTTTCTCACCGTCACATCCCTAACGGGTAAAAAGGCTAATACATTTTGTTTCTAATATTATTCTATTTTCCACAATGTCAAACCAACGCAGCTTAACCCAAAATGCAAGCTCAGGCATGCGCTTCTTCCATATAAGCTCATGCAGTTGTGCGCTCTAGACAGAGAATATACTCCAGTTGCAGGGAACACTTAGGCTAAGAAGAAGCAAATATATTTTTTTAAGTATAACGAGGTTGGGTCCCTATTCAGCTGTCCATCCTATTAAAAACGGCTAGGCTGAAGAGTATTGTATTTCGCGAGATTTTATAATGTAAACATATGCAAGTGCGAATGAGAACCGCTTCGAGGAAAAAAACTAAACAAAAAACAAAACAAATATTCGAATCCCAAAATTGAAAATCGAATGCCAACCCATCGAACGAATATTCAAATATTCTTGTCCAGCCCTACAATTAAGTACAAGTGAACTGTATTCAGTTGTGTTGTAGGCACTAAAATAGTCCAGTACGTTATAGTCAAACTAATTTTTATGTTGAAATAATGAAGATTTCTGTACCACCCCAGACTGGTTGCTGGCCCCTGCCCGGCCACCCCTAAGAAAACATCCTGGCTCCGCCGCTTTTCCTGTGGCCACAAATACAAATTCAAATTATGAAGGGGCTGAAAAAGAGTTTATTCTAACAATAGTCCTTCTCTTAAAAGCACCTATTGATAAAGAGTTGCATGGAAAACCTTCAAGCATGGTCTGCAGTCTGAGTGAATTTGATTCATGCATTGATAATCATCCATTTTGCTCCTGATATGATGATTTAACACACTCACACAGTTGATAGCAAACACTTTCCCCTCTGGTGTAGCTTATTTTTACTGTAATAATAACAAACTGATTTCTTGTCCAATTAGAATGGCTGTTATTGTTATAGCCAGGCAGTACGTCCCATTTGTGATCCTGGCCAGTTGTGCAGCATCCGTCAGGAGAAACGTCCACTACGTCCAACCATACAGCCTCTCCGAGACCTGCAGCGATAAAATCAGTGTCATTGTGAGCGGCTCTTGAGTCTGACACTGATCACCGGATAGATGCCGCTTCTGTCCTCGCTCACTTTCGCCATTTTTCTCCATTTCTCTATCCAGCCAGTTTAAACCAAACACCAACTGGCTCTTAAATCTCAGCTGCCAAAGAGTAAACACACAAATATATAGAACATAAATATTGTGTGGTTTGATGGCTAATAAAGCTGAGAGCGAGCGATTGATTCTGATTGTGTTTGGATCTGCTAACCGTCAGAGTTATTACTCGTTTCTGTTTAAATAACCACTGGCTCTGTTTCAAACCCTAGCGAGTGAGCCGCCCGTCTCCTGACGACACACAGACACCCTTAGAAGTCACTGATTCAAAGGATTTCAATAGGCATTAAAAAAGCTCAGTGCACACATATATTAAAGAGTCAAATTATTGCGATTGAATTATTTTTAACAACATTTTTAGTACTGAAATAAATATACACTACCGTTCAAAAGTTTAAGGGCTGGTAAAATGTTTTAATGTTTGTGAAATAAGCCTCTGCTCACCAAAGCTGCATTTATTTGATCAAAAATACAGTAAAATTGTGAAATATTATTCCAGTTCCATTAAAATTATTAAACAACTAAGAAACAAATATTGGTAAGTAAAAATGCACAATACTAGGGTTGGGTATCGTTTGAATTTTGAAGTCCTTATCGATTCCTAATTTCAATTCCAATAAAGTAAAACAAAACCTTAGATATCATTCACATTTATTCTCTGTCTTATTGCAAATCATTTTAAAAATACCATAGCAAAAAATTTAAAGCATTATTAAAGACGAGTAAACACCCAGTAAATAAAAAAGAACAAATTAGAAGATAAACAAAGATATGATTGACATAAACATTTTCAGGTATTCAGGTACAGAAACTGTAATCAAATGTAAAATAACACCGCACTTTATTAATAAAATATAGGCTATACATTACTATAGCCTATATTAATATAGTATTAATATAGTGATATAGTTACAAAAGTGATTCTGTCTAGAACAGCGAGTGTATTTTCTCATTGTCTTTTGTTTGATTAACGTTATCGCTTTAAGAGCTGCACGGATCCAGTATACTGTTACACACACACGTTTTCATATTTTCTTTTCAACTGTCTTAAGACATAACCGACTGTGTTTACGAGAATATTTTGACATATTTTTGTGTTTATTTGTCCGTTCGTGTGCTGTGCAAAAAGACGAGGAAGAGAACTCATTATCACGCATTATTGACTATGAGAAGCCGTTCTGTGCGCACACGTATGTGTGTGTGTCTGCAGCAGAAAACGGCGCACGAGTCTTCTTTGCACTCGAATGTTTAAAATCACCTTTTCTGTGCGCACGTTTTGGATGTGTGCAGAGCACAGAAAACCGCACATCTTTTGAGCTTGAATGGTTTAAAATCGCATTAAAATGCGCACACAGGAGCCGATAAGCGGAACTGAAATGCGCGTTTCTTATCGAATCACCGGTTCTGGGAATTTTGGAACCATTACTCCAGTCTTCAGGGTCACATGATCCTTCAGAAATCATTTTAATATGATGATTTGATGCTCAACAAACATTTATGATTATTATCAATGTTGAAAACAGGTCAAGTGTACTTATAATCAACATTTTTCATGTTTTATTCACCATTTTGGAATTATTTAAGATGGGCTTGCAGTGCATTAAGGGATTGTGTTCTCTGAGGAGGATGCATGTGACAATTTGAATAAAAAGAGGAAACTTATGCTGCTGATAACATTACAGTGCCTGAAATACAGCCCTCGACGTTAAGTCTTAAATATAATTTAGTAGCCGCTGTATCTTTAATCGTCTTCAGAGAGATGCTGTATTTATGTGTGTGTATATTCCAGGGATTTCTCAGTAACGGTTTAGACAAACACTCAAATGCGTCACATGAACTTCAGCTTGACGAGTTTAACGCTTGGCTCTTATCGGCGCAGCTGAAGTGGATGTTTCTTCCTTTTTTGGCCTGGTCTAATGAAAGTGAGCCGAACGCTGTTGTTAAATCACTCAGATTCCTTTGGCTTTAGCCAGGATTATGTTTATTGTATCAGTGGGTGTGTTTTATCATACTTCAAACTTCTCTGGCAGAATTTAGATGCTGAATTTGATTTCGGAGACGTTTGGTGATTGGAAACGTTGGACATCTCTAAACGCCGTAACTAATTCTGCACGAATCAAAGCCCTCATGCTTTACTTTCTAAAAGCTGAAATTTGTCTGTCGGGTCCAGGTGAACATGTGTATTGTCAACGCAGTGTCTTCCTTCAGTCTGTCAGGCATGTATACACCGATCAGGCATAACATTATGACAGGTGAATGGAATAACACTGATTATGTCTTCATCACGGCACCTGTTAGTGGGTGGGATATATTAGGCAGCAAGTGAACATTTTGTCCTCAAAGTTGATGTGTTAGAAGCAGGAAAAATGGGCACGCGTGCGGGGTGTTCCCGGTCTGCAGTGGTCAGTATCTATCAAAAGTGCTCCAAGGAAGGAACAGTGGTGAACCGGCGACAGGGTCATGGGCGGCCAAGGCTCATTGATGCACGCGGGGAGCGAAGGCTGGCCCGTGTGGTCCGATCAAACAGACGAGCTACTGTAGCTCAAATTGCTCAAGAAGTTAATGCTGGTTCTGATAGAAAGGTGTCAGAATACACAGTGCATCGCAGTTTGTTGCGTAAGGGCTTATTATTCTGGGGAAGTTATTCTGTTTCAAGATACCAGGAACAATAATGATGTGTCATTACCAATAAATCATCTATAATACTGCAATATTCCATATGTAGGAGTGTAACGGTACACGTCTTCGTACCGAACCGTTTCGGTACAGGGCTTCCGGTACGGTGCACGTGTGTACCGAACGGTTCCGAATGCAATCTTTAACAGTTAACAGTCGGCTTGTTTTACTCGCGGAACACACTTCAATCCGAGTTCCCACACGAACATGTTAAGTATTCTGTCCATTTTATCACGAAATTCAAACGATAAATGCCGTTTTGACGCTCTTTAATGTGACGTGACTGATCACTGTATAGGCACGTGAGTGAACGTGATCATCTCTTCAGTCAAAGAATAAACATTAATTAATATCTTAAGGTATGTTGAGGATACATTACAGCTTACTGAAACATATCATATGTCATGTAATTGCTCAATCAGTGTTTCAATGGTGGAAAGACATTTCCCTCAGGAGTCATTCAGTGTCCACAGCTGTGAGTTCACTAGAGAAATCAACTCTTTCACTGAATATATGCACTATATTAGCCTATATATATTAATTATATTCTACTTAACCTGTTAGTGATGTCTTGATGATTTAATGTATGTTTAAATAAATCAGCCACTGTGTATAAATGATTATATTTCAACAACGAATTGGAGTAAAAACATAATTGTATAATTAGATTTAGAAGTTAATGCAAAAACTGCCTAATGTGAAGTTTACATGTTTGCACACAATGTGTTATTTGAGTGTTGATTATTATATCTAAAAATAAATAGCAACTGAATTTAGGCTAATAGTTTGGTCTCTGTCCTTTAATATTACATATAGTTTACAGCATTATCTTTAAGAAACTTTGAGTTATAATTGAATTTATTTAAGGACAGACACAATTTTTTCAGTAAACCACTGTTTAATAAAAATAAATAAATAAAAAGCAATTTTGTAAAACTGCTGTACCGAACCGTGACTTCAAAACCGAGGTACGTACCGAACCGTCAGTTTTGTGTACCGTTAATATATATAAAAAAGAATTGTCCATTTTGATTTCATTCTGACTATCTACTTCTTTTAAAATCTGTTCTGAGTGCTGTTTGGGTGCATGTGTTTGTTGAGTGTAATGTGATTACGTGTGTCTGTGGTTTCTCATGGCTCTGTTTGGCTCTCGGTGCTGACAGACTGATACCACACGTGACCTACAGATACTGATCTACACACAGATTCTCCTCAATATGGACACACACTTTTCTACCCTCTTGCAATTAAATATGGTGTTTTTAATGCTTTAAAGTTACAATGAAATCTTATTTTTATGGAATATTGCAGTAGGGCTGGGTATTGATACAAATTTCATAATTTGATTCGATTTTGAATCACAAGCTTGCGATTCGATTCAATGATATAGATTATTTCGGATATATATCAGGTACAGTACATGGCAAATTTTATCAAAGAAAAAAAATCTCAACTAATGCTGTAAACTATACATGGGAGTCCGTTGGTACTACATTACTATAATATTGAAGGTTAAAATTAACTGATTTGTATTTAAAACCATAAATTACACTCAAGGATAATTATATTTCTACTCCAATTCATTTTTTGAAATATAAGCATTTAAATGGTGGCTGTCAACTTGTATGTTGCATTATATATTGAAGAACATTAAAAATGATATTGCCTATGTAATATGGTGCATATATTTAGTAAAATGCTCCTCTCTAGAGTTCATTTTTCTGACTATGAGTTTATGATCACTGTGACGTTACATGACATTGTTTACAAGCTGTTTTATTGACGTCTTTCTCCGTTTAAAACGATTACATGAGACGTGATACGGATTTCGGTAAGTTGGACTGTATCTGTCAACATATTTTCTGATGTTCAATCATGTTTATTTCGTTCTGTAACGTAGTAAAGAGGAAGGGATGATTGTGTTCACTAACGCTCAGCTTGAACTAGGACGCTACAGTGATCTCTCGCGCCACATTAAAGAGCGCCAAAACAGTATTTATTGTTTGAATTTTGTGATAAAATGGAAAGCTGAGACTTTGTTTCATATCAGAAGTAGCAAAGCACAAAGATTATTGCGATTTATTGGACAAACATTCGTGATGAAACCTGAAAAGTTACCCATAGTCTCTGTGCAACTTTCTCTTCATAAATAAATAAAAACATAATCTAGCCTATATGCTTGTCCTGCAAGTTCATGAATAAAAATGAAATTGTGAACAAAAACAGCACCTTATTATCATTAAAATTTGATGGGTAATAATAGATTATGACAGAATTTTTATGGCCCTGTCCGTCAAAATGACAGACAATGCGGGGGTCTAACGCGACATACATTTCCTATTTATAATTACAATGAGAAAAATAACAAATTATATCACACAATGTTAAATCAATGTCTAATTTGAATTTTGAAGCAAGAAATTTTGACACGTCAGACCAAAATTCTTTGACAAGGGAACACCCAAAGTTTTCCTAAATTTACAGAAATTACAATTGACCAAATGTAGATTCTCTTAAACTGAGACGCTACTGTGATCTGTCACGCCACATTAAACAGCGCATTATTTTTTGAATTTCGTAAAATGGACATAAAGTGGGGAGAACAAGTATTTGATACACTGCCGTTTTTCCAGGTTTGCCCACTTACAAAGCATGTAGAAGTCTGTAATTTTTATCATAGGTACTCTTCAACTGTGAGAGACGGAATCTAAAACAAAAATCCAGAAAATCACATTGTATGATTTTTAAGTAATTAATTTGCATTTTATTGCATGACATAAGTATTTGATACATCAGAAAAGCAGAACTTAATATTTGGTACAGAAACCTTTGTTTGCAATTACAGAGATCATATCTTTCCTGTAGTTCTTGACCAGGTTTGCACACACTGCAGCAGGGATTTTGGCCCACTCCTCCATACAGACCTTCTCCAGATCCTTCAGGTTTCGGGGCTGTCGCTGGGCAATACGGACTTTCAGCTCCCTCCAAATATTTTCTATTGGGTTCAGGTCTGGAGACTGGCTAGGCCACTCCAGGACCTTGAGATGCTTCTTACGGAGCCTCTCCTTAGTTGCCCTGGCTGTGTGTTTCAGGTCGTTGTCATGCTGGAAGACCCAGCCACGACCCATCTTCAGTGCTCTTACTGAGGGAAGGAGGTTGTTGGCCAAGATCTCACGATACATGGCCCCATCCATCCTCCCCTCAATACGGTGCAGTCGTCCTGTCCCCTTTGCAGAAAAGCATCCCCAAAGAATGATGTTTCCACCTCCATGCTTCACGGTTGGGATGATGTTCTTGGGGTTGTACTCATCCTTCTTCTTCCTCCAAACACGGCGAGTGGAGTTTAGACCAAAAAGCTCTATTTTTGTCTCATCAGACCACATGACCTTCTCCCATTCCTCCTCTGGATCATCCAGATGGTCATTGGCAAACTTCAGACGGGCCTGGACATGCGCTGGCTTGAGCAGGGGGACCTTGCGTGCGCTGCAGGATTTTAATCCATGACGGCGTAGTGTGTTACTAATGGTTTTCTTTGAGACTGTGGTCCCAGCTCTCTTCAGATCATTGACCAGGTCCTGCTGTGTAGTTCTGGGCTGATCCCTCACCTTCCTCATGATCATTGATGCCCCACGAGGTGAGATCTTGCATGGTGCCCCAGACCGAGGGAGATTGACCGTCATCTTGAACTTCTTCCATTTTCTAATAATTGCGCCAACAGTTGTTGCCTTCTCACCAAGCTGCTTGCCTATTGTCCTGTAGCCCATCCCAGCCTTGTGCAGGTCTACAATTTTATCCCTGATGTCCTTACACAGCTCTCTGGTCTTGGCCATTGTGGAGAGGTTGGAGTCTGTTTGATTGAGTGTGTGGACAGGTGTCTTTTATACAGGTAACGAGTTCAAACAGGTGCAGTTAATACAGGTAATGAGTGGAGAACAGGAGGGCTTCTTAAAGAAAAACTAACAGGTCTGTGAGAGCCGGAATTCTTACTGGTTGGTAGGTGATCAAATACTTATGTCATGCAATAAAATACAAATTAATTATTTAAAAATCAATCACAATGTGATTTTCTGGATTTTTGTTTTAGATTCCGTCACTCACAGTTGAAGAGTACCTATGATAAAAATGACAGACCTCTACATGCTTTGTAAGTGGGCAAACCTGCAAAATCGGCAGTGTATCAAATACTTGTTCTCCCCACTGTAATTTGAAATCTGAGACTTGTTACATATCAAAAGTAACAAAGCACAAAGATTTTTATGCTACAATGTTCCGTTCATTCAACTAAAACAGGATAGACTATTCGATTCTTGGGATTTAAGAATCGATATCGGTTCATAAAAATGAGAATTGATAAAAATCAAGAAATCTGTAATTTTTATTTTGTTTTTTTTACCCCGCCCTATATTGCAGTATTTATTCTCATCAAGCTTATCAAGCTAAACAAGCTTATTTACTTTCTTAATTCATGTTCCTGGTTTAATTGTGAATTAACCGCACTGATGTCATTCCAAAGAAAAACATGTTTGTCTTCATAATCTAAAAACTTAATAACTTACCACCTCTTTACCTTGACGTCAACCATCTCCATACACTACTGTTCAAAGGGTCAGAAAGTTTTGTTTTTGAAAGAAATTGGTATTTTTATTCAGAAAGGACGCATTAAATTGATCAAAAGTGACAGTAAAGACAATTATAATGTTACTCTTTCAAATAAATGCTGTTCTTTTGAACTTTCTATTCATCAAAGAATCCTGAAAAATTAAATGTATCACAGTTTCCTAAAAATATGAACATTGATAATAATCATAAATGTTTGTTGAGCATCAAATCATCATATCAGAATGATTTCTGAAGGATCATGTGACACTGAAGACTGGAGTAATGATAATAAATTCAGCTTTGATCACAGGAATAAATTATACTTTACTATATATTCACATAGAAAACAGCTGTTTTACACTGGAATAATATTTCACAATTTTACTGTATTTTTGATCAAACAAATTGGTGATCAGAAGACTTTATTGAAAAACATCTTACCGTCCCCAAACTTTTGAACGGTAGTCTAATGGGACGTTTTTTACCATCCCATCCCTGTATGAAATCAAGTCCTCCCTTACATTTTTGTCATGTGATCTCCTTTGTCTCTTGGAAATATTTCACATTATGGATGTTAAACGGTAATGGTAGGTGCTGATGGTTAACTCATCCTGGTGAAGTGTTTATAGAGCATTTAAGGGGCGTGTGAATGTATCTGTGTGTCGGTAGGCCAGCGCTAACGTGTGTGCGTGTGTATTTCAGTGTGGCATGTAAGACCGACTGCTCGTGTGTTACGCGTCTCACATATGTGGCATTCTCTGGCCGGCGTGTTGAACCGTGACACCGGACTCCAGCACTGAGGTCCTGTTTTAGACACACAGCCCAATATAAGCCTGCGTAGGAAGTGCTGTGAGTGTGTGTGTGTGAGTGTAATAGGTGACTGACATCAGCATGTGAAGGTCACGTGTGTTTGTCAAATGCTAAACGTCATATGTGGGCCGTCGTATGATACTGTAAATGCTTTCCGAGCAGTTCCACACAGCATAATAAAAGTGAAATATAAAATTATTCAATCCTTATGGCGATCACAGCCACACTTTTGGACAATTTCACCACAGTGCAAGGGCTAAAAGAAGAGAAAAGCACTGGTGTTTACTCATTACCTTGATTATTTATGAATAATAATTATTTTTTTTTGTTTTCACATGCTCTCTGAGAAGTTAGCTGTCCTATGAATCTTTTTGAATAAATGTATTCTTATTTTTTGTAAGCTTATATGAGATGTTTCCGTCTGCCACCGAACATCACAGAATCTCACAAGAGATTTTTGCTTATATTTATAAAAATATATTTATATTTAAATTACCATTACTGTAATGCATACAGACAGTGTACTTTTAATTTAAATTTAAATCACACTCTCACACACATTCACACACACTCTCACACACGCACAGTCACACACACTCACACACGCACAGTCACACACACTCACACACTCGCACATGTGCACACACTCACACACACACTTACACACACTAATCACACACTCACGCACGCACACTCACACAGTCACTCACACTGACTCACACACACGCGCGCTCAGTCACTTACACTCACTCACACTCACTCACACACACACTAATCACACACTCATGCATGCACATACTCACACAGTCACTCACACTTACTCACTCACACACACACACACACACACTCTCGCACGCATATACTCACACAGTCACTCACAATCACTCTCTCTCACACACACACACACACACACACTCTCGCAGGCATATACTCAGTCACTCACACTCACTCACTCACACACACACACTCTCGCACGCACATACTCACACAGTCACTCACACTCACTCAAACACACACTAATCACACACACTAATCACACACTCACGCACGCACATACTCACACAGTCGCTCACACTCACTCACTCACACACACATACTCACACAGTCACTCACACTCACTCACTCTCACACACACACACACACACACTCTCGCACACACATACTCACTCACTCACACAGTCACTCACTCACACACACACACACTCACGCACGCACATACTCACACAGTCACTCACTCACTCACACAGTCACTCACTCACACAAACACACACTCTCTCGCTCACACACACACACTAATCACACACTCACGCACGCACACACTCACACAGTCACTCACACTGACTCACACACACGCGCGCTCAGTCACTTACACTCACTCACACTCACTCACACACACACTCCCCCACACACTAATCACACACTCATGCATGCACATACTCACACAGTCACTCACACTTACTCACACACACACACACACACACACTCTCGCACGCATATACTCACAGTCACTCACAATCCCTCTCTCACACACACACACACACACACACACACACACACACTCTCGCAGGCATATACTCAGTCACTCACACTCACTCACTCACACACACACACACACTCTCGCACCCATATACTCACACAGTCACTCACACTCACTCAAACACACACTAATCACACACACTAATCACACACTCATGCACGCACATACTCACACAGTCGCTCACACTCACTCACTCACACACACATACTCACACAGTCACTCACACTCACTCACTCACACACACACACACACACTCTCGCACACACATACTCACACACACACACTCACGCACATACTCACACAGTCACTCACTCACACACACACACACACACACTCTCTCACTCACATACTCAGTCACTCTCACACTCACACACACACACACGCACATACTCACACAGTCACTCACACTCACTCAAACACACACACACTCTCGCACGCACATACTCACACACACACACTAATCACACACTCAAGCACGCACATACTCACACAGTCACTCACACACACTCACACATACACACACACAATTCCACAACTGAAATAATTGAATAATTGAAATACCCTTTTAAAGATTTTTTTTATTATAGTGATTTGAGTTTGAGGAAGAAAACGTCTCAGTTGACATTAAAATAATGTTGCACTGCTAATGGTGATAAAATCAGCTGTTTTTGTGCAAAAACATTGATATTTATTTCTTTTGATTTTATGATGAAATGTGACCTGGGATTCACATATGTCTGTTCCAGCAGAACATCAGGATGCTGATGGTGTGTTTGTTGTCTTGATGCTGTGTGTGTGTGTGTGTGTCTCCAGAGCGTGCAGCGGGTCAGTAACCCGATTGTCCTCAGTGACGGCGTGATTAAAGTCGGCGGGCGGGAGGCGGAGGCGGCGGCCAGCGAGGTGGGATGGATGACCTCTGTGAAGGACTGGGCCGGGGTCATGATCTCTGCTCAGACGCTCACTGGACGCGTGCTGGTGAGTCCTGACGCCTGACGCCGCTCCAGACTCTCTCTCTCTCTGTCATAGTGTCAAGCTTTATGAATTATAACCCAACATGACAAGCAGATCAACCGGATGTTCACACAGAGATGCGGTTAATATCAGTGAGTGACAGACTGAATATTTCTGAGACTCACCCCGAGGTTCACTTCACTAATTAAATGAACATTGTGTCATCATTCATCCTCATGTCATTCCCATACGACTTTCTTTTTCCGACAGGAAGTGTGAGTAAATAATGACAACAGTTACATTTTTAATTATACTATTACTTTAATTAAAGCACATAGGCTATTAAACCCGCAGCGCATATATTTGTTTAATTGAATCACAGCCTTTGTGAATTCACAAAAGCACTAGGCTATGGTTTTAATACAAAAATTATTATATAATGTTGCATTTATATTTTTGATTATTTGTCAACTTGTGTAGCCCTACAAACAAACACAGCAAACGTGCATTTTTTTTATTTTAAAGCACATTGTAAATAGCAGTTTTTATCAGAAATGCTAATGAACCGTGCAGTCCTGTGATTGGGCTATAGAATCGGATTTGTCCATCAAATGTCACTCACACACACAGATGTTGCGCATGCGTTCTTGACGAGGGGGAAGGAAATGAGCTGTTTGGTGGTAATAATCTCATGTGAGGTTTAGAGGGTTTTGTCATGGCGAGGGGCGGCACATGTTGGAGAACGTTACTGGGATTGCGATTGTACAACGGCTTAAAGCAGAGACTTAAACCAGAGCAGATTATCCAGAGTCTGATGCAACACACACACTCACACACACACTCACTCACTCTTTCTCACACACACACACACACACTCACTCACTCACTCTTTCTCACACACACACACACACACACACTCACACACGCATTCACACACACAATTCTATAACATATCGTATATCACTAACAGGGTAATGTATCTCTCACACACACCTAACGTGCCAATGTTTACACACACACGTGCCACTCTCCTGGTGTGTCCAATCATATGACTTATTCATACGCCACAGGATGCTCCAGTTGCCATGGAGGAGATATTTTTTATTGAAATACAGTACCATCAGAAAATATTATCTAATTTTATTTATTTATTTGTTTGTTTGTTTATTTAATAGGGAAAATAAACATTAATGAACATCAGTATAAAACACAAAATGTAAACATGCTGGATTATAGCAATATTTCTGACTTATATTTGTAGTCCCTTGGTAGGCAGTGGCAATATACAAATACATAATACATGATGATCAAATATTATCTATTAATTTTACCATGATTTAGCCAGTCTGTTTTGGTTTAACATTTTTCTACTATCACTGTTAAACTAAGATTTCTGTGCTAAAACCAGAGTTAAGTGTGTGTGTGTGTGTGTGTGTTTGCATGTGTAGGTCAATTCATGAGTCATTTCCTCTTCAGTTTACAGCGATGGTCAGTAACCATGGTGACAGCAGTTAACCTCCCTACAGCTTGAGTGTGTGAGTGAGTGAGTGTGTGCGAGTGTGTGTGTGCGTGTGAGTGCGTGTGCGTGCATGTGTGTGTGTACTGTAGTTCAGTTAGTTTAGAGTTGATATTTAGTTTTGCTCATGGTTTTTGAGGATCCCTGTCCCTGCTGATGTGTCTAATTTGACGAACATGACTACAGTCCTGCGTGACCTGATCAGGTGACCCCTGCGCTCGGGCGTAACCGGATCTCTTTCATTAAAGGTGTATTAGCTGTGACAGCATGAGGGTCCACAGCGATGATGCGTTTCCTCTTCCCCTCGCGTTCTTCAGGGATATTTCAGGAGAGGGTTTTATTAATTCATGTACTGTCCGGATGCGTTTGGAAACTGGTTTAATGAGTTTGCTGGTGTATTATTCTCATGAAGGTCTGAAACATTCATCTGTCAGATGTGGAGGACGTTCAGTCTCGCATTCAGAGACTACATGTTAGTTTATTTCAAGACATTTATCTAAAGTTTAAAAAAATATAGATACAGAAATATACAACACTTTAGAATAAGGTTGTATTAATATTTGGTTACTTTATTATTATTATTAATAATAATAATAATAATAATAATAATAAAAAATAACCAAAATTAATACATTTTTTAAAAGTGTTAAATATAATAATTAACCAACGTTGTTAACGAGTGCTTTTCTTCTTTTCATTTATAATAATAATAATAATAATAATAATAATAATAAAAATGAACAAAAAATGTACAACATTATTTTACAGTGTTATTATTATTATTAATTGTAATAATATTAATACCATTTTCATTTTGGTTACTTTATTATTATTATTATTATTATTATTATTAAAAATAATTAAAATTCACCAAAATTAATGCAACATTATTTAGAAGTACTTTTCTTCTTTTTGTTATTAATAAAATAATAAAATTATAATAATAAAAATTTACAGCATTATTTTAAAGTGTTATTATTATTAATAATAATTGTAATAATATTAATACCATTTTAATTTTGGTTAATTTATTATTACTATTATTACAAATAATAAAAATTCACCAAATTTATTGCAACATTATTTTATAAGCGTTATTAATAATAATTATGAACCAAAATTAATACAACATTATTTAGAAGGACTTTTCTTCTTTTTATTATTATTAATAAAATAATAATAATAAAAATTAACACAAATTGACACAACATTATTTTAAATTTATTTTTATTAATTGTAATAATAATAATAACATTTTAAAATAAGGTTGTAATCATTTTCTTTACTTGTATAATTATTATTATTACAATTATTATTATTACAATATAATAATACTATTAATAATAAAATGAAAATTATAACAAAATAAAAATAAGAAGAAGAATTAACCAAGGTCCATAAAACCTCATTTTAAAGTGTTAATATTATTATTAATAATAATATTTTTTGTTTCCTGTTATCACTGTAAAGCTGCTTTGAAACTATGTGCTATATAAATAAAGGTGACTAATAATAATAATAATAATAATATTTAGTATATTAATGCATTTCAAACAATAAAACAATTACGAAGCCTTTTTTATAAATAATCATTAAACTAAATAATAAATGCTGTAAAAAATGTTCATGATACTTAATGCATTAGTTATCATTTAGTTTTGCGCTGCCTTACATTACTCTTATAATTAAACCGTTTAATAAATAAGATTCTTATATGTAAATGAGCTCTTATCACCAGATAATGAGTTCTGAATACTCAATAGCGGTTCATATGTAAAGTGTGTGTGTTGGTTTGGTCTAATTAGTCCATTGATATTTTTTTTTTTACATCAAAAGAACAAGCAAAATATGATCCATTTAAAGTATTGTGAACTATATGAATGTTTTTTGATAAGGAAAGTAATTATAGCCCAGATGTAAAGCAACTTTCTCCAAATCGACCTGATTAAAAGTGTTCACTTATTAGGACAAAACCCCTGCGTTAGTGAACGAGTGAACGAGTCAGATAAAGCATCATTTATATGATCATTTTGATACAGATAAAGAATCATAGTCTCACTGTATTTTTATCTTTTTATCAGTGATAAGAATAATAAAATGATAAAGTGTAAAAAAAGGTAAAGTGCCCTTCATCTCTCCCGTGAGGAGGTCTTCCTCAGCCCTCGTGATGATGTCAGGAGGAGCAGAAATCTCAAGAGGAAAAGGTTAAAAGTTCTGCCTGGAGGAACAGAGAGGAGCTCATTATGGAAGTGCGAATGGACTGTGTGTGAGTGAGTGTGTGCGTGTGAGTGAGTGTCTGTTTGTGTGTCTATGTGTGGGTGTGTTTGTGTGTACGCGCGTGTGTTTGTGTGCATTTGTGTGTGTGTATGTGCTGGTTTATGTGTGCGTGTGTTTCCATGTTTTTGTGCGTGTGTGTATGTGTGTGTGTGCATGTGTTTGTGTGTATGTTTGTGTGTGCCTGCATGTGTTTGTGTGCGTTTGTGTGTGCACAAGTTTGTGTGTGCGTGCGTGTGTGTTTGTGTGCACGTCTGTTTGTGTTTGTGTGTTTGTGTCTATGTTTGTGTGAGTATGCCCGTGTGTGCATGTGTGAGCGCGTGTGAGTGTGCGTGTGCATTTGTGTGTGTGTGTTTGTGCGTGCATTTGTGTGTGTGTGAGTGGGTGTTTGTTTGTGCGTGCATTTGTGCGTGTGTGTGAGCGCGTGTGTGTGTTTGTGTGTGAGTGTGTTTGTGTGCGGATGCGTTTGTGTGTGTGTATATGTGTTTGTGTGCGTGTGTGTGTGTGTGCATATGTTTGTGTGTGAGTGTGTTTGTTTGTGTGTGCATTTGTGCGTGTGTGTGAGCGCGTGTGACTGTGTGTGTGAGTGTGTTTGTTTGCGTGTGTGTATGTGCTTGTGTGTGTGCGCATGCGTTTGTGTGTGTATGTGTTTGTGTGTGTGTGCATGCGTTTGTGTGTGCATGCGTGTGTTTGTGTGCACGTCTGTTTGTGTTTGTGTCTATGTTTGTGTGAGTGAGTGTGGATGTGTGAGCGTGTGTGCATGCGTTTGTGTGTGTTTTTGTGCGTGCATTTGTGTGTGTGTGAGTGTGTGTTTGTTTGTGCGTGCGTGCATTTGTGCGTGTGTGTGAGCGCGTGTGAGTGTGTTTGTTTACAGTGGGGAAAACAAGTATTTGATACACTGCCGATTTTGCAGGTTTGCCCACTTACAAAGCATGTAGAAGTCTGTAATTTTTATCATAGGTACTCTTCAACTGTGAGAGACGGAATCTAAAACAAAAATCCAGAAAATCACATTGTATGATTTTTAAGTAATTAATTTGCATTTTATTGCATGACATAAGTATTTGATACATCAGAAAAGCAGAACTTAATATTTGGTACAGAAACCTTTGTTTGCAATTACAGAGATCATACATTTCCTGTAGTTCTTGACCAGGTTTGCACACACTGCAGCAGGGATTTTGGCCCACTCCTCCATACAGACCTTCTCCAGATCCTTCAGGTTTCGGGGCTGTCGCTGGGCAATACGGACTTTCAGCTCCCTCCAAAGATTTTCTATTGGGTTCAGGTCTGGAGACTGGCTAGGCCACTCCAGGACCTTGAGATGCTTCTTACGGAGCCACTCCTTAGTTGCCCTGGCTGTGTGTTTCGGGTCGTTGTCATGCTGGAAGACCCAGCCACGACCCATCTTCAATGCTCTTACTGAGGGAAGGAGGTTGTTGGCCAAGATCTCGCGATACATGGCCCCATCCATCCTCCCCTCAATACGGTGCAGTCGTCCTGTCCCCTTTGCAGAAAAGCATCCCCAAAGAGTGATGTTTCCACCTCCTTGCTTCACGGTTGGGATGGTGTTCTTGGGGTTGTACTCGTCCTTCTTCTTCTTCCAAACACGGTGAGTGGAGTTTAGACCAAAAAGCTCTATTTTTGTCTCATCAGACCACATGACCTTCTCCCATTCCTCCTCTGGATAATCCAGATGGTCACTGGCAAACTTCAGACGGACCTGGACATGCGCTGGCTTGAGCCGGGGGACCTTGCGTGCGCTGCAGGATTTTAATCCATGACGGCGTAGTGTGTTACTAATGGTTTTCTTTGAGACTGTGGTCCCAGCTCTCTTCAGGTCATTGACCAGGTCCTGCTGTGTAGTTCTGGGCTGATCCCTCACCTTCCTCATGATCACTGATGCCCCACGAGGTGAGATCTTGCATGGTGCCCCAGACCGAGGGAGATTGACCGTCATCTTGAACTTCTTCCATTTTCTAATAATTGCGCCAACAGTTGTTGCCTTCTCACCAAGCTGCTTGCCTATTGTCCTGTAGCCCATCCCAGCCTTGTGCAGGTCTACAATTTTATCCCTGATGTCCTTACACAGCTCTCTGGTCTTGGCCATTGTGGAGAGGTTAGAGTCTGTTTGATTGAGTGTGTGGACAGGTGTCTTTTATACAGGTAACGAGTTCAAACAGGTGCAGTTAATACAGGTAATGAGTGGAGAACAGGAGGGCTTCTTAAAGAAAAACTAACAGGTCTGTGAGAGCCGGAATTCTTACTGGTTGGTAGGTGATCAAATACTTATGTCATGCAATAAAATGCAAATTAATTATTTAAAAATCATACAATGTGATTTTCTGGATTTTTGTTTTAGATTCCGTCTCTCACAGTTGAAGAGTACCTATGATAAAAATTACAGACTTCTACATGCTTTGTAAGTAGGAAAACCTGCAAAATCGGCAGTGTATCAAATACTTGTTCTCCCCACTGTATGTGTATGTGTGAGTGAGTGTGTTTGTGTGCGCATGCGTTTGTGTGTGTATGTTTATGTGTGTATGTGTGTGTATGTGTTTGTGTGCGTGTGTTTGTGTGTGAGTGTGTTTGTGTGTGCATTTGTGCGTGTGTGTTTGAGCGCGTGTGACTGTGTGTGTGAGTGTGTTTGTTTGTGTGTATGTGCTTGTGTGTGTGCTCATGACGTTTGTGTGTGTATGTGTTTGTGTGTGCATGCGTTTGTGTGTGTGTGTGTGTTTGTGTGTGTGCATGTGTTTGTGTGTGTGTGTGTGTGTGTGTGTTTTCTCTTACTGTCTGATTTGTTGTTCTCATCAGAATGTCTGTCGTCCGTCTGGATTCCAGATCAACTATAAACCGAGCAGTTGACAGTAAACCCTCCTCACATCTGTCAGCGAGCGCTCTCGTTCCTGTCCATAGCTTTTCCTTTGTGAAGTTTGACACTGAAACAAAGAAATGCGGTGTCAACACATTGACTTGAACATGACATTTAGACTGGAATGCTATTTTCTTATAAAACATACTCTAATAAACTTCAAAAAAACTTTTTACAGTGAAGCGCGGATGGAATCTTAATCAACATATGGAAATCACTCTAATTAAAAAATGCAGCGTTTTGTTTCAGAGATAAATGCAACTCACAGCTGACAGAAACAGTTATTAGTTATGCAGATTATGCATTTGTTCTCTGTAGTTCTGAAGCTCTCCACAGCCGGGATGCGTGCAGCAGGGAATCCTGGGAACCGTCAGCTGAACTGTTTTTGACAGCTGGCGTT
This sequence comes from Coreius guichenoti, assembly GCA_039654105.1. Taxonomy (NCBI): domain Eukaryota; kingdom Metazoa; phylum Chordata; class Actinopteri; order Cypriniformes; family Gobionidae; genus Coreius; species Coreius guichenoti. Next base: position 36,674,497 of record CM077187.1, on the reverse strand, counting down.
CCGCCCGTGATCGGAGCACATCACCACTTCACTCTGCATATTTACATGAAACCTGCGGTTCAGACATACGCGATCGGCCTGAGTCTGACAGCGCTCCACCCTCCCGTGATTGATCCGTCTCACCTGTCAGCCGCAGCTTTACATCAGAACACCCTCAGGACAATCGTGTCACTGCAAAAACAGTCCTAAAAATAGCCTTCGCTTTCTTTATGCAAAACATGATTTTAAAAGTCATTGGTTTAATTCTCAGGAAGTGCATTAACTTATGAAATGTATGTGTTGAATGCAATGCAAGTCTCTTTGGATAAAAGCATCTCCATAATGTAAATGAAATGTGACCCAGACATTACGGTTTTTATAAGATTGACCCAGTCAGAAAAGACACGGATGAGAAAGAGATGCTCTAGTTATGATTCTGCAGGGAAAAACTCACTGTCCTGTTTTGTGGGCACACACACACACACACACACACACACACTCACATTCACAGCACACAGCACACATTCACAGCACACACACACACTTACACTCACAGCACACACTCACACACACACACTCACACTCACACACACACACACACACACACACACACTCACACTCACATTCACAGCATACACTCACATTCACAGCACACTCACACATACACTCACATTCACAGCACACACTCACTCATACAGACTCACACACTCTCATAGACACACACACACACACATACACACACACACTCACTCACTCACACACACACACACACACTCACTCATAAACACTTTCACACACATATACACACACACACACACAACACTCTCTCTCTCTCTCACACACACACACACACACTCACATTCACAGCATACACTCACATTCACAGCACACACTCACTCATACAGACTCACACACTCTCATAGACACACACACTCACACACACACACACACACACTCACTCATAAACACTTTCACACACATATACACACACACACACACACAACACACACTCTCTCTCTCTCACACACACACACACACACACACACACACTACTGTACAGTAAGTGTTCTCAAGCGTCCTGCACAGGTCAGAGATCTGTATTGGTCAGACTGTGATCTAGATTCATTAATTATAGCAGGAGTTTCTAGAACTGGAGTTTTCAGAGCTGTGTGTGTCGCAGACGCATTTCAAATGACACATTTGATCAGTTCATGCATTCCCTGGCAAACAAACGCATGACCTTGCGTTGATATAGCGTCATGCTCTACTGTTTATTATATAATATGTAATATAATTGAAAGAAATAGAAAGAAAACGAAACCTTTTTCTGATGGTATTTTGTGGCAGAAAAGCGCTAATCTTCTGTCATTTCTGGGAATCTGAGTGCACAGGTTCACATCAGTCCAGCAGGAAACAAACTCATGTTTACAATCCCTCAACGAGCACTTCTGAGTGACTGAATGAAGCGCTAACAGTGATTGGACAGTGACCAGTGGTGTAGAGCTCTGACTGTGATCCTCGACTGAAGTTGATTTGCATCATTGATTTTGTTTTAGGGATGCACCGAAATGAAAATTCTTGGCCGAAACCGAAAACCGAAAAAGAGGAAACCAAGGCCGAAAACCGAAAACCGAAACACCGAAAGAAATTATGCCGATTATTAGTACCATTGCATTTATGGCTATGACTGTGTACTAACTTTACTAAAATCAAGGCATTGCAATTGCATAAATTAATATTAAAGTTTCAAAGAATAAATCAATTACAAATTATGCAAATATTTATTTAGCACATTGCAACAATGCACAGTATAAAATAAAATTCAAACTAAAATGTTTAACTTGACCCCACTCATGTGTACATTAAATAATAATGTACAGGCCTGCAGAAAGATTTTAAAATTAAATGTTCTCTCATAAAAAACAAAGTGCATTTAGGTCAAGTACATTTTACATTTTTCTCTGTAGGACTACTGCAAGAAAGTGCATTCAGAACAAGTGCAACTGCTTAAAGATACAACAATATTTGTGTATCATAAGTGTACCAAAACAAAGACTGCCATAGCCCATATGTTAACTGTAGAACTTTAACAACAACAAGTGCACCAAGAATTGCAGATGTGCAAAGTGGATAATAAATATTTAAACACTAGACAAGCCCATTCTACTTCTTGAGGTAAAGTGGCAGGTTTTTCTTGATGAAGAGTAGCTTCTCTGCTTTATCACAGTGAAGTCTGTTCCTCTTCTCATCGAGGCTCTTTTTATATCCAATCATGTTGCCAATTGACCTAATAAGTTGCAAATTGGTCCTCCAGTTGTTCCTTATATGTACATTTAACTTTTCCGGCCTCTTATTGCTACCTGTCCCAACTTATTTGGAATGTGTAGCTCTCATGAAATCAAAATGAGCCAATATTTGGCATGAGATTTCAAAATGTCTCACTTTCAACATTTGATATGTTATCTATATTCTATTGTGAATAAAATATAAATTTATGAGATTTGTAAATTATTGCATTCCTTTTTTATTCACAGTTTGTACAGTGTCCCAACTTTTTTGGAATCGGGTTTGTAGATCTCAGTGAAACGTGTGCTGACAGACTCTAAGAGTGTACTTTTCATTGTTTTCACTCCGTGGTCCGTCTCAACCACTTTGCTTAGGAGACGCTTTAGTGCTGCGATTAAAGGAATAACGTCCGCTACAGATGCATCAGAGGAGCTGATATATAGTTAGCTGCTCAAAGGGGGCAAGAAGAGAGAGAATGTTCTCTATTAAGACCCACTGGTGTGAAGTGAATGTCGCGGGGAGCTCGTGGTCTGCGCTATATGCAGCCAAGACTCGCTTTTGCGCAAAGAGGCTTTGCAACATGTAAAAAGTGCTGTTCCACGGCGTACTCCCGTCTTGCTGGAACCGTTTTATTGGCGTTCCAAACTGATCTTGCAAGCGGGAATAGGCCAGCTGAGAATGTTTAAAATTGCCAACAATTCTTCTGGCTATAGCCAGTACGTCTTTTACGCTGCGTTGAGACACTCCCTCATTCACAGCCAGATGTAGTGTGTGGGCCATGCACCGTATTCCCTTCAGCTGGCTGTCTTCTATCGCTTTTGCCATATTTCTTGCATTGTCACTGACAATGACATGCACTTTAGATTGGTCGATATGCCAGGTGTCGAACATATTGGCGAATGCATCAGAAATGGCTGCTGCTGTATGTGACCCTCGAAACTCTTGTGAATGGAGCAGAATCTTTTGCAGCTGGAAATCAGCGTCGATCCATTGTGCGGTTAGACTGAGCATACTGGTAATGCTGACGTCTGAGCTCCATATGTCTGTCGTGAAACTGATTGCTGAACTATCTGCAGCTATATGCTCATGGATGTGAGTTGCAACAACATTAAACAGCTCAGGTAAGCACACCTCTGAGAAATGTCGTCTGCTCGGCATGACATAACGGGGCTCAGTGTGCTCAATCAGCCTACGAAATCCCACATCTTCTACGACAGAGAAAGGCTGATCATCTAAGGCAATGAATTCCACAGTCTTTTGTGTAATGCCCTTTGCCTTGACACCATCACTGGGAAACTTCTTTGCCTTTTCAAAACCGAGACGGAGTGGGCGTGCTCGGAGGTGTTTTCCTTTTCTGTGCCGCGTTCCTCTCATATTCAGCGTAGCGATCGGAACGTAAAAGTCTTTCGGCCGAAAACCGAAAATGCACTTTTGGTCCATTTTCGGCTGAAAATTTTCGGTGGCTGAATATTCGGTGCATCCCAGAACCTGCTAGAGAATAAGAGCGATGAAATAATCTGCTCTCGTTGAGAGATGACACTCAAAATCCTCTTTGTCCCTCTTCCACATGCTCACAGTTTTTACCGGAACGGGCGTCTCGATTCCAAACCCTCGTTATGAAATTCCTCTTATTTGAGTCTCAACGCACAAAATATCATTAGAGAGTTACATCACAACTCTGGATTACATTCAGCCGTCCACATCGTCACAATGAGTTAAAGCACTCGCTCAGCCCAAAATCAACATCCTGTCATTTGCATGTCTTTTTTTGTGTTGTGACCGATTGAGATGTGGCGAGTTTGAATATGCACGAGTGAAACTGCGGTTTGAGCGGCAGAGATTGTTTGAGGTTTTTGTGGCATGTCTCTTACATCTATATGACAGTTTCGTTTTAGGAAAATTACATCATCACAACATGTTGCTATCAATCAGTAATTTGGTGTTTTATCCTCCAATATTACCCTTTTGGATTTGGATACTTGTTTCCATCTTTGTTTAGTTTAGTTTAGTTTTTGATTTGTTATGTTTTGCACTGCTTTGGTATAATTCAAATGTGCAGTTTGATGTTGTATTTATTTATTTATTAGCTTATTTTTGCTCTTCGTTTTTTTTATTTTATTTTAATTTATTTTATTATTTTATGATATATTACTTTATTTTAGATTAGTTTAGTTACGTTTAGTTTAGTTTTATTATATTTTGCACTGCTTTGGTAATATAAACGTGCCATTTGTTGTTAATTTAAAAAAAATATATTATTTATATTATATTATTTTCTTTTAGTTTAGATTAGTTTTATTATGTTTTCCATTGCTTTGGAAATATATACATGTCATCTGCTCTTAAATTTTTTATTTATTATTTTTTTCATTTATTTATTATTTTATATTATTTTATTTTAGGTTTGTTTGGTTTAGTTTAGTTTTTGTTTTATTATGTTTTTCACTGCTTTGGCAATACAAACGTGCAGTTTTCAATTTGCTCTTAATTTTTTTTATTTTATTTTAATTTATTTTATTATTTTAGAGGGGTGTGACGAGATCTCGCGAGATTAAAATGTGACGAGATTGCTCGTCGAGTGAAAAGCTGTCTCGTGATATCGCCATGACGGAGCGTGAGGGTGAAACTGGCAAACAATAAGGACGTGTTTTTTATTGATAATCTCTATAAATATCTAGTAGTAGAGCTAATGCAAGGGCTGGAAATCCATTTATCCTTTGCTGAAACTACTTCGTCGTCGTGGAGAGCGCAGTTCATGGTTGCATAGCAACGACAGACACTCCTGATCGCTTTTGGGGGAAAAGGAGAAAGTGGCGCGGCCGCGTTTTCCACGCGTTTTTAGACGCGACATGTGAATGGCCCCTTATCTCGTAGAATACGCGCTCAGCACCGCCGCTCCCTATACACGGAGTACGTGCGATCGCAAAGCGAAAGTAAACGCGAGCTCCCTGATTCGCTCAAAGTAGGCGACGTACAATAGCCTGTCTCCCAGTATCAAAGCTATCTTATGCTGGCCTGTGTAGTTATAACTTAACTCTGCTCTCTGTTTTGGTCTCTATTTGCACTTTGAATATTGAGAGAGTCATTTGATTATGGCTGCACTTATTGTTTGCATTTAATAAGACTAAGAAAACACTGTTATTTATTTTTGTTATTTATACTGTTGTTATTTCTATGTTCAATTTGTGGAAAGGAGTTGAAATAGGAGGTCACACACAGCCTCAATCAGAAGTTCTGGAAGCTCATAATAATGTACAGTAAGGTCTGAAGAGACTCAGTCATACAGGAGAGAAGAAGCCAGTCAGTTGAGTTTGTGGCAAAACAATGCTTGTGTATTGTTGTCTTTCAATGCATATGATAATTCATACTCAGAAAGCAGAACTGAAATGACATTCATTAAGATGAGTTAAAACATTTCAAAATGCACCTGCCGACTATTTTTCCAGTCATGAATTTTTTTTTTTTTAAATCTCGCCTCGTTCTCGTGAACCCAATCTCGTGTCTCGTCTCGTGCGCTAAAGCCTCGTTCAGACTGTCAGTCCAAATCAGATTTTTGTGCATATCCGATTGAAATCCAATCAGATTTAGCAAGTCTGAACGGCCAAAAATCACATGAAATCCGATTTTTACAAATCGGTTTCGAGCTACATTCATATATAGTTTGAAATCCTATTCAAATCGCATTTCTGGAAATCCGTTTCAGTCTGACCGCTCTGATCGGATTTCGCGTGGTTTATGTGACTTTCTCACGCCACGTAAAACGTAAACGCCAGACGTTGTTATAGAAAACAACTCAAAGTTGAGTTTAGAGATGCACTGATCGATCGGCCAGGGATTCGGCCAGCGATTCCGAGCCGATCCGTTGTGTTACCAGCGGCACAGGCAATGACGTCAGCTGCGCGTTCTCTTCTCTGTCACGGTGAAGTGACACACATCCGCGTGGGCGCCTCCTCTCTCTCACTCGTCTCATTCGCTCCGGTTAAATAGTGCTTGTATTGCGCATAATTTTAGTCATTCCCGCAGGTTTCGCGCTCACACCAAAAGCACGCGCACCACTGATCTATACAAGCCACGCTCAGTCTCAAACAGAGACAGAAGTCAAACAGAGTTACAAGTACCAAAATGAGTGGCTTACTGCGCTTAAACTGTCAAATACATACAAAAGTATGTCAAATTGCACAGGCAATCTTGGCGAGTATTCAGATAAACAGTCAGTTTTGAATCGTTAAATAGCTAAGAAAGTGAACCCATGTTGTGTGTAACAGTATCGGTTCTGTTGAACATTGTTCATAAACTCTTAAAGGGACAGCAGTCCAATATTCCTGCTGCCGTCTGTCATGTTAATCAAAGAACAAAAGACAAACTGAATACGTTTTATAACTTTAATGGTAAGAATTGATCTGTATTAATATTTACAATAAAGACTACAGAAATTAACCAATGTAAAATAACACTGAATGTGATTTGATTACTTTAATTTCTGTAGTGTTTCTTACCTGAATAGAAACCCAGTTAACCTGAAAAACTTAGTTTCATAGCTCTCTTTATTGTATTGCATTTATTTGAGCTGTTTATATTTTATTACTGACTTTTTACTTGTGTTTTTTTTATGAAAATAAAACTTTGCGTTGAAGAAAAGTAGATTTTTGTTTGTATATGTTGTCAATTATAGTTCTTAGAAAGAAAATCGGAATCGGCAAAAATCGGTATCGGCAGATCACACTAACAAAAAATCGGAAATCGGAATCGGCCAAGAAAATTGCAATCGGTGCATCTCTAGTTGAGTTGTTTCAAAGTGCCGGTCGAGCAGAAAATGACAATATAACGGAGACATGTTTTGAAACCGGCGGAACGGCGCCTACACAATGTCTTGTTGTAAATAAGACAACATCTGTATTGCAAACCCCTCTATGTTGCGGTTGTTGTTGCTGTTTTTGGCTTATGCCTACCAATGCAACGTCGTTGCCATAGAAACTAGGGATGCACCGATACCCTTTTTTCAGAGCCGATCCGATACCAAAAATTCGGAGTATCGGCCGATACCGATCCAATACCAGCGCAGTTTTTTAAAAAAAATTAAATGTAGAATTTCTATACCTCAGTGTGTTGAACTGATAATCACTCTTTTGTGTGTTAAACACAATCTATTAAATACAGACAACTTCATTAAAAAAATATATAATCACAATCTATGACAAAAATACTACTATAAACTAGATTAGTGGATAATTCAGCAGCAAAAGTTACTCTAGAAAAATCACGAGTGCACAATAATTGTATAAAATCTAAACATTTAGTGGAAAAAAAACATTTAGTGGGGAACAAATAAAAGTGAATAAGTGTAGCACTAAATCTGGTAAAATGTTACACATTGTTGTAAAATACATTCATGAAACACAAGTAAATATATTTATAGAAATAGGGCCTATATACTAAGAAATTAAAAGACATTTATTTTAAATGTATAGCGCAGCTTTTTTAATAAGGCAGCAACATATTATAGATAAGGCAGAACAATAAAGGCTATTAATAATCTTTCATTGCACAAAAGTATAATACGAAAGGCTCCCATACAGAGCGGCACAAAGTGTGTATGCACATCCCGTGTGCAGGATGATGCGCTTGAAGCAACATGGAGTCACTCCGTCCGCATTGAAAAGTTCAGAGCACAAAGGGAAGAGATATCGATGCGTAGTGTATCTATCTATGCAATATTTTATTGAGCCTTTTCTTTTAACAGTTTAAAATTTCAGTTACCGTGTGTGAAGAACAATACAATCTCTAGTCCAGTGTTGAGATCTAACAGACACCCGGTAGAAAGTAACACGATTTAGAAACCACACTAAACTCCAGCCAGATAATGACATTATATGTGAAAGCATAGAGTGTGAGCTACAGATCAAGCATAATAACAGGAACATTGAATCATCTTGGAGAGAGTTTTAATTAGGGGTGTGTACGAATAGTTGAATATTCGGTCTGTAATTAATATTCGAAAAATACAAAAAAATACAAAATGGAGTTACACTCTCCATCCTTCACAAAGCACTTCAGTAGAAGATCTGTGACATTTCCCTCTCTTTACTACAGCCACTCATTTACAGAGCGCATGTGAGGATGATGATGGGGATGAAGAGGTGTTTCAATAATTCACTAACCCACTGTAAATACCTCTCTCTCTCTCTCTCTCTCCGTCCGTCTCCTCCATCATTCCTCCGTGTGTTGTTGACAGATGAAGGGAGATGAGTGGAAGTTCAGGCCCCCTGGTGACTCTGTGTCTGCCGTATTCAACCTATTAAACGCAGTGACATTTCTGAGAGAAGCCAGCGTCAAGCATTGTCATAATAATGAGCTCAACCTTCATTAGCCTTCATAGCTATTATATATATTCAGTCTGGTCCACTTTGCAGCTTCTTTGGTCAAGAACTGTGCATCTAAATGGGAAATTGGTAAAGTTACCAAACACATTTTTTCAGTTTTAGTACTTCAATGTAAACTAAACAAGAATGATAGTGATAACCCTAAGCGTAGTGTGTAGTTCCTGTATGTCATGATCATTTAGATGGCTAGAATACTGTGTGTGTGTGTGTGTCTATGTGTGTGACAAGAAAAAAATGCTGAACAAATGTGTGTCCAGGTGTTATGAGTGTGTGACGCTCTCACGTCTTCACTCCCTGAGCGTTTCCTCAGAAAAGGTCGCCATTGTTAAACTTTGGTCAATTGTTTAATTTGGAGTTCAATTAAATCTTTAAATTTGACAATTTTAACAGCTTACTTAACGTGGAATTGATCATTTACAGTACATAAGGAAAAATATTGCATATGCGCCTGAGTGCATGAAGATGTCATCAATATTTTTTATCTGTTTTCCCGTAAGCAAAAAACTGTATTAATCTGCTAAAAGTTGTTGTCAGTTTTAAGTAGATGTGAATGTTGATTTCAAGAGTTTTTAAGAACTTTGCGTTAAATAAAAATTATTTAACTATTTCTTCCACAATCCCATGTGTTACTACAGTAAATCATGTGGTGTTACTACAGTAAATCATGTGGTGTCACTACAGTAAATCATGTGGTGTCACTACAGTAAATCATGTGGCGTCACTACAGTAAATCATGTGGTGTCACTACAGTAAATCATGTGGTGTTACTACAGTAAATCATGTGGTGTCACTACAGTAAATCATGTGGTGTCACTACAGTAAATCATGTGGCGTCACTACAGTAAATCATGTGGTGTCACTACAGTAAATCATGTGGTGTTACTACAGTAAATCATGTGGTGTCACTACAGTAAATCATGTGGTGTCACTACAGTAAATCATGTGGCGTCACTACAGTAAATCATGTGGTGTCACTACAGTAAATCATGTGGTGTCACTACAGTAAATCATGTGGCGTTACTACAGTAAATCATGTGGCGTTACTACAGTAAATCCATGTGGCGTTACTACAGTAAATCATGTGTGTTACTACAGTAAATCATGTGGCGTCACTACAGTAAATCCATGTGGCGTCACTACAGTAAATCATGTGGCGTCACTACAGTAAATCATGTGGTGTTACTACAGTAAATCATGTGGCGTCACTACAGTAAATCCATGTGTTGTTACTACAGTAAATCCATGTGGCGTTACTACAGTAAATCATGTGGTGTCACTACAGTAAATCATGTGGCGTCACTACAGTAAATCCATGTGGCGTCACTACAGTAAATCCATGTGGCGTCACTACAGTAAATCATGTGGCGTCACTACAGTAAATCATGTGGCGTCACTACAGTAAATCATGTGGTGTTACTACAGTAAATCATGTGGTGTTACTACAGTAAATCATGTGGCGTCACTACAGTAAATCATGTGGCGTCACTACAGTAAATCATGTGGCGTCACTACAGTAAATCATGTGGTGTTACTACAGTAAATCCATGTGTTGTTACTACAGTAAATCCATGTGGTGTTACTACAGTAAATCATGTGGTGTTACTACAGTAAATCAGGTGGTGTCACTACAGTAAATCATGTGGTGTCACTACATTAAATCGTGGTGTTACTACAGTAAATCATGTGGCGTCACTACAGTAAATCATGTGGCGTCACTACAGTAAATCATGTGGTGTTACTACAGTAAATCCATGTGTTGTTACTACAGTAAATCCATGTGGTGTCACTACAGTAAATCATGTGGTGTTACTACAGTAAATCAGGTGGTGTCACTACAGTAAATCATGTGGTGTCACTACATTAAATCGTGGTGTTACTACAGTAAATCATGTGGCGTCACTACAGTAAATCATGTGGTGTTACTACAGTAAATCATGTGGTGTTACTACAGTAAATCATGTGGTGTCACTACAGTAAATCATGTGGTGTTACTACAGTAAATCATGTGCCGTTACTACAGTAAATCGTGGCGTTACTACAGTAAATCCATGTGGTGTCACTACAGTAAATCCATGTGGCGTCACTACAGTAAATCCATGTGGCGTCACTACAGTAAATCATGTGGCGTTACTACAGTAAATCATGTGGCGTCACTACAGTAAATCATGTGGTGTCACTACAGTAAATCCATGTGGCGTCACTACAGTAAATCATGTGGTGTTACTACAGTAAATCATGTGGTGTTACTACAGTAAATCATGTGGCGTTACTACAGTAAATCGTGGCGTTACTACAGTAAATCCATGTGGCGTCACTACAGTAAATCATGTGGTGTCACTACAGTAAATCATCTGGCGTCACTACAGTAAATCCATGTGGCGTCACTACAGTAAATCCATGTGGCGTCACTACAGTAAATCCATGTGGCGTCACTACAGTAAATCATGTGGCGTCACTACAGTAAATCGTGGCGTCACTACAGTAAATCATGTGGCGTCACTACAGTAAATCCATGTGGCGTCACTACAGTAAATCCATGTGGCGTCACTACAGTAAATTCATGTGGCGTCACTACAGTAAATCATGTGGTGTTACTACAGTAAATCATGTGGTGTCACTACAGTAAATCGTGGTGTTACTACAGTAAATCATGTGCCGTTACTACAGTAAATCGTGGCGTCACTACAGTAAATCCATGTGGCGTCACTACAGTAAATCATGTGGCGTCACTACAGTAAATCCATGTGGCGTCACTACAGTAAATCCATGTGGCGTCACTACAGTAAATCATGTGGCGTCACTACAGTAAATCCATGTGGCGTCACTACAGTAAATCATGTGGCGTCACTACAGTAAATCATGTGGTGTCACTACAGTAAATCCATGTGGTGTCACTACAGTAAATCATGTGGCGTCACTACAGTAAATCATGTGGCGTTATTACAGTAAATCATGTGGCGTTACTACAGTAAATCATGTGGCGTTACTACAGTAAATCATGTGGTGTCACTACAGTAAATCATGCGGCGTTACTACAGTAAATCATGTGGCGTTACTACAGTAAATCATGTGGTGTTACTACAGTAAATCATGTGGTGTCACTACAGTAAATCGTGGTGTCACTACAGTAAATCATGTGGTGTCACTACAGTAAATCATGTGGTGTTACTACAGTAAATCATGTGGTGTTACTACAGTAAATCATGTGGTGTCACTACAGTAAATCATGTGGCGTTATTACAGTAAATCATGTGGCGTTACTACAGTAAATCATGTGGCGTTACTACAGTAAATCATGTGGTGTTACTACAGTAAATCATGTGGTGTCACTACAGTAAATCATGTGGTGTTACTACAGTAAATCATGTGGCGTCACTACAGTAAATCATGTGGCGTCACTACAGTAAATCATGTGGTGTTACTACAGTAAATCATGGTGACTGTTGGTGATTTGTGGACTGAAACCCCTGATCTTCGTTCATGTCTCAGTGTTTCTCTTGGTCTCCACGTCAGCTCTGTTTGATCTGATATCTGTGGTTTATAACAGAATTCTGCGCCGAACGCTTCCACTAGATCTCACAGTAGAGATGTTATTAATTCTGTGGTGAATTCAAACTCTTTCTCACTGGATCTCCAGCGCTGTGTAGTAACGGTGTCATGTGATCGAGATCGGCCCGTGATGCTGTTTGCCGTTTCTCATATGTAACAGAAATGGCAGCTCTTATCAGTTGGGCACTGTGGGCAAAATGTGACCATTTGGTCTCAGTCTGGAGCCCTGATATGTGATAATGAAATATGATGCCGTGAGTGACAGTCGGATCACTCATCTCTTCTGTGGAAATAGAGCCATGTACACACACACACGCTCAAACACTAACACACACAGAAACACACACATGCGTCTCCTGCCCTTGTTTCCTCACTCAAGGACAAACACACACACAGTGGCAGTGAAAGCATTCTTGAGTGCTCCTGTGTGTTTTATTTATTTATTTTTATGGAAGTTATGTTTTCAAAAGCTGTGCCGCAGACGGTTACTGAAATGATGCACGACCTCTGACCCCTGCAGCTGTAGTAAACGCTTGGACTCGGTCAGCTCTGTACTCGGCGTGTGACAGCAGTTCAGATCAGCTCCTCTCCTCTTCCACTGTTGTCAAACTCACAGTGTCTTAGATATCAGTCAGCGATTAGAAATCAAACAGAGTTTCACTTTCAGACAGGCAGATCTCATGTTGGACACACATCTCACTCGTACATTATACATCAGATCAGTGGATTCAAATTCTGAATTATTCTCATACAATTGATTCAGATTTTATACATTATACGGGACACCGGGGCTAGTTGTCACACTTTTTTTTTTTTACTAGTTAATTTCTATTTAGACACAAACCTTCTTGTCGGAAAAAAAAGTGTGTTATGGTAAGGGGCGGGACATTTGCTTGGAAAGTGTTTGACCAATCACAACACACTGCTCCAGCCACCCAATCAGGGCACATTGTGCTTTTCAGAAGGAGGGGCTTCATAGAGACAGGAACTAAACAGAGCGTTACTGACAGACTGGGAAGAGAGGAGCCGCAACAATGGAGAATATGGGGTATGCACGTGTTGTCACCATCAGCTGGCGTGACTGCGTTTACGCCCCATTGAGTGGCAGAAAGACTGAGAGGCAGCATTGGTTTACAGCGTGAATGCCGCGAAAACACACAAAACCAGGCCCGGCGCCAGAGGGGGGTCGAGGGGAGGCTTGGCCACGGACCCCATGGACATCCCTGTGCCCCCTCCGGACCGAGGGAGACGGACTTGATAATAGCGTGTAATTTTCTCACTAAACCACTGCCGCTGCTGCTTCTGCTACTGATTGCTTTTAGAGCTGGTCTAGGGTCTGTTTTCTTCGTAATAATCGCATATTATTAGTGAAAAAGAGTAGGCAAAAGATCCAGTGCATATCTGTCTTTGCGCTCGTCAAATTATTCAATTTCCAACGTGTTTTCCCTTCGGTGAGTAATGTAGCCAATCACAGACATGTTTGTTGATTTCTACAACACAATGGCCAATCACAGGTGTTGAAGTTAGAATCCACTCATCACTCGAATGTGTGTCCAGTGCTGAGTTCTGCACGCGCGCTAATCCTCTCTAAGTGTGGACGTTATGTAAATAAGAGATTCATTGTGTCGTCGCTTCACTGATTATTATAAGATCGCGTTCATTGAATGAGTGACAGCTTTTAGTGATTATAAAGGGAGCGCACTGTCTAGGCGATATAAAAATAATAATTAATAGGCCTATAATATATTCAGAATTTGAATAAAACTTTTGTTTTGCATTCTTGACAAGCGGCCACACACACGCTTCAATACATAGACCCATCCGCATATACATGTGAAACTGTGATGACTGACAGTAGCCACGTTTACATGCACACTTTTGTCATTCCGATTGAAAGATTCAGTGGACTCTTTACATGAGACGCTATCTAAACCGATCTGGTGTTTACATGTGCTGACGCTTTCACAGTTTATCTGCCGCATCAGAAATGTCGACGCTGTCCTCTCCAGCAGCTGGAATGTGTTCCCGGTTGCCATAGCAACTCTCAACGGCCACCAGGACTTATACGGTTTTATAAAAGCTATTTATTTGTTGTAAAGTGTAAGAATCATCTCAGAAAAAGGCGCAGTTGAAGTAAAAAGTGCCTGGGACAAATGCTGTCAAGATGAGATGGTGTAGCCAGGCTATGTCTGTGTCATCATTAACTTGTTACGAAATAAAAAGTTTAACATTAAAGTTAAAATTAACTTCCCTCTCTTGTCAACATTACAGCCTGGTGTGAGCGCGGCGTGCACTCTTCAGTGGTGGAGGCGCGCGCTGTATATCGCGTCACAGAAGGACGTACACTCAAAAGTAATCGGGTCAGGTGGAATTTTTCGTTTGATCGGTTCATGAAAAGGTTTATCCCACCCATCTCAAACCGATTACAGTTTCATTCGGTTTGGGCGTTTTTATTCCGATTGAGGTGTTTATATGGAGCATTTTAATTCGGATTGGACTTTTAAACCGATTACAGTGCTCCATGTAAACACACCTAGTGATAAATATTAATGTATCGAAATCAGGCTCGTATAAATGTCAGGAAAACACGATTCCTGGCTGCATGTCAGTATCCATGGATCACTGGATCTTTGGTAAGTTGTAAGGAACATTTACATTTAATCATTTAGCAGACGCTTTTATCCAAAGCAACTTACAATGAGGAGAGCAATAGAAGCAATCAGACAAACAAAGTATGCAAGCGCTGTAACAAGTCTCAGTTAGTCTAGCGCGGTACACACTATACACTATATCGAGTCCAACCTTTAGTTTAAACTGATAACCGTTTGTTTTACTCGTGTTTTCCTCTATTAACTCCAGTCACGCAGCAGCTCTTCTGCCACTCAGTCCGGCTGAGGGGGCGTTCCGGCGGGAAAGTGACGCCGATGCATACCCTCTATATGGGGAATAATCAACGTTCAGGCAGGAAAACCTGCTCTAGTAGAGCCAAAAACATAAAAGGTCCTCTTTAACACATGAGCCCCATAAATTCGTTTGAGGATCTTAATCATGTCTGATTTGCTGGTTTGAATGAACTCAAACTGAGCCTTTTGGTTTGTTTTGTTTTGTTTGCGAGCATCACTTGCTCCCTCTGCTGGTCAAACGAAGCCCAAGCGCTGCCGATTACCATGGAAACAGACGTGTCAAAGCATGAGCACGCATGAATCAGACCACAGGTCCTGATGAGCGTCTCGGCATCTGGGTTCGGTGTCCTAAAATCAGTCGTTTGATGGAATGTTTTGACTTGGACTCAGAACCGGGACGCTCCTGTGTGTGAGTGGCCATTAAAAATACATGCAGGTGTTTTCTCAGTATGAGTGATTCAATGGTTTAGAGACAATGGCATTTCCCCTCATGGAAAATAATCTACCTGCTCATTCAAAATGCATGAGAGACACACAGCGAGAGGAAGAGTAGGTCAGCAGCGTTTCCTCGTGATCTGTGCACCTGTTTGCTCACGACCGCTTTACTGTGACCTGTTCTTATGCGCAGTTTGATTTGAAAATGAAAATGAAAAATCTGTCATTATTTACTCACCCTCATGTGACTCCAATCCTGTATGACTTCATTTCCTCCATGCAACGCAGAACTGAGGTGCAAAATCAAGCTAGTTTTACATTTGAATAGATATTTTTTCATTGGTTTTTCATAGCAATTAAATGAATAAATAATGAGTCCATGTAGAGACACTAAAAATAATTATTCAGTTATTTTATTTTTAATTTTTAGATTAAATATACACTACCGTTCAGAAATAAGATTTTTAAGTGTTTTTGAAAGTCTCTTTTGCTCATCAAGATTGCATTTATTTGATCGAAAATACAGTAAAAATTGTGAAATATTATTACAAATTAAAACAGCTGTTTTCTATGTGAATATATTGTAATATGTAATTTATTCCTGCTGATTTTTCAGCATTATTACTCCAGTCTTCAGTGTCACATGATCCTTCAGAAATCATTCAATCACAAAAACAGTTCATATCTTTGTAGAAACTGTGATTTGTTTTTTTTTTTCTGGATTATTTGATGAATAAAAAAAGTTCAGAAAAGCAGGTTTTATTTGTAATAATTTTTTTTTTACATTATAAATGTCATTTTTGATCAATTTAATGTGTCTTTACTGAATAAAAGTGTTTTTTTTATATATATTACTGTCCCCAAACATTTGAATAGTAGTTTATATTTATTAAATTATTATTACAATTATTTTTAATAAAAACTATTAAGTCATATGACTTCAGATGACATTTCATTAGGGCCCTATGAAATTAGTTTTATATTTTCCCAAATTCCGTTTTATTTTTTTCTAAATTCACTTATTTCCATTTTAATTTTTCTGGATTCTATTTGAATGGTTTAATTAAATTTTAATAATCATGTCTAGTAATTGAATTTATAAAAAACAACATTTTAACAATATATATATATATATATATTTTTTTTTTAATCTTTCTATGATTTTTTTTTTTTTTAATTCTGTATTGTGTATTAATTTTTCTAGCAAACAAATGAAGGCATAAAACATTAATTTATCTTTTAATCATATGAAATTAAACAAAAACATTATCAAAGTGCTGCACAACTGAGCTTTACTGTTAAAATTAAAACATGGAAGGAAAACTGTGACTATTCCTTAAATTAAGTTTTAGTAATAATTTATTATTATTGTTAGTATTATCATTACATTGAGTCGTAGCTAAACTCTACTGTACAACAGTAATATATTTCTGTCACAATTTCTTAAAGTTAAAGTGAACTTTTATTTTGACGGGTTGCCGTGATGACCTTTGAGTTTCTGTGTGTTTATGACGATAGTATTTCTCAAATATAATGGTAAAATGCTGATGAAGTGACTCTGGAGATGAAGTTCATGCGTTCATGTGCTTATATAGTGAGGCGGGCCATATTTCATACTTTTGTGGTGTTTTATGTCCCGTTTGGAGCTTGAACAGCGTGAATATTCTGCTAAACATCTCTTTATGTGCTCCAGTAGTCGGGTTTGGAAGGACATGATGGTGAGTGAATGATGACAGGATGTTCATTTGATCTGAAATGTTCCTTTAAAGATGGCTTCTGATGGTTGCTAAGTGGTTTTTTCCTGTCCTCGGTGGCTTGATGTTTACGCACCATCCAATTCCTGCCCAAATCTCATCAGGATCTTTAGATTAAAATGGGTTTCTGCCAGCAGGACGTACTGACTAATGAGTCCCAGTTCAGCTGGAGGCTCACACACAGCATTTCAAGTTGGTTTTACAGGCAAATCAATAAAAACATGAGTAACTCTGTAAATTAAACTGTGGTTACTGTCTTAAAACTATGGTTAATTTTCCATGACCTCTTTATCTTATGGAAAATGCACTTGTTTAAGAAATATTCCAGGTTCAATGCACATCAAATATATGTTAAGACATCTAGACCAGTAGTTCCACCTCAAAAGGACCGTTTAGACACTTCACAGATCATGAGAAACTCAATATAGTTTCAATACAAATGACTTGCATTGTAAGTGCATTACTATAAACCAGGGCTTTCAATAGATTAAAATTTGTAATCATGATTAATCACATACTTGTCTTAAAATTTAGCATGTCATTTATCTTGTTTAACATGTTTATTTTGTGTTACTTTGACCTAAATTTACGTTAAAGGGGGGTCTAATGCTGTTTCATGCATTCTGCCTTATTTACACTGTTAAAGAGTTGATTCTCATGCTAAACATGGACAAAATTTCAAAAAACGTTGGACGTATGACGGAGTATTTCTGTGCCAAATACACTCCTTCAGGATTCAAACAAGTTTCGGAAAGTTTTTTTTATGAGTATGGCCCTGTATGACGTCATAAAGGGCGGAATTGCTTGTATGGGCACTTCTCCCGGATGAGCGCACACACACACACCACCCAGAGCGAGAGCAAGAGCGCGTCCATCAACGAGCTTCGTTCGGGTTAAGGGAGCCGTCGGCGGTGCTGGCATTGTGCGTTTAGATCACGAGATCAACAACGTCACTAAAGAAGTGTGTTTCTGGTGTGTGGGAAAGATCACCTTGTTCAGCTTCCCAAATAACCCAACGTTAAGGGAACAGTGGATGCAGTTTGTGTTTCCGGAGTTCTGCAAGTGTGTGTGTGTGTTTGTTCCCGGTCATGAGTGGAAACCGCAGGCGGTGAGTGAAACTGCATCAAATGTGTGTGTTTTGTTGGCAATAAGTAAGTGCATATAATGTGAACAACACCAACGTATAGTGAATCGAAAGTTATCCAGGGATAATGTCATCGTGTGTGTGTGTGTGTGTGTGTGTGTGTGTGTGTGTGTGTGTGTCTCTTTAGCTCCGCCCACTACCCGCCTCCACGAGCTCGGCTGTTTTCAGAAAGAATCGGTACAGTGTATCTGTCTTTTATAAATATGATAAACTAAAGACTCTTGGGAGATATGAAGGATCAACACTACTCTATAGATACTCAAGATTAACATGAGACTGGCAGAAACTGTGTGTGTTATGGACCCTTTAATGATGCAATTTTGTGTGCTTCAGCAATTTATTTGCGTTAAATTATACGTATTTTGAATTAATCGCATGCGTTAACGTTAACAGCCTAGTGCTGTCAAATTGATTAATCGCGATTAATCACATCCCAAATAAAAGTTTGTGTTTACATAATATGTGTGTGTACTGTGCATACACACACATGCAAGAAGTATTTGCATGTATATATATTTATATAATTTATATTTTTTATATATATATATATAACATTTTTCTTAAATATATACATGCATGTGTGTTGTATTTATATATACATTATAATTATACACAGTACACATATATTATGTAAACACAAACTTTTATTTTGTATGCGATTAATCGCGATTAATCGATTTCACAGCCCTACTATAAACACACTTTTTCTTTGTTTTTGCAAACTGAGGTAATCGAGATTGATGTAAAGTAACAAACATGTCTTGTGTTTCAGGTGGTACTCGTATTCGCTCTGAGCATCGGCGCTCTTGTGATTTACTTCATCGACTCCTCTGAGTGAGTATATTTCTTATTTTATCACTGTGCATCTCATTAGATACAGTACGAAATATTAACACACCAACTTGCGAATGCTGAGTAAATAAAATGGCTAATTTGTAATTACACTAATTGAGTATAATACATGGTTTAAATCAAATTGTAAAGGCCCGTTCATGCCAAGCACGATTTATTGCTTGTTTGGTACATCAGTGACTTTTGTGAGTGAATCTGTTTTTTTCTTTAACTTGACGAATATTCCCGTCTTGGTGTGAAAGGACCTTTTTTGACAGCGATTTGTTTTGCGTTTGGTGTGAATAAACCTTTATAAGAAAAATGATAATCTGACACTCACTGATGTGAGCGATGCTAATCATTCACCTCAAGATGAATAACCTAAATCAAGAGTTTCACTCTAAGCTCTTCACTAGAGCCCGCCAAAATAAAAGTTCTGTTTAACTTGAAAAATTATGTCAGAAATATATTACTGTTGTAAAAATTGAATTTTTTTAGGAATATCACACGTTTTAATTTAAACTGTAAACCTCTGTTGTGCATTCATTTGATTACCACCGTTTTAGATAATAAATTAATAATAATTTATACTAAATTTGATTAAAAATACTAAAATTGATTACTAAAAATCATAAAACATAGAATCCAGACAAATTAAAACAGACGACATAGTGTCGTGCCAGGAGCTATTCTATTCCATAATCTAATTTGTTAAAAGAATTCACGTAAGGTCCCAATAATATACTTTTTGTTTGTTTTCTAGAAAGACTTCAGATAATAGGTGGATTAATGTATAGTGAGATCAAAGCGATGTGGATGAGAAGGCCATAATGCCAGAATAAAGGCTATAATGGCTGAATACAAACGGAAGAATAATGAAGATTAGGTCTCAGTGTTCTCACTTCGTTGAGTGAGAACAATAGAAACATGAATGGAGCAGTTCTCCTCAGCAGACATTAGACAATACACAGCAAGTAGGTGTTTACAGGGCAATAAAATACTTTATTTCTGTTGTACAGTAGATAATAATATAAGTAATAATTAGTAAAAATAAGTAAAAATATGTAATAATAATAATGCAATTTATATATTTTTTTAAGGAATATCACGCATTGTTTTAATTTAAACAGTAAACCTCTGCTGTGCATTCATTTGATTACCACCGTTTTTGATAATAAATTGATAATAAATTTGTATTAAATCATAAAACAAAATCCAGAAAAATTAAAACAGACAACTTATTACTGTTGTGCAGTAGATAATAATATAAGTAATAATAATAACAATGCAATTTATTACTCTTTTTTTAGGAATATCACACGTTTTAATTTAAACAGTAAACCTCTGTTGTGTATTAATTTGATTACCACCATTTTTGATAATAAATTAATAATAATTTATAATAAATTTGTATTAAATCATAAAACATAGAATCCAGACAAATTAAAACAGACGACACAGAATAAAAAAACAGCATTTCATAGGACACTTTTATTTATAAATTGATAAAGTTTGATGAATTCAACTGATTGGACATCCTGTTTGATTATTACAGTTTAATTAAACCATTAAAATTGAATGCAGAATAATTCAAAGGGAAAACATAGAATTTGGGAAAATATAAAATGTATTTTATAGAGCCATAATGAAAAACAGCAGCATAGTCCCATCATCATAGGAACAAAATATATAATGCAAAATGCGCTGACCATTTGAAACAACATTTCAGAAAGTGAATCTTGGACCCTGTATACATGAATTAGTGATGGAATGGGGTGGAAGGAAGCGTCTCTTGGGGTGTGACAGGCAGATTTAGGAATAGAAACACAGAGAGAGAGTTTAGACCATCACCACTGAACATACGGTGTTTCAGGGGTCACGGTGACACTATACCTGATGTCATACAAACATTACACACATCAGTGAGCTCATAAAGGTGAAGAGCGTTCTGACACAACCCTTTTATGCCTCAGGAACACAGGGTCGAGAGAAAGAGAGCGATAAGCCTGTTGTCTTTGTGGAGCGGCGCATGCTTGTTTCTATGTTTTTCCTCTGAATAGACTGAGATTACATCAGAAAGGGTCATTACATTAACCAGGAGCAGGTGCGTCTGTCAGAGATCATCTGGAGGTTTCAGTCCAACCCTGACTCGTTAAAGGAATAGTTTAAACCCTTTACGCTCAAAGATCGCCGACGGCTCCAGATTATTGTTGTTCAGCATTCACTGCATGTTAAAACATCACACTCTTACTTGATCTGGACAAACTGAGTCTCATGAGAAAAATTAAAGAGATTCATTTCTTAATTTATGTCAGCAGTGCAAAAATAATTTGTATTTTTTTATATTTTGAATAGAATACCAACATGAATTCATATTCTGTCATGTCTGCTCCGGTTTATTTGTGCTCACATAGATGCACTAGACAGCCGTTAAGGCTCTTAGCCTAAAAGTGCGCATATTTGGAGAAATATTGATTTATCATTACGTTTGCAAATATTTCGTCATACAGAATATAATTTCTATTCATTTTCCACTGAATTATGCAACCTGAAGAGCTGAAAGAGCGTTCAGAGTGAGCTCTGTCTCTCCTGTTCCGGGTTTGCATGAGTTATGAGCGCTCATTCACCATAGAGCTGTCAATCATAATACATAACCATAATTCCTGCTCTTCTGGAAGACGCTGTCCTCGTTCTGAGCTGTGTGAAAAACAAACACAAAGAAACATTTCTACACGTGAAACAAGAAGCTAATAAACACACGATTAAGATGGTATATGGTTTGTGATTTTCATGCGATTTGGTGTATTTTCATGTCAATAATGGATGTTTACATTATAAATGCTAAGCAGGTGTAGCAATTAGCTGCATATAAAAGGCTAACATAACATTTCAACATCATTATATGACTAAAATCCACATTAGATCGCGATCGGAAGTTAATACAAACATTCAGTGGTGGTTTAAAGTGAGTTTTAAGTAAAAGTGCCACATTAATCTTTTAAATTGTGTTATGTAGCTTGATGCTAGTTGTAGCTCTAATGCACCTGTCGTGCTAGGAGCTATTCTATTCCATAATCTAATTTGTTAAAAGCATTCACATAAGGTCCCAATAATTTACTTTTTGTTTGTTTTCTAGAAAGACTTCAGATAATAGGTGGATTAATGTATAGTGGGATCAAAGCGATGTGGTTCAGAAAGCCATAATGCCAGAATAAAGGCTAATAATGGCTAAATACAAACGGAAGAATAATGAAGATTAGGTCTCAGTGTTCTCACTTCGTTGAGTGAGAACAATAGAAACGTGAATGGAGCAGTTCTCCTCACCAGACATTAGACAATAGACAGCAAGTAGGTGTTTACAGGGCAATAAAATACTTTATTACCATCTTATCAGCCTTCTCTAAAAACTCACATGACATGGTCTTAGAAAATGTTTTTGAAATGAAGCATGAGCAGACTCGTGGTTTCAGTTTCATTGTGTTTCTACAACACAGACACATCATATTTTTATACATTTAAAAAATATATTCTTAATATTTTTTATTTTAGTTTTTATGTTTGAGCTTATATATCTCCATATTAATAACAGTCATGAACTGTAAACTCTCAAGTGTTGGCTTTCTAAATATAGCCTATGTTGGTTATGTGTCTATTCAGAATGACTTCTGAGCAGCAACCTTTTATTTTGGGTATGTCATTTATGCCCCACTTGCCAAAATGGGGGTGTGGGGTAAGGGGTTAAACATAAAAATTAGTTTTTTCCTTTCCCTGAAAGTAAATTGACACAGATGCCGTCAAGCTCCCAAAATGCACCACAGACGTATTATAAAAGCAGTTTATTTGACCACAAAGAAAATAAGTGCTAGTGCACAAATCAAATAAACTAGACATTTAAAGGATTATTTGGTGAAAATCTAAGCTCTCAAATCTCACTCCTCGTGCTGTGTTGTGATTGGTCACAAGACACACGAGAACCAATTACTTTTGGTGTCATTGACAGGTTTGGAAAGGTTTGGAGAAACCGAATTAACCTAATTACATCACTTCGGTTAAATACACATGCAATTTAGTATGTATGAAATGACATTGTGGCAGATAGACTTACATTGATCTGTGTGCATGTAATGCCAACAGGGTCATCTTAAACATTATAAAACCATCGAACACATGCAGGAAAGTGTGCTTTAAGTTTATTTTCAGTGTCAAATATCCAAATCAATGTGTGCATTTTAGATCCCAAATAGTTTAGCTTGTTTCAGTAAATTATGCTCTGATCCTTTGTGTTTTAATCTTTCCGATCTTCCACATCTGAACAGCACGTCCTATTCAGCATTAGAAACACACACACATGCTGTCCTGCTCAAAACAGACCTGTTAACACAGGAAGTGAGCCTTATCCTCTTCCTCATTAGTGCATCATGGGGGATTTAGCAATTTCATTTGAGACTTTGGGCTCTGGCTAGCAGAGTTTAATTGTCCTGAGCACTATAAACCTGGAGCGGAGCATCAGGTCACGGCCGGAGGACGGCATTAGACCGCGTGCCGAAACTGCATTAGAATATGAGGGATTTTATTTGTCAGATAAACAGAAGGTACAGACGTGGGCGAGTGTCTCTGTAGCCTTAAATCTCAAAAGAATCATGACCCAAACACATGCCATAAACTATACAGTGTTCACTGAGGTCATGTGGATGAGGAAAGTGGAAGTGGAGATATTTCAGAATAGATGGATGGATGGATGGATGAATGGATGGATAGATAGATAGACGGATGGACAGATAGATAGATAGATAGACGATGGATGGACGGATGATAGATGGATGGACGGACAGATAGATGGATGAATGGATGGATAGATGGATGAATGGATAGATAGATAGATAGACAGACGGATAGATGGATGGACGGACGGAAAGATGGATTGACAGACGGACAGATAGGTAGATAGATGGATGGATAGATAGATGGATGGACAGATGGATGGATGGATGGATGGATGGATGGGCGGATAGATGGATGGATGGATGATGGATAGATGGATGGACCGATGGATGGATGGATGATGGATGGATGGATGATAGATGGATGGATGGATGGATGGATGGATGGACGGATAGATAGATGGATGGATAGATGAATGGATGGATGGATGATAGATAGATAGATAGATGGACGGATGGACAGACAGATGGATGAATGGATAGATAGATAGACGATGGATGGACGGATGATAGACGGATGGACGGACAGATAGATGGATGAATGGATGGATAGATGGATGGACAGATAGATAGATAGATAGATAGACAGACGGATAGATGGATGGACGGACGGAAAGATGGATTGACAGACGGACAGATAGATAGACAGATGGATGGACAGACAGACAGATAGGTAGATAGATGGATGAATGGATGGATAGATAGATGGACGGATATAGATGGCTGGATGGATGGACGGATAGATAGATAGATAGATGGATGGACAGATGGATGGATGGATGATGGATGGATAGATGAATGGGTGGATGGATGGATGGATGGATAGATAGATGGATGGATGGATGGACAGATAGATAGATTGGATGGATGGATAGATGGACGGATGGATAGATGGATGGATGGATGGATGGATGGATAGATAGATTGATGGATGGATAGATGGATGGACCGATGGATGGATGGATGATGGATGGATGGATGGATGGACGGATAGATAGACAGATGGATGGATGGATAGATGGACGGATGAATGGATAGATGGATAGATAGATAGACGGATGGATAGATAGATGGACGGATGGATGGACAGATGGAAGGATGGATGTAAATGTTGTTTGGCCAGTATTAAACAAGGATTTGATCTGCTGTAAGGTGTAACAACACCAGGCCGTTGGCGCCCTCTGCAGGCACGTGTTATAATACATAATGTACATAAGATGATGGTTTATATTATATATATTATTTTATATAATAATTCTCATTGTTATTATAGGCATATATATAATTTTAAAGGCTATTCACTTAGGTCTATTTTTATTACCACCAAAAATATCAGATTACTCGATTAATCATCAAAATAATCGCCCGATTACTCGATTACCAAAATAATCGTTAGTGTCGTTGTGCACCTCGCTGTTGTTCACGTCTGCTGTATGTAAAGCTGCATGTGACCCGAGACTCCTGTGAAGTATTACTTACATTAAACGTCTCTTAATTACAGCCGGGGTTCAGTTTCAGTTCAGTCCTCTGACAGAGAGCTGACCCGCTGGAACAGAACCCAGCAAACAGAGCTGGATAGAGTTGCGTTTCTCTGTCCTGCAGCTGTTCTGAGACGTCTTCAGGTTGAGAGCTTCACAGCTCGCTGTTCTCTCTCAGGTCCTTTGATGATCGCAGCCTTTTGTACAGGAGCGTTCAGACGCTTACACTAGAGTCAGACCTTACGCCACTTGAACAACAGACTCCAACACTGATCTCTGAACTGCTTCCTGTAATTGTGTCAATCTCACGAGACCTGAATCCTCACGCCTAGAAAAAGTGACAGTATATGAATAGCTTAAAATAAACCGCTTGCTAAATTAATAAATGTAAATGTATAATGGTTATTGTCTAATGCCAGTAAGAATTATGTAATAGTTCTGATAATGTTTGTTAATATTGTTCATAAAGGATATTAATGTTTACAAAATCATTTTTTTGTACCTTTGTTGGCTTAAAACCTCTGTGATTCAGTATTTGCAGTAAAAAATACTGTAATACAGTAATGAGAATAAAAAAAACGCCCAAAAAAGTGATATGTCCAGATGCATTGCAGTAATGAGACTGTTTATTTTTTTTAACAATGTCCAGGGCTCGAAATTAACTTTTTTACTTGGTAGCACTTTTACCACCAGTAAAAATTAAGGAGCACCACAACTAAAATGTTTATATATTATATTATATTATATTATATTATGTTTAAATGTGTGTGTGTGTGTGTGTGTGTGTGTCATGTGCAAGTAAATCGGTCATTCAGTTGGAATATGATTTTTGTGTTGTAAATATAATTTATTCTGAAGCAATATTCTCACCAGTGTTCGGTTCTATCATATTTAAATCTGCATATTTGTGATATTTACAGAGGGCATTTTACCTTTATAAAGGGCATTTTCCCCCTAATCTTTCTTACATTCTTAAATTTGATCAATAAATTCAATTATAATAATAAGGCACTATAGGGCTGTTGCCAATCAAATTAAATCATTTACACTGAAAAATTACAATTGCATTGAATAATCTTATGAGATTGTTTTAAATAAATTTTGAATATACAAATAAGAAATGTTGGAAATAATGATACTTATACATGAAACTAAACCACCAGTAGGTGGCGGCAGGTGACCGTCATAATGACTGATTCATTGAGTTCATTCATTCAAACTATTCGTTCAAACAGCTGATTCGTTCAGGAATGAGGCAGTTGTTTATGAATGGGTAATTAAATCTTTGACTCAACTGATTCGTTCAAACGGCTGATTCGTTCAGGAATGAGGCAGTTGTTTATGAATGGGTCATTGAATCTTTGACTCAACTGATTCTTTCAAACGGCTGATTCGTTCAGGAATGAGGCAGTTGTTAATGAATGGGTCATTAAATCTTTGACTCAACTGATTTGTTCAAACGGCTGATTCGTTCAGAAATGAGGCAGTTGTTTATGAATGGGTCATTGAATCTTTGACTCAACTGATTCGTTCAAACGGCTGATTCGTTCAGGAATGAGGCAGTTGTTTATGAATGGGTCATTGAATCTTTGACTCAACTGATTCGTTCAAACGGCTGATTCGTTCAGGAATGAGGCAGTTGTTAATGAATGGGTAATTAAATCTTTGACTCAACTGATTCGTTCAAACGGCTGATTCATTCAGGAATGAGGCAGTTGTTAATGAATGGGTCATTGAATCTTTGACTCAACTGATTCGTTCAAACGGCTGATTCGTTCAGGAATGAGGCAGTTGTTAATGAATGGGTAATTAAATCTTTGACTCAACTGATTCGTTCAAACGGCTGATTCGTTCAGAAATGAGGCAGTTGTTTATGAATGGGTCATTGAATCTTTGACTCAACTGATTCGTTCAAACGGCTGATTCATTCAGGAATGAGGCAGTTGTTAATGAATGGGTAATTAAATCTTTGACTCAACTGATTCGTTCAAACGGCTGATTCGTTCAGGAATGAGGCAGTTGTTTATGAATGGGTCATTGAATCTTTGACTCAACTGATTCGTTCAAACGGCTGATTCGTTCAGGAATGAGGCAGTTGTTTATGAATGGGTAATTAAATCTTTGACTCAACTGATTTGTTCAAACGGCTGATTCGTTCAGGAATGAGGCAGTTGTTAATGAATGGGTCATTGAATCTTTGACTCAACTGATTCGTTCAAACGGCTGATTCGTTCAGGAATGAGGCAGTTGTTTATGAATGGGTAATTAAATCTTTGACTCAACTGATTCGTTCAAACGGCTGATTCGTTCAGGAATGAGGCAGTTGTTAATGAATGGGTCATTGAATCTTTGACTCAGCTGATTCGTTCAAAACGCTGAATCATTCAGTAAAGAAACACGGTTGAGTGTTGCTGTGAGACGCGCTGTGATCTTTGTTTGGAACTATTTTCGCTGCTGAAACAACAAAAACGTCAATATTGCGTCTAAAATGTAAGTGACTTGATTTTAACTGTTTATTGAACTGTCATATGAAATCAGTGTCACATTTTCAGTCGTGATGGTATTCAGGAAAACAACACTCTTGTTCGTATGACGTTGCTTAACTGTATCATATGTTAAAAATATAAAAACTCCATGTTTAGATTTTTAACTGCAGTATGTTAACTGAGTTTCTGTGTGTGCTGCTGCGCTGATTTGTTTTGATTTCTAAATGGAATAAAATCAGAATCAAATTCGCGATTTGGTGATTCCCTAGTTATTTTTTGTTATTGACGTTTTAATCAGGATACTTATCCGGTCGAGCAAGTAAAATTCTCTCAAAAAATCCTTCTCTCTTCAGCTCTTTACATGTTGCGCGCTAGTTAGCTCCAGTCACGTGACAGCGGAGCGCAGTGAAAGGGAGTGATCGACGGCTAATATTAACCAACCTAAAGTCTGCTTTAAAGTTAAGAGCGTGAAGATGAAGTTTAATTGGTTATTTATAGAACGGTGGATCAGCTCACAGCGGGCTCATACTGTGCAGTAACTAGCGCACGTTTTGTAGAGAAATGAAAACCGGTCGCACCTCAACAATTATTTGCACTCGCACAAATGCTCCCAAATATCTTTTGAGGTCGCACAGATTAAATTTCGGCGCATATGCGACCAAGATGGTTGCAATTTCGAGCTTTGCAATGTTAAATTGTTCTTTTTAATAATAGTTTTATAATGTCTAAACACAAATCTAAATGAAAAACTTGAAAATGGTATATGAGCCATTGAGTAATCCTCTGCTGCCATCTAGTGCCTATAGTTGAAAACACATTATTTTAATTTTAAAAGTGTTTGTTTTTCAGTAGATGGTTGCAGTCTTCCTCTAAACCATGGCACGTTGTTCATGTTATCACCATGAATGAAACTGAGAAATGTAGATATTCTTTAATGTGATTTTTTTCTAAATATGTTGCTGTTTTATATAAATGTATATATTTAAATGATTACAAATTGAGAGAAAAACACATAAATCCTCCACAACTGTACAGTAAAAACATTAATAAAGTGAGTGATATTATGTTTTGTCCTTTTTTAAGAAACTAATTACATTATTATGTTACAAAAATGACATTTTTCTGAAAAAGGACTATTGTTGCCCAATGTGTAATAGCATTCATTGCAGGCAACATAAATGCATATATATGCATAATATTATATAACGAGATGAGACACACATCTTCCCTCTTCAGTTTCCTAATTTAGGCTCATGGCTTAGGCCTTTTTTTCTTATCCATAATTTCAGTTTGTGCTGATTTAGAACCGGACGCTCCGAGTCCTGACCGGGTGAATTGACCCACATGGTGACATGATATCATTGACGTAATGTGCAAATGAGCGGTAAAACCCTGATTGCGTATTCCCTTTTTATTTATTTAGCCACCCTGAGTGGTTGCCCATGTCGACCCAGGCCAAATCCAGCACTGCTCTGATCCTTGACAAACACTGATTTAGGCCTCAAACATGCAATATTTGCATGCAAACACTTCTAGTTGTGCACACAACTCCATATTTTGTGTTCCTGAGCAGGTCTGAACCTCAGATCTCTCTCAGAACAGCCTGCTTCTGTTTGCTCTTCCTCTCTCTGTCCACACAGACTGATCAAATACTCGGTTTGCTTTTGACTCAATTAAAACAAGGGATCTAATCATGTTACCAATTACTAAGTGAAATGGCTTTGATTCGATCTGTTCTGAGCGTCTGCTCTCATCAGAACATCTTAGATACAGTGTGACATTTTCATGTTCCTGCCTTCATTTAGTGTAGGAAACACGTGAAAAGCATTCGTAACATACATGTGCCAACCGTTATTAAAGCAATAAAGCAACAGTTGCCTTTAGGGGATATAAAATATGGGCCCGCTGTATGTCAAATAATAGCGCACATCAAAGTCATAATATGATTGCTTTAATAATTGATAATATTACTGAATAGTTTTCTGCTTTTAAATGATGTTCTTTTGCTGTCAGGAATAAAGTGCATGCTTTAATGAAATAATGTTAACGTGTATCTAGTGTCACTAATGATTAATCATCACTGTTAGGTTAATTAATTACTCGCAGTAAACGTGCAGTATTTACTCCGGTGAGGTGGAATGATATTTACTGTGTTTTTCTCCGTTTGAACAGCCCCATCGAATCCTGTCAGCATTTCGACAAGGACTTCACGCTGCAGATCGACATGGCCTTCAACGTGTTTTTCTTGTTGTACTTTGGATTGCGTGTACGTTTATTTACAGTGTTATGTACAGTACACACTTCTGCAGGACACAACACTGACACACACACTTAGCCTTCACTTATTTAGTATTTATTAAACCTTTGAATTAGCTTTTATTTTTAGTTTTCATTTTAGTTTTAAAAATATATATATATTTTTTTATATTTCTTTAATATTAATTTTTTTTTTGTTTTAGTCATTTTAGTTTTAAACTTCAGTTAGTTTCTAATATTTTTTACTTTATTTTATTTCAGCTTTATTTCAATTATCAAAGTTTTTAAAGAGTTTTAGTTAACAATAAAAACAGTGTTGCCTAACATTCAATGTTATTTTAATATTATTATGGTATTTATTTAATGTTATTTTAGTAATTAGCTTTTATTTTCAGTTTTAAAAAAGTTTTTGTTTTGTTTTTTATTTTATTTTTAGTATTTAATTTTAAACTTCAGTTAGTTTCTAATATTTTTTACTTTATTTTATTTCAGCTTTATTTCAGTTACCAATTTTATTTTTAGTTTTATTTAACAGTAACAACACTAGTTTAATTATATAGTATAATATATAGTATATATAGTACATAAAGTGTTTTGTTTTGTGATTTTGTCTTTTTTTAAATATTTCTTTAATATTTAATTTTTTGATTTTATTTGTAGTAATTTTAGTATTTAAACTTATTTCAGTTAGATCAAATAGTTTCTAATATTTTTTCTTTATTTTATTTAAGCTTTATTTCTATCGATTTTTGTCAAATAGTTTTAGTTAACAATAAAAACACTTAGTATTATTATGTTATTTATTTAGTGTTATTTTAGTAATATTTATATATTATTTTAGTGTTTATTAATATTTTGAATTAAGTGTTTTCATTTTAATTCTAGTTAGATTTGTAGTAATTTTGTTATGTGATTTTGTCATTTCTATTACTTTTTTATATTTATTTTTGTTAGTTTTAGTAATTTTAGTACTTAAACTTATTTATTTCAGTTAGATCAGTTAGTTTCTAATATTTTTTCTTTATTTTATTTCAGTTTTATTTCAGTTATCGATTTTTGTATTTAATAGTTTTAGTTAACAATAAAAATGCTAGTTTATTTATATTTATTCAGTGTTATTTTAGTAATATTATGTTATTTATTTAGTGTTATTTTAGTAATATACTATTTTAGTATTTATTAATATTTTTGAACTAGCTTTTATTTTTGTTTTGTTTTCATTTTAATTCTAGTTAAATTTTTAGTAATCTTGTCATGTGATTTTGACTTTTTTATATTTCTATATAGTGTAGATTAGTTCAAATCATATTTTATTTCAGCTTTATTTCAATTACAAATTTTTTTTAATTTTTTTTTTTTAGTTAACAGTACCAACACTGGTTTAGTTATATGCATCTGTTGACTAACATGTGTTGTTTCTTCCCCTTCACAGTTCATTGCAGCCAATGATAAGCTGTGGTTCTGGCTGGAGGTGAACTCAGTGGTGGATTTCTTCACCGTTCCGCCCGTGTTTGTGTCCGTGTATCTGAACAGGAGCTGGCTGGGTAAAGCACTTCACACCATCACCCGTCCCGCTCTCCCGTTACTGCCACTTTACCTTTAATACACGATTATTTCATCAGATTATGACCAGAGGTGCTAGAAATCCAGACCCCACTGGAAGATATTATGAGATGAAGGGCTCTGCCGCCCCCTGCTGGACATTTCACACCACACAGACAAACGTTTGTTGGGTTTTGTGGGTCGGTGTCTGTTGGCATTGGTTGGTTTGTTTTCACCTGACTGAATATGTTCAATGTCTGTTGGGTCAGTGTGAACATGACAGTTAAATTATAAATTCAGCGGCCAACTTGTATGTTTGTCTGTGTGGTGTGAACTGGCCTTTACACTGAATCGGTCTGCAGATTTCTCCAGTACACACACAATCAGGCAGTAACACGACATCCCTTTCACCAAATCAGCTTATTCCGCAGGTCACTGGGATTTGAGATCTCTGGCATGCTGGGATTTAGAAAGACCTTCTCTAGAAATCCTCCTGTTGTTTAAAATCGCTGATTGTTTTCTCATGCGTAGCACAGCGTCGTGTGTGAAGTCTTTTGAGGGCATGTGCAACTGCATCCAAACAAAAACTATAGCAGCAACAGAACGTGTCATGAACAATTGAGCAGTCGCAGATAGTTTTTTACTAGTTTATCTCTGAATTATTGTCTGTGGTCATGAAGCAGGACCGATGCCAGATACTGAACCTCACTATTCTTTTAATTAATCACTGGATTTACTGGATTATCTGTGATTTTCTAAATGAGTGTTTGAGTGGATTGATTTGTTCAATTGTTTGGGGTAATTGTTTTTCCAAATGAGCTTGTGTTTGTGGATTGAGCTGGACATGCACTACCAATACTCTTATTCATCAAGGACGCATTAAATTGATCAAAAGTGACAGTAAATACATTTATAATGTTCCAAAATATTTATATTTCAAATAAATGCTGTTCTTTTGAACTTTCTATTCATCAGAGAATCAATGAAAAAAAAAATGTATCAGTTTCCACAAAAATATGAACTGTTTTCAACATTGATAATAATCATAAATGTTTGTTGAGCATCAAATCCTCATATTAGAATGATTTCTGAAGGATCATGTGACACTGAAGACTGGAGTAATGATGATAAATTCAGCTTTGATCACAGGAATAAATTACACTTTACTATATATTCACATAGAAAACAGCTGTTTTACACTGGAATAATATTTCACTGTTTTTAATGTATTTTTGATCCAATAAATGTAGTATAAGTGCTGCCCTCTGCTGGTATTATTTGCACTGTACTCTACATATCAGTAAATGCTCTGCAAATATACTTTGATTTGAGGAGAGGCCTGTATGTGTCTGTATGTAGAGAGAAGCTGTTTTAATGCTTCATGTCCTCGGTCAAAGGGCAGCTTATGTTTTTCATGTCCGCGGCTGTTTTCAAGGACTTTAATCCTCCTATAGAGAACGGGGTCACGGGGTCACATCATCCAGCTTTACAGTTATTATTATTCAGCTTTCATCAAATTAATGTCCTTGTGTTGGTACTTGTGTGTGTGTGGATGTCCATGTGGAGTGTGTCCAGAACAGTTTCGTCCTGGTTTGGGGTGTTTGGTTCAGTTTTAAAAGGTTTAAATGTCATTGAGGAACTTCTGTTTGTTTTGAATCATCAAAGGCAGATATGGAACGGTTGCTTAGCAACTGCACAGCAACATTCTAAAAGCCACTCTTGAAACTGTTACATTGTATCAGTGTGTTCAGCACTCAGATCATCTTCAGAAGATATTAAAGATCTAGTAATCCATGTTTCTTGGTACGTCAGACATTTGTGTCACACCAGTAATTGATGCTTTATTGATGAGGCGGCTCAGCAGATGATTGAACAGGCTTTCTGTCTGGCCGTCCTAAAGGAGCTTATACTGTAATATCCTGATGAAAAAGGGTTTGTTCTGAGCTTTCACTACATGACTACATGATCACAACCGGGATGCAGTTTTTTTGCAGTGCGCTCAGACCACGTTTCTTCTGAGAGAAGGCGTTCTGCGGTTTCTCGGGCTTCTGTCCTGGCATGATACAGCTGCAGATTTGATCATTTTCATCATCATCATCATGATCCCGACGAAGATGCTGGTGTACCGGAGCCCCGACGGGGCCACGCGCACTGAGACCCTGCAAAACACACGCAGACGCAAGAAGTCCTGCGGCGAGCTCTTTCACAACGGCTACCGTGTGAAGATGATCCACGGGCCGGTGTGTGAGAAAGAGGAGCGCGACGGCAGTCAGCACACGCTGGCCTCATGTTTCCACGCCGTCTCGTACTGGGGTAAGAGCTGATGGATGGAAGAACGAGGATAATCAGCTTCACATCTGGAATATGGACACAGATGATGGGTTTTCATTTGCCGTTGACTCTTGAGACATGGGACAAAACAAAACAGCTTCAAATCTAAATCAATAGACATAAATATACACTGAGTTGTTTCAAAACAAATTTGGGTCAAATATGGATAAACCCAGCCGTTGGGTTAACTTTTTAAATTACATTTTTAACCCAACGGTTGGGTTTGTCCATATTTGACCCAAAATTGGGTTAAAACAACCCAGTATATCATTGCATTTTATTCTCTTAAAATTATGATATTTACACGAACTCCAGCTTCAAATATGTTCAATAAATATGTTAAACTATATAAATATATAACATTACTACAGTGTCCTGACAGAAGGACATTTTCCTTTTCATTTCCCTAAGTATATAAATATTATATATATCTTTTATAAGGTTTCACAGCTGGATCAATACTTTTTATTGGATATTTATAAATATATTCATAAAATCAGGGAATATTGAAGTCAGTTTTTATACTGAAGTGCAATTTTTATTTCAAGCAATTTATGTTTTATATTAATATTTTTTTATATAATTGTTTTTTATGCCAGTTTATGTGTCAAATAGTTTGGGATTGTAAGATAATTTCTCTAATTTTAAGTCTAAGTTTTGTTACGCTGTAAAAAAAAAAAAATGATATGATCAATAAGTTATGACAACATATGTTTTTACTTTGCTTTAACATCAAAATAATTCAAGCAATTTTTATACAGTTATTTTTCAGTTACAGTCAGTTTAATGTTATTTAAGTTTCAAAATTACTTAAACATCCAAGTTGATTGTACTTAAAAATTTAGTTCAGCAAAGAAAATGTACAGTGTAGTGAGCAACATTCAAAAACATTCATCCAAAATATAGTTCTTTTGTCAACATGTATAT
Source organism: Coreius guichenoti (assembly GCA_039654105.1). Classification (NCBI taxonomy): domain Eukaryota; kingdom Metazoa; phylum Chordata; class Actinopteri; order Cypriniformes; family Gobionidae; genus Coreius; species Coreius guichenoti. Next base: position 36,639,495 of record CM077187.1, on the reverse strand, counting down.
TTTGTGTCTGACTGTAGTGAAAATTCAGTAGATAGAAATGAAAATTAATTCATTCAAAAACTGAATATCTGACATATTCTAATACCTATGAACATATTTAATTGATTCATCTAAAATAATTCCTTGATGCATGAATTTTTACTTTTATTATTATTATTATTATTATTATTATTATTCAATTTATGTGACCTGTTCTGTCCCAGACCTCAAGACTCAATGTTGGTGTTTTATTTTTTAGCTCATGTGTGCTTAATCATAGCTTATGAGCTTATCTTTTGGAAGACTCAGAAAATCATTTTAACCTTTTAATCATTGGGAAAGGTCATTCATAATCGGTATTCCACTAGAAATGCATAAAAATGAACCCTGAGCACTACTACAGGACAAACGGAGAGGCTTTTTCTTGAGTTTTGTCATGTGTTTATCATGCGTCACACTGTATATGGAAGGTCAAGTGCATTGCATTGTGGGATACAGTATTTGTGCATACTATAGGCAGCTGTACAGTAAAGTGGTGTAGTAGTAGGCAGTTTAGTGTCTGCTTTTTCATGGCCTTTGTGTTTTGAAGTGGACGATGATGATACATGTGTGAATCTGTCATGCGTGTTTATAATAAGCAAGGTCATCTCACTGAAGTCACGTGTGTTTCTCTTTGCCGTTGCTGCTTTAATGCCTCAAATTTAGGCCTTTTACGTCATGAATGCTGCCCGCAGATGTTGAGCCGACTGTCTGTCGCTCTGTCAGACTCCGTCCAGATGTGTGAGTCCAGCGGTGCGGATACTTTGAGGGCTTTCCTGTAGCTGCGTTTAGTTTTTGTTTGTTAGTTGTGTTCTTAAGGGCTGACGAAATCAGTGTTAAACATGGATGAGCGTTTCAAAGGTACTCGACTGCGGTGTAATGTGTGTTGTGATTTGTGCATCAGTGTTATTTCATGTGTTTCTTACTTCTGCTCTTTCATGCAGGATTGAGGTTCTTAAGAGCCTTGAGGCTGATCCAGTTTTCAGAAATATTACAGTTTTTAAATATCTTAAAAACAAGGTAAGAATCCCGGCAGCATGTGACGTATGAACGTATAATTCTTCGCCTGCATGTTAAGCATCATAAATTATACATTATATTGTCTAGGGACATTTGCTTACTAGTTTAGATATGCTATATTTTGTGCTTTTTAGCAGTGTTATTTTAGTTTTGTTGTTAATATTTTGAATTAGCTTTTAATTGTTGTTAATTTGTCATTTTATTATTATTATTTTGGTAACACTTTACAATAAGGTTTCATTAGTTAACATTAGTTAATGCATTAACTAACCATGAGCAGTACATTTGTTAATCTTTGTTAATGTTAGTTAATACAAATACAGATTCATGGTTTGTTCATGTTAGTTCACACTGCATTAACTGATGATAACAAGATTTTAATAATGCATTAGTAAATGTTGAAATTAACATTAACAAAGATAAATAAATGCTTTATAAGTGCAGTTAGATATTAGTTCATGTTAACTAATGAACCTTATTGTAAAGTCTTACCATTGTTTTTTTTAAATATTGCTATTTAGGTTTAATTGATTTTAGTTTTAGTTTTTAGTTATTTCCATTTAATAATTTCAATGATTCAACTTAAACTTCAGTTTATTGCAAAGACATTTCTAATTTTTAGTTAAAGTTTTTCCAACTAATATTTATATTTATTATATTTCAGCTTTATTTCAATGTTTTTAATAGTTTTATTAGTTATAATAACCCTGTTTTGCAGCTTTCCTTTTTTAAAGTGTGTATTCACAGATGGTGATGGTTCTTCTCAATTGTTTTTTCTGTTCAAAACATGGCTTTACAGAATGAAAAGTGTAAATTCACAGATGCTAAACTGAGATGCACAACAAATAGTTTAACTGCAGTTCAGTCTTTATTATTACGTTTCATGTTTTTCCTGTATTTTGCATTTATTGCGTTGTGTTAAAGGAATAAGAGTTAAAGGAAGTGTCTGTAAACTTAACAGAAATATTATATTAAATATTTTTTAATATTAATATGATTTTTTCCTGCAGCTTAGCTCTAAAGCTTTAGCACAGATGTCAGGAGAGCTTATTGTGCATCATAATAAATAATCTCACTGCAATTCAAACAGAGGCGGAACGAGAGGTCAAATCTACTGAACAGACTGTGCCAAAACCATCTGAATTGATTTTTGCACTAAAATTGGCCAGTATTATACAAAGAACTTCAGTTTATGGATACAGCAGAATATTTAGTTATCAGGGTCATTTCTGTTCTGTTGAAATGTTTGTGTTGTAATTTAACCCCTTAACTGTCTCCGACCGTCCCACCGGTTGGGACGTTTGCCATTATATTTTTAAAACAATAATATCTTAGTAAAAACCTAAAGTAATATTGACAAGCTTACAAGCTCTAGTTTTCATATTTGGTGACTATGCATCGGCGTCACTTTCCCGCCGGAACGCCCCCTCAGCCGGACTGAGTGGCAGAAGAGCTGCTGCGTGACTGGAGTTAATAGGGGAAAACACGAGTAAAACAAACGGTTATCAGTTTAAACTAAAGGTTGGACTCGATATAGTGTTAGTGTATAGTGTGTACCGCGCTAGACTAACTGAGACTTGTTACAGCACTTGCATACTTTGTTTGTCTGATTGCTTCTATTGCTCTCCTCATTGTAAGTTGCTTTGGATAAAAGCGTCTGCTAAATGATTAAATGTAAATGTTCCTTACAACTTACCAAAGATCCAGTGATCCATGGATATTGACATGCAGCCAGGAATCGTGTTTTCCTGACATTTATACGAGCCTGATTTCGATACATTAATATTTATCACTAGGTGTGTTTACATGGAGCACTGTAATCGGTTTAAAAGTCCAATCCGAATTAAAATGCTCCATATAAACACCTCAATCGGAATAAAAACGCCCAAACCGAATGAAACTGTAATCGGTTTGAGATGGGTGGGATAAACCTTTTCATGAACCGATCAAACGAAAAATTCCACCTGACCCGATTACTTTTGAGTGTACGTCCTTCTGTGACGCGATATACAGCGCGCGCCTCCACCACTGAAGAGTGCACGCCGCGCTCACACCAGGCTGTAATGTTGACAAGAGAGGGAAGTTAATTTTAACTTTAATAAACTTTTTATTTCGTAACAAGTTAATGATGACACAGACATAGCCAGGCTACACCATCTCATCTTGACAGCGTTTGTCCCAGGCACTTTTTACTTCAACTGCGCCTTTTTCTGAGATGATTCTTACACTTTACAACAAATAAATAGCTTTTATAAAACCGTATAAGTCCTGATGGCCGTTGAGAGTTGCTATGGCAACCGGGAACACATTCCAGCTGCTGGAGAGGACAGCGTCGACATTTCTGATGCGGCAGATAAACTGTGAAAGCGTCAGCACATGTAAACACCAGATCGGTTTAGATAGCGTCTCATGTAAAGAGTCCACTGAATCTTTCAATCTGAATGACAAAAGTGTGCATGTAAACGTGGCTACTGTCAGTCATCACAGTTTCGCATGTATATGCGGATGGGTCTATGTATTGAAGCGTGTGTGTGGCCGCTTGTCAAAAATGGAAAACAAAAGTTTTATTCAAATTCTGAATATATTATAAGCCTATTAATTATTATTTTTATATCGCCTAGACAGCGCGCTCCCTTTATAATCACTAAAAGCTGTCACTCATTCAATGAACGCGATCTTATAATAATCAGTGAAGCGACGACACAATGAATCTCTTATTTACATAACGTCCACACTTAGAGAGGATTAGCGCGCGTGCAGAACTCAGCACTGGACACACACTCGAGTGATGAGTGGATTCTAACGTCAACACCTGTGATTGGCCATTGCGTTGTAGAAATCAACAAACATGTCTGTGATTGGCTACATTACTTACCGAAGGGAAATTGAATAATTTGACGAGCGCAAAGACAGATATGCACTGGATCTTTTGCCTACTCTTTTTCACTAATAATATGCGATTATTACGAAGAAAACAGATACTAGACCAGCTCTAAAAGCAATCAGTAGCAGAAGCAGCAGCGGCAGTGGTTTAGTGAGAAAGTTACACGCTATTATCAAGTCCGTCTCCCTCGGTCCGGAGGGGGCACAGGGATGTCCATGGGGTCCGTGGCCAAGCCTCCCCTCGACCCCCCTCTGGCGCCGGGCCTGGTTTTGTGTGTTTTCGCGGCATTCACGCTGTAAACCAATGCTGCCTCTCAGTCTTTCTGCCACTCAGTGGGGCGTAACCGCAGTCACGCCAGCTGACGGTGACGACACGTGCGTACCCTCTATTGCCAAAATAAATTATTGAGGAGCAGCAATTTATTAATTTGCAACAAAAATATTTTAATACTCATAAGACGTGTTCAGACCTTTATTTTGAAATAGCGATGAACAGGAATCATGAACGATTGGTAGAAACCTCAGTTTGTTTTCATGCCAAGAGTTCAAAAGATAATTCAATTTTTTGAGGAAAAAAAGGTCTGAAAATGTTTTAAATATAAAGAAAACAATTATAGATTCGCCATTTGTGATGCGGCGGCGAGCTATAATGCACATACGTGTTCTTTTTATGTGTTTATTAGAGGTTGAATTCAAATCAAATACTGCCAAACTGCCCATACTACTTCTGAATGGGATGTCTACTTCATAAATTGTATGAAAATTATGGGAATATGTGGTTCAGATCACTCAAACCATATATATGGAAATGGAGGTGTCCTTATACAGAGCTCCAGACTGCGACTAAAACGGTCGCATTTGCGAACAAAAATATTAATTTGCGAGTGATATTTTTGCTGAGATCGCCACAGGTGACCATATAAATATACATGTTATGATTAAAAATGGCGTGTCTTTTTACCTGCATGTTCTGTGATGAGCAGCCCATCACATCTCGTTGTGTTGATGTAATAAAATGAGACGACGTGCAGCAAAGTTACAGTGGGAAAAAAACAAAATACGCGTCAGAAACACGTCAAAACGCAAAATATCAGGCTTTGTCAAAGCCCTCATCTCTATCGAGCAACAACGCTGACGGCTGTGCCAGCACGAGAGAGATAGAGATAGAAACGACGGAGACGTGTCAATGAATGAACATCCCAGTACTGTAAAAGTGCAGGAAGGCAGTGTCTATTTCGTGCACACAACGTGGTTAACCACAACAGATAAACATGTCAGCTGTGTGGACGCCAACTAATCGTTAACAATTCTCGTTTTTATTTGATACTGATATGGATTCTTATTCTCAATATATTTTAATCGTTGCCATTTTCTGTTTCTGCCTGAACATTATTTGTAGCGCAGCCATCCATAATCGCAGGAAGATTTGTATTTAACTGTCACCTTTAATATGTCACTTTTAACTTGTTTGTTAATTTTAGTAAACAATTAACAAACTTTAAACTTTTTGGCTCTCTTTAATGTGGTCTGACAGATGCTCAATCAGCATTTCCACCTTGGAAAGAGTTTGTATAAAACAGCTTAAGAACAATTATGACACGTAACGTCAAATTTACCTCAGAAAAGCCATTCAATGCTCATAACCTCGTTAGTCAGCTAGAAAAATAACTATAGAAAGGGGCATTTTGCTAAATATATGCACTATATCACATAATCCTTATATTTTTACTTAAACAGTTGTCTTCATGAGAAAGAATGAAATTCAGCACCGCTCATATAATTGCACGTGAAAAATTAAAACGTGTTTATTCTTTTGTGGCACTTAAAAAAATTATTTGGCGTCTAACGTTTTCCCTTATAGGAGCCAATGGCTCCTTAATTGATTTTTTTTGTCTGGAGCCCTGCTTATATGGTCAGTAATGGAGCTTGGTTGTCATCTAGTGGAAGCGTTTGGTACTGCACCCAAACCAAATCTGACTGTGCGTTCACACCGCCGCCAGCGAGACCGTCAAAATTCGCTCTGGCTGCCCAAAATAAACCAATTAAAAGCCATTTGTGTGGTGTGGCTTTTGTGTTCAAGGTTAAGTGCTAGCCTAATGTCAACATGCAGTGTATAGGAGACGTTTACTAGCCTTGGTCTTTAATTAACATTAACATTAATTACAATAACTGTCCTAGTTGAAGCGTAGCCTTAAAGGGGTCATGAACTGCGTTGTTTTATTGTTTTATGATGTTTCCTGGGGTGCACTTATAATGTTAGAATGCTTTTTACCTCAAAAATTGTAATAATTTATAAATAAAAGGTACTTTTCCTACCCTGATTTTAGCCCTCTGGTTTGAACGCTCTGTTTTAAGGGGCGTGTCTGCTGTGAGAGTTCAGTGTAAACGCCCACTGCTATGATTGGCTGCTGTGAGACTTCAGTGTAAACGCCCACTGCTGTGATTGGCTGCTGTGAGAGTTCAGTGTAAACGCCCACTGCTGTGATTGGCTGCTGTGAGACTTCAGTGTAAACGCCCACTGCTGTGATTGGCTGCTGTGAGACTTCAGTGTAAACGCCCACTGCTGTGATTGGCTGCTGTGAGAGTTCAGTGTAAACGCCCACTGCTGTGATTGGCTAACGTCTTTCCGTTTGAAATAGCTAAGTATTACTCTCTCTTTTAACGCGTTTTTACTATTACAGCTCTCATGGTTAACTAATCGTGAAAAGTGTTGCATTACATTTAGATCTATGGCATTACATTTAGATCTATGGCATTATATTCAGATCGTGGCATGAAAGGTTGCAGAGATGAACATTGTAGCCGATCACAGACATGTTGAGCGCATGAAAGCAGTGATCTCGTCATTGCAACTCAGTTTCTGTACACTAACGAATGCTTTCATCTTCACTAACAGTGCAAACGTGATATAGTTAAGAGATTCGTTGAATAAAACGGGAGTCACTGATAAACTCTCGCTGTTTGATTGACAGCTGCAGCACGCACTGCTCCAACGATTGCAAAGGGAGCTTTCTTTGATCGCTTTATAGAATTTAATCACCGTTAAATAACAGATTATTTTCATTCTACTAAGAGAAACAACGCAAGTTGACGTTTAGTCACTGGTTTGATTTACTGACACACAGACAAAGAACATCTGACTGTACATCAATCATTACATTTCAGATCAGGCATTAGAATTAACACAGTTACTTACATGTTGCATTACTGTCGAGCCCAGGCACTGCGCAATATTTTGTAATCCTCAACGGATGTTTATTGCTTGGTAGCTCGATCTGGTTTAACACCATGTAGGCCTATGTTACTTAGGCTACCTATTCTATTGCATGTCATGCGTGAATCGGTGGGCGGGGCTAAACAGGCAGTGATGAAGTGGGCGTCGATCTTCTTCTGCAGAGGCGGTGCTTGCCTCCCTTTGACGTCATAGATCCCCACTTTGAAAAACCTGTCGTTTGCTGGGCCTGGTGTCAATAAAAGCTTTTATTGGACTAACAAGGAAGTTTTCAGTTCTGAAACTTACAGGATATTATTATAGTATGATGACCTCTTATATGTCAAAAGCTCAAGGAAAATTTGATTTCTCAGTTCATGACCCCTTTAATGCGTTTGGTCAAATCAGTGTTGTTTTGAACAAATTAATTGCATTCCCGCTGAAAAACAAGTGTTCTAGAGCGAAAATGTTGCCTATAAATAGTGTCGCGCGCCTTCTCATCAAACCCGCCACAGTAATGATCAACCTCTCCTCCATTTTGCTAGGGAACTAATGTGGTGGGAACCAAAGTTTACAGGACTGCGTTCTCTGGGATCCTCTCAAGCGGAGAACTTCTACATTCTGATTGGTTGCCGCCGAACCGCGTCATAGCTCATTACCATAAAGTTGACCTGATTTCAACTCTCCTCGACGCCCAAATCGTCCAAGACGCGCCGCGCCGCTCTCGCCGGAGCTTGCCGCCGGCTCACATTGAAAATGAATGACTTCCGGACACTTTGAAAGCTGAAAGCTCATTTTTTGAGATATCAACCTCAAATTTGGAACACAACTTATTCATATTTTTGACTTTGATTTTCTTGTGGTTTTAGAGTAAAACATGTTTATAACATGTATATATATCATATATAAAACGTTTTCACATTCATAATTTATTTAGCTTCTACAATAATCTGCCATGTGTCTCCTTTAAAACAAGATCAACCTTAGGTCTATATTCCAAAGCATTTTTGAATTACAACACACATTTCATGTCTATGCAAACAAAGAGGGGTTAAGGAAGTTTTTCTATAAAAGTATTTAGCAGACTATTGCTCCGCTCAAAATGACATATAATGTGCGTACCAATTCATGTACTTATGCACTATTCTATGCCGTTTGTAGTATAAATAGTGCGAGTAGTGTGTTCACACTGAAATTTACAAAAAGCAAAAGTGCACTTTAACTACCCGGATGTGTGCATTTTAAAAACGAAGTGTGCACTATCAGACTCATACACTACACAGCAGAGCACATAGTGCATAAGTGTATAGTGTGTCATTTGTTGAATCAAGCAAGTATCCTTTGTGAGCTGATGAGAGTATTTCTGACATTTGTGTTTATAGCAACTCCATAAAGTTGGTGAATTTGTGCTCAATCTTTATAAGCACATGGCTGACGGCAGCGGGATTCATACATTTGGTAAGTCAAGTATTGACTGGACGGTGAGAAGTTGCATTTTAATGAAAGATTACAACCTTTTTCTTGTTTGGAATAATGTGCATTGAGGAAGGTGTTTTGAGAAGTTATTATGTCAATGAAATACTGAGGCTGTTGGTATGTTTTCAGGTGGAAAACTCAGGGGATCCTTGGGAAAGCTTCCAAAATTCCCAACCTCTCACCTACTGGGAGTGTGTGTACTTGCTCATGGTAACCATGTCCACAGTGGGTTACGGAGATGTTTGTGCTAAAACAACCCTCGGACGCCTTTTCATGGTCTTCTTCATTCTCGGAGGATTGGTAAAAACAATCTAAATAAATAGAAGAAATCCCATAATAATTGGCCCTTAATCATTGTAACCTTGACAACCAGAGCTGGAAAACAAACCCTTCATTCTGCTTCAATCCCCATCCGAGCGTTTCCCAGTTTGATGGAAAGATCTCCATGTGTTTTTGGCTTGTACTGCATTGCGTGTTTTGGTTCTTAAGCATTTATCAAGTGTTTCTATATTTCAAATGCTGTTGTTAATTCTGCTGATGTCATGTTATAAGTGGAACCATCATTAGGGAGTACAAAGTTATTCTGTTTGTAGATTGACTGCGGTTTTAGAAGACCTGACCCAATTTACCCCCACCCACACTCCCAACAAACTCTGTGAAGGGTTGAGATATGATATGACACGCCGTCATGATGTCAGCATACTTCCGTCTTACAAGAGCATTTTTAAAAATTCATATACAAGTGATTCAAGTGATTTATTGCTTTTATAAATAAAATAAAAACATTAGTGCACAGAAATGATTAAAAATTATTTGGTCGGTGAAATACAAAATAGATAATTCGCTGCTTATTTGAAAGTCTAAAGACCAACTTGTTGCCATAATGATTTTTTCCTATAAATAAGAAAATATGAATATTGAAGTATCACTTTAATATTAATTATTAATATGAATGTAATATGAAATATTATCTGAACTGAAAGTTTATGGCAAACTTATTGCCATGCTATCTTTTTTCATCTAAATAACTTAATAAAATATTCATATTAAAATATTAATTTGATATTAACTTTTCATATTACATTTATATAAAATATAATTATATAAATGTATGAAAAATAATTGAATTCATTTATATGAATAAGTAATAAAATATGAATATTAAAATATTACTTTAATGTTAATTATTAAAATGAATGTAATATGAATAACTAACATTTTTAATAAGTTTTTAAAAACAAATAATTGCCTCAACTGAAAGTTTTGAAAAGACCAAACTTATTTCTGTACAATCTTTTTTTCATATAAATAACTTAATAAAATATTAATATTAAAATATTATTTTGATATTAACTATTTATATTAAATGTATATAAAATATCATTATTTAAATATATTCATTTGTATAAATAAATATGAAAATATCACTTTTTTAATATGAATTATTAATATGAATGTAATATTAATAATCAGTATTGAATTTAATAATAAATCATATAGTTTATTAAAACAGATTTTGCTATTAACTGTAGTATGTAGTATAATGCTTTTATAGTTTCTACATATAAATAAGTTTCATATAAGTAACTTAATAAAATATTAATGTTAAAATATTATTTTGATATTATCTATTCATAATAAATGTATATTATTATATAAATATATCAAAAATAATGGTATTCCTTTATATGAATAAAGTTAAATATAATGTACTGTTTTGTAAATATATTAATTTTAATATTATAATTTTTCCATAAAGTTCATAAATATGGATTTTGCTATTAATTGTAGTATGTACTGTAATGCTTTTATATAATGCTTTTCATATAAATAACTTAAAAATATTATTGAAATATTATTAAAATATTGATATTTAATATTATTTTGATACTAACTATTAATATGTATATTATATATTTATATTAGTATTATTTAATAATATTATTGTCTATTTTATAATTTTTTTATAATATAATTATGTGAATATAATAAAATGATTAACTTAATATTTATTAATACAGTTATACTATTTTGTAAATATATTAAAATTAATTTTAATATTAATAATTGTTCATAAAGTTCGTAAAAAAGGCAAGTTGGTAAATCTGTATTCTGCTATGAACTGTAGTATGTACTGTAATGCTTGAGATCTGACAGTCGTGTCCATATCAGTCCAGCGTGAGAGTTTGTTTGGACTAAACATGGCTCTTGAGGTTTCCTCCTTTGCATCACTGTTTTCCCTCTTAAAACGGCAGATCGAATCTCATCTGTGGCTGTTTTTATTTCTTTTTAATACTGATATCCCTTAAAACAGGGATATTTGCCAAACAGAATGCTTTTACTTTTAACCTCAAACCTTCAAACCTGTAAATTCTCGGCAATGCATGTATACAAGCATTCTGACTCTCTCACTGTTATTCAATCTGTCTGGAGTTTTAAAGTGACAGCTCCAATATTTGGCACTTAAAGGGATAGCTCATGCAAAAACTATAACTGTTATCATGTACTCATCCTCTTTCCTCTGTGGAACACAAAACACACCTCGGCTGCTTTTCCATACAATGAAAGTGAATGGGGACTCAGCGCTCCAAAGTAACAGTCCAGCTAACAAAAAAATAATTTGCTAACGTTCCCATTAAAACTTTATATCGGAATGTTTTTTTAATTTGTTTCTTTTCTTGGTTATGTAACCGTTAAAGGGATACTTCACCAATTAGCATTAAGCTTTGTATCAGTAGAAACCTGGTCGTATATTCGAATGACCGTGCTTCCCTCCCTCATGTCCCCGTGAGACGAGAGATTTCTGTATTTTGTGTCTGGAAAAAAACCTCCGATGACACAAAAATTGTCATTTAGCGTCATCAGAGGCTTTTTTGGCCAGAGGCTAGAGACTACAGCCAGTATTAGGAGCTAGTTCCGCATGTTTTCAACCTGCCCATAGGGGGTGGGATCTCACTCACAGAATGTACAAGTAGTGTCACCGGCGAGGGCTTTTCAAATCGCTAATTTTAAACCGAAAGTAAAATGCGCACGGCTGCTCGGGCATTCATAACGGAGCGGTGCAGAGCAAAGCGAGTGTTTTTAATGAATTCCTATGAAAGTTAAGCTTCCATAGGCATGAATTGAAAACGCGCCAGACTGGACACGCACCGTGAATGACTGTGCGGCCGTGAATGTGTGCCCGTGCGGCCGTGCTCATTTTACTTTCGGTTTAGAATTAGTGCCAATTCGGGGACGGGTTGCTTGAATTGTGGGTTCGTTAGTCTATTATTCTTAATGAAAAACACAACAACAAAACAGTACAATGACAAACTCACTTAAATAGGCGCTTTTACATTTCGCGTTGAAACCAAATCTTCTGCGATCATCTGGTCTGTCAGCTCTTCGCTCCCGTGATGAATGAGATCTGACTCCTGCTGCGTTTGTGCTGCGACTCTCGTTCGGCTCACACTGTATTGAGCAGATACGTTCAGTTTTTAATTGTAGTGTCTGTTCTCTAACTGAACTAAATGATTTTATTACTATAAAAATGAAAATGACGGTGGGGTGGTGCCGTGGTGGGCAAGTGATGTAACCGGTAGGCGTGGCTTGGGAGTGGCCTCGTAGGGCAGCGAAGCAAGTGCATTCTGGGAGTTGTTATATTTCATCCACATGAGCCAAAGTCTAGAAGGCACCAACTTCTAAAATAATTTCACATTTCTACTACATAAATGACCCAATTTAAATACACATTCATCTTTCCAGCGGTGAAATATCCCTTTAAGGAAACATTCCGTTTTATCATTCTTCAAACATTACAGTGTTACTTTTGAATGTTCTCTGAACATTCTAAAAAGAAAAGTAGCAACATTTAAAGGTGCAGTGTGTAAATTTTAGCGGCATCTAGTGGTGAGGTTGCGAATTACCCCCCCCCTTTCGAAGCACATAGAGAAGCTACGGTGGCCGACACAGGACAAAGATGTCATTGTCTGAGACAGCAGAGAGTTACTAGCGCTCTGTAGAGAAGTTTGTCCGTTTAGGGCAGGGGTCGGGAACCTTTTTTGACCAAAGAGGCATTTTTTCATTTTTGGTTAATGCATTTTTCCAAAAGAGCCACAGTAAAAAATATTATAAAATTATTATTAAAAAACATGCTTTTTTTCAATAAAATTTCAACAGTAGTAATTATTAGGTCCATAACTAAAAACAAACAAATATGCAGCAAACAATAAATTGCAATATGGAATTATTGTGCAGGGATTTCACTGTGAGGTTGAGTTATAAGTCCTCTTCGTGTGTGTGAACGCACACAGTGCTTACATCTACTGTGTTTATGTGAATACTCGATTTGGCATTTTGATATATTTCTGTTTATTTGGCCGTTTAGGCGCGCAACCGAAGACACAGATTACTATGCTTGTCCGTGTTGCGCTCGGAGCGCGCGCACAGCATCCTGTCAGAATTCAGTTGTCTTTCGCGACTTATCGCGCTTTTATTTATTTATTTTCGTCAACTGAAATCTGCGCGGATTATCATAAATACAACACATTTATTTATCACAAGGGTCTCTGTGGCAAACGCGAAAGTACCAGCGGGTGAAATGTTTCGAAATGTCTCTGCACAGCAAAGCACCAGTTTCAATAAAAGGATAGGCCTATATTAAAGTTTATATAGCCTACTTTTACATTTTCGCTGCTGTTCTAAAAATGGTTTTCGGTTATCTTAATTAAGCTACAGCTGCTTGAATCCCAGTGCAGGAGCTGTTACCACAGAAACGTAAGTGGTTAGTTGATTGCTGTCGCGACTCGTGACACTCGCAAACAGCACTGAACACGCGCGTCCGGGTACAACTTGAATATTATTATCATAAACTTTTCATTAACTTCGGTAGGCTGTACAACAAGGGAATTGTAATTGGCTGTTTTTTTCTGCAGAGTGCGGATCTCTGTTGATGTGTCTAATTTTTTTATCGATCATTTGTTGGTAAAGGGTGAGAGACCTGGCGAGCCACATTATATTTATCAAAGAGCCAGGTGTGTTTAGGGCTACTGTAGAAACATGGCGGCGCAAAATGGCGACTTCACTATAAGGGGACCCGCGGTGTGTGTAGATAGAAATGGCTCATTCTAAGGTAATAAAAACATAACGGCTCATTATGTAAGGTCTTTATACACCACTGAAAACATAGTTATGTATATTATATTGCATTTCTGTCAATAGATCCTCATAAATATTACACACTGCACCTTTAAAAAAAATGTTAGACAAGCGTCCAAATAAAACATTTCAGGGAAAAAAATACTTAATTAATGTATAAATAACATTTTTGTGCTAATGTTTTGAGAACATTATCAAAGACCAGATTAATGTTAATAAACTTTGAGAACATTGCCGTTTAACGTTCTTCCACTTAAGAAGACTTTTGAAGCTTGAGCGCCATTCATTTTCATTATATGGCATTGAGATGCTTTATAAATGTATGTTTTGTCACAGAACATAGAACAGAAGTCACACGGGTTTGGACTGACATGAGGGACGAGTACATGATGACTGAACTTTCATTTTGGGTTGAGCCATCCCTTTAAGGCTCTTATTTCTAATATGAGAGCATAGACTTCTATTGTCCTTTGTCTCCTGTCTCCTCCTCCAGGCCATGTTTGCCAGCTACGTTCCTGAAATCATAGAGTTAATAGGAAACCGCAAGAAATATGGTGGTTCCTATAGTGCAGTAAATGGGAGAAAGTAAGTACCGCGGGTTGGGCTGCGCTGGCTCAGTGCAGTCTGCCCGCCTGCATGCCCGTCTCTCTCTCTCTGTCCCATGCATGTAGGCAATGTTTGCTCGCTACGTGCCTGAAATCGCTGCTCTCATCCTTAATCGGAAGAAATATGGAGGGAGTTATAACTCGACCCGAGGAAGAAAGTAAGTCAAAGGGCGAACCTCTAATGAAAAGGTTCTTATTCCGCAGGGTTACGGAGGAGCTCCAACTCTTACCTCAGAGGAAGTTGCTGTAGTCCTTCCTGTGATGTCAGAGATGCTTCTCCACAGGAAATAGTATTATGACATAGTCACTGAGGGTCTGGGGTCAAATGGCACAAGTCATCTCATTGCTTGTCGTGTTCTGTGAGTCGCCCATCGCTTGCTAATCTGTGCTACTTGTGACACTTGGGCTTCTACGTGTAGCAGTGATTGTACGTGTTTTATAGCAAAGCAGTGTTTGGCTGTTTTTTATGAATCCAGAACTTTTTAAGTGCAGCTTTGCTTTTGAGATTCAAAACAAACAGATTTGCCTTTATATACACTACTGCTCAAAAGTGAAAAGAAAGAAAGTAATACTTTTATTCAGCAAGGACGCATTAAATTGATCAAAAGTGACAGTAAAGACATTTATAATGAAGCAAATGATTTCTCACAGATGACAGTTTCCACAAAAATATGAAGCAGCACAACTGTTTTTAAAATTGATAATAATCATAAATGTTTCTTGAGCAGCAAATCATCATATTAGAATGATTTCTGAAGGGTCATGTGACACTGAAGACTGGAGTAATGATGCTCAAAATTCAGCTGTTATTGTGGAGATATTCAAACATAAAAATATTGAGAATATCATTTTTAAATGTATAAAAGTATTATATAAATGTGGTATAGCAACTTATAACCACAATTAAAGTGAAGCCACAAGTGTGGTCATGCTTCATTTCAAAATCTGAGGATTATATCTCTCAAACGATGCATTTTATGAATCATTTAATAACACCATCTTATGTGTGTTTTAGAGAAGGCTAATAAAAATGCTAAAATCCCTGTAACTCCCCTGAACTCTAATGTCTGGCGTGGAGAACTGCCCCATTCATGTTTCTATTGTTCTCACTCAACGAATGTTAGTACCTCTGCCGGTATGAGACTTTATCTTCATTATTCTTTTGTTTTTATTCAGCCATTACTAGCCTTTATTCTGGCATTAAATGACTTGCCTATCTACATCACTTTCATCCCTGATACCTGAAGTATTTCTAAATATAAAAAAAGAAATAAAAAAAGCATATTCTTGGGACCTTATGTGAATTCTTGTAATAAAATAGATTGTGAAATAGAATATATATGATCGCATAATTCAGTGAGAAATGAATAGAAATGGTATTCTGTATGACAAAATGTTTTGCAAACATGCAACAATAAATCAATATTTCTCCAAATATGTGCACTTTTTGACTAAGCCCTAACGGACGCTGTTCAGTGAAGCTATGTGAACACAAATAGCTGTGAGTGAATTCATGTGAGAGATGATATTCTATTCAAAATATCAAAAATTACAGATCGATTATTTTGCATTCCTGACATAAATTAAGAAATAATGTCACTGCAACCTAGTTTTATCATAAACAGTGGTCGAATATCGAAGCTGGAGTCTTAAATCTTTCTAATGAGACTCAGTTTGTCCAGATCAAGTAATAGTGTGATGTTTTAACATGCAGTGAATGCTGAACAACAGTAATCTGGGGCCGTCGGCGATCTTTGCACATAAAAGGGGTTAAATTGTAAAAATATTTCATGATATTACTGTTTTAAATGTAGTTTTGATCAAATAAATGTAGCCTTGGTGAGCAGAAGAGACTTCTTAAACATTAAAAAGTCTCACGACCCTAAACTTTTGAACAGTAGTGTGTGTGTGTATATATATATGTATGTATGTGTATATATATAATATATACACAGTATATATATTCTCATTTAATAAGTAAGGGATAATGTCAACACCATGTACCTAATATCTGTTAAATATCTGTTTAAGTTGTTTTTTTGATAAATTATAATTAAATCAATTATGGTGGGGTTTCTACATTGGATTTTAGATCATACTAATTTTACAAGGTGTCACAAATATGCACATTTTTCACAGTGTATGTACAATCACACAGTATGGATCACTGCAATGGTTTGTGTGTCAATTGTTAATTGAAAGTTACTTTTAAAAGTAATGCATTACAATATCGCGTTACCCCCTAAAAAAGTAACTAATTGTGTTACTTAGTTACTTTTAATGGAAAGTAATGTGTTACCTTTTCTCACCTGGGCTGGACTTGCTTGTTTGTTTTTTAATAACAACCAAAAAAAAAAACATGTAAAGGCCCTTTCATACCAAAAATGAAATTTATAAGCCTCAGGCTGAAAGAAATGCAAATTCATGCCTGTACAGTAGAGGGCACAGTTAAAACACACTTATTTCAGCAATTTCAGCAAAAAACGCAAATGTTTATCTAAAGTCATTTTTGCTGCTTAGTATGGTTGAAGTGGATCATCGAAGGTCAGCAGCAAAGACATTGGTTAATAAAGTGAGATTAAGTACATAAAGTATATTTTCATTATTGCAGGTTTGCGTAATATTCTGAGATCGCATTTCACTGTTTTTTATTAATTTTGAGTAATACTGAATCTTTTTTTGAGATGAGATGAATAAACGCCTGCTCACATTTATTCTAAAGCTACAATAACCATCATATTCACACGACGCCTCTGCACTCACTCATTATTTCTCTCAACATGAGGACAGGAGAGCTGTTAGTCAATAAATGGGGAAACAAAGTAACTTGAGTTACTTATTTGAAAAAGTAACTCCGATATTTTGTTGTGAATTTAAAAGTAATGTGTTACTTCACTAGTTAAATTACTTGGAAAAAGTAATCTGATTACTTAACTCGTGTTACTTGTAATGCGTTACCTCCAACACTGAATTTAATGCAATCCAAACAGCATGCAGTTTATATATATATATATATATATACTTGCTTAAATTGAGATTATCATTAATGATTTTGATTGATTATCCTTTTCAGATCATCAATGAAGATTCTTATTCTTGCTTGTTAAATGGCTCAGATATCTGATATCGTCGTTCCATGTGCTCTGGGCTTGTTTTCTCTCGTGATGATCACGTGTAACGTCTTGTTTGAACTCTTTCTCATGATAACTCATTTCTCAGGCATATCGTCGTCTGCGGTCACATCACACTGGAGAGCGTCTCCAACTTCCTTAAAGACTTCCTACACAAGGACAGGGATGATGTCAATGTAGAAATAGTTTTTCTCCATAAGTAAGTATAACAGTGACATTGAATGGAGTTGACCTGCTGGCTGGATGGATGTCTCACTGTTGTGTGTGTTTTCAGTATTTCCCCTAATCTTGAGCTGGAAGCCTTATTCAAGAGACACTTCACACAGGTGGAGTTTTACCAGGGATCCGTTCTCAACCCTCATGATCTCGCTCGAGTGAAGGTACGGGCTCTGTCCTGCAGTCTGGTTTGGCAAATGCATTGTCAGAAAATAAATTGGGCTAACACTTAACTTTGTACCAACTACAAGTAACTTTGCACCTACATGTCAACAAGCAGTCATTAGAGTATTAGTAGACTGTCTGCCTAAAGGGATAGTTCACCCAAAAATGAAATTATCCCATAATTTACTCGCCCTCAAGCCATGTATATGACTTTCTTCTTTCAGCCAAACACGATCGGGGTTATATTAAAAAATATCCTGGCTCTTCCAAGCTTTATAATGGGAGTGAATGGAGATTTTGAAGCCCAAAAAGCACATCCATCCATCATAAAAGTAATCCATACGGCTCCGGGGGTTAATAAAGGCTTTCTGGAGTGAAGATGTTTATAACTTTATAAACTATAATCACTGGCCTCTGATTGTGATTGGCTGAAAAAAGAAAGTCATATACACCTTGAGGGTGAGTAAATTATGGGATCATTTTTTTCTTTTTGGGTGAACTAACCCTTTAATATCTGCTAACACTTTATTTTGATGCTCCCCAACAGACATTCTGCTGATTATAAGTGACTTTGCAAGTACATGTCAACTTGTTCTACTAACCCTATCTTAACAGTCTACTAATATTCTAATGAGAGTTAGTTGACATGTAGTTGCAAATTAACTCTTTCCCCTCCAGCGTTTTTAAAAAAAGTTGCGATCTGCCGCCAGCATTTTTGATAATTTTATAAAGAAATAAAGAAATTATATAAAGAAATATATAAGTATAAAGAAATTCATTATTGAATCATTTGAACTAATTGGTCTGAATGATTTCTTAGCAGTTCATCTCATTTGAATGACTGGAGTAAAAAAAAATCTTTATGCAGTAAACAACTGAGTTCATGCTAAAACCCTGCAAACAGCAATTCATTCGACCCATTTATTTACATCCTTTAAAGTGTATTAGCTCTATGTTTTTAATCTGTTTTCTTATAGATTGAGTCGGCCGACGCCTGTCTGATCTTAGCCAATAAATACTGTGCGGATCCTGATGCAGAAGATGCATCCAATATCATGAGGTGGTATTCATTTAAACCTCCTTAATAATAACATTTATTGCATCAAACTCAAAAATCAACTTTTGGTGGATTTCAGAAGGTACTTGATTTGAAGTGTGATGTGTTTTTTTTTAGGGTGATATCCATTAAAAACTACCATCCAAAGATCCGCATTATTACACAGATGCTGCAGTATCACAATAAGGTGAGAGTTTCTCTTTCTGCTTGGAAACGACATCACATCCATCACATCTGATGTCTCTAACACCCAACACTTTGGTTGATTAAATCATTAAAATGAAATTTGGAATTTGGGAAAAAATAAAACGTATTTCATAGGGCCCTAAATTCTCAAACAATCGCAAGAACCAAAATGAG
Organism: Coreius guichenoti; assembly: GCA_039654105.1. Lineage (NCBI taxonomy): Eukaryota > Metazoa > Chordata > Actinopteri > Cypriniformes > Gobionidae > Coreius > Coreius guichenoti. Next base: position 36,620,217 of record CM077187.1, on the reverse strand, counting down.
TGTGTTACTGCGCTTAAACGCTCAAATACACGCTCAAATGGGGGGGGGGTCCTTGTAGTATTGATTCGGAGAGGAGGGGGGCCTTCGAATAAAAAAGTTTGGGAACCACTGATCTAGATGTTTGGTTTCAATAAATGTTCTCTATGGACTGAGGAGGGAGGCTTGAGTCGTGCATTTTTAACTATGTCACATAGTACATCAAACTCTTTCTTCAGAGCTGGAAAAATCTAATTTTTCTTTGTATTATCGATCTATTATCAATCCCAAAGTTTTCCTGCTTGAATGTTGATTATTCCCCCATATTCTCCATTGTTGCAGCTCCTCTCTTCCCAGTCTGTCAGTAACGCTCTGTTTAGTTCCTGTCTCTATGAAGCTCCTCCTTCTGAAAAGCACACTGTGCTCTGACTGGTCGGCTGGAGCAGTGTGTTGTGATTGGTCAAGCGCTTCCAGCGTGTTTGGGGAAATGTCCCGCCCCCTTACCATAACCACCAGTTTCAGCTAACTCAACCAGGCCACGCCCCTTTATTCTGCGTATGAATTATTTAAATGAGGAATATTGTGACGTGTTGGTTCCCGGAAGAAAACTGAAGACTACAATGAAGGTGTTTCAGGGAGTTCTTTGTAACTTTGTAGACATTTCTGTCCTTGTCTTTTCCAGGCTCATCTTCTCAACATCCCGAGCTGGAACTGGAAGGAAGGTGATGATGCCATCTGCCTCGCTGAGCTGAAGTTGGGCTTCATCGCCCAGAGCTGCCTGGCACAAGGTCTGTCCACCATGCTGGCCAACCTCTTCTCCATGAGATCCTACATCAAGGTCAGTCCACACGTGGGTTAGTCGGAGCGAGCCATGTCACCTTTTATATATCACACTCACAACTTTCTTCTGCTTAGATTGAAGAAGACACGTGGCAGAAGTATTATCTAGAGGGAGTAGCCAATGAAATGTACACGGAGTATCTGTCCAGTGCCTTCGTGGGTTTATCCTTCCCCACGGTTTGTGAGTAAGTATGATGTGTGCGGTTATGAACATTTTCTTCTGACTTCTTTCCACATTATTATAATAGTAAAGTCATCAAAACTATGGGAATGATCTAGTGAAATGTAAAAGCTATTTTTTTGTTTACAAAACTGCATTTAATCAGAAGCCTTACTTTATTAGCTGGATATGTTTCTGGATACTTTGGCTGTAAAGTTGCTAGTTTGATCCTTGTAAGGATATAAATATAAAAGAGATAAATAAATAAGGAAACAAATGCTTGTGTTTTACGTGTCGTTTATTCCTCTGCAGACTCTGCTATGTGAAGCTGAAACTCCTGCTGATCGCCATCGAGTATAAATCAGACCAGAGAGAGAGCAGGTCAGTCTGATCGTCATTACAAACCTTCATAGTCCTAAAAGATCCAGTATACAGACAGTAGAGCTGCACGATTAATCGATAAATGATCACAAACTCCCATCTCATTCCTAAATGAAGGGATTCGCCTGTGTTTATTAAACCTTTCACAAAATCACACCGTGATTCACACATATTATCACAGAAGTACTACGGTAAAAGTTAGAGATGCACTGATCAACCGGCTAGGAATCGGAATCGGTCGATTTTCCGCATGATCGATTCCGAGCGGGATTTTGTTGCCGGCAGCACAGGCTGTCAGCTGCGCGTTCTCGCTCTCTTCTCTCCGACAGTGAAGTGACACACTCTCACTCACTCGTCTCGTTCGCTCCAGTTAAATAGTGCTTGTATTGCGCATAATTTTACTAATTCCCACAGGTTTCGAGCACCACTGATCTATATAGTGAAAAAACACGGACGAAATCCAAAAACGTCATTTACTGTATAACACGGAATGTCATGGAATTTGTCAAATTTTGGATGAATAAATCAAAAGAAGGTCAGTATTTTATTACCATCTTTTTACTTGTTTTTATGAAAATAAAATTTAGCATTTCAGAAAAGTAGATTTTTGTTTGTAAATGCTGTCAATTATAGTACTTAGAAAGAAAATCGGCAAAATCGGAATCGGCCAAGAAAATTGCAATCGGTGCATCTCTAATAAAGGTTTGTAGTTCGGATATAAACACTGATGTCTATGGAAGCGATCAAAATAGAGTAAATCATCGTTACAAGTGACTGTTAAAAAATGTATTTGTCATTGAATCATTCATTCAAGAGATTCGTTCAAAAATGTTGATTCATTCAGCAATGAAACAACTGAAGTATTTATGAGTGAGTCATTGAATCATTCATTCAAGAGATTTGTTCAAAAATGTTGATTCATTCAGCAATGAAACAATTGAAGTATTTATGAGTGAGTCATTGAATCATTCATTCAAGTAATTCGTTCAAAAATGTTGATTCATTCAGTAATGAAACAACTGAAGTATTTATGAGTGAGTCATTGAATCATTCATTCAAGTGATTCGTTCAAAAATGTTGATTCATTCAGTAATGAAACAACTGAAGTATTTATGAGTCAGTCATTGAATCATTCATTCAAGTGATTTGTTCAAAAATGTTGATTCATTCAGTAATGAAACAACTGAAGTATTTATGAGTGAGTCATTGAATCATTCATTCAAGAGATTCGTTCAAAAATGTTGATTCATTCAGTAATGAAACAACTGAAGTATTTATGAGTGAGTCATTGAATCATTCATTCAAGAGATTTGTTCAAAAATGTTGATTCATTCAGTAATGAAACAACTGAAGTATTTATGAGTGAGTCATTGAATCATTCATTCATTCATATTAATTAAACATTTTAAATGGACTGCAGCAATTAACATTTTGTCAGAACATCTAGTAAATTACATGTTATTATGTTTAGTTATCTGTTCAGATTCGTGGGAGAATCGTGATTCTCCAGAATCGTGCAGCTCTAGACAGCAATATATATTTCTTTAGAAAATGTTAACGCATTGTTGACTCAAATGATTAGCGTGTTGTTTAGGAGAACACATCTCTAGTTTGGTCTTTGTCGTGTATTTAGTGTCTCACTTTGCTGCTGTTTGTGTGTTTGTTTCACACAGGGGTGGAAAATGGTATGAAATTATAAGGTTTCATTTGGTGTGGTCACGTCATGCCAAATTCTCTTGAAAATGTACTCGTCATATATCCCTGAAGCGTTCCTGAATGTTTTAGGGTATTTTGTGACAGTGTTCAGCGCTGGGTTAAAACTTTCAGTTGAGACAGTACGGTATATGTGTAGATTTTCAAGGGACACATTCAGTTTCTGTACTTCTGGTCGAGCTGTGTGTGTTAACTGTAATGTGGCACTGAAACACAGTGGTGACGGTATCTGCCACTGCCCTTCTCAACGTGTTTAATGCTTTTACTGTCAACAAATCTTTTATTTTCTGTAGTGTCACACTCATGCGTTTAAACATGCTAAATGTTTAAGGGGTATTTCATGCAAAAATGAAACCTGTCGTCATATATCTACCCTCAAGTCATTCCAAAACTGCATGGCTTTTTTCTACTGTGAAAAACATGTTCTTTTCCATGCAAACAAAGTGAAAGGAGACGAGACAGTCACGGCAGTCACATTTACTTTGTGCTTGTGTTGAATTAAAAGGTGCCATTAGACACGTCACCCTCCAGGTTTGATATCCTTGATAGCAAACAGCATTGTTTTTAGCGTGTCATGTGACCGATCAAGAAGCTGTCGTACTACTATGGCATTCTGCTAAACATCTCATTTTGTGTTGCATGAAAGAAAATAATGACATGAAAGTGGAAATGATGACAGAAATTTTAACTTTTGGGTGAACTATTCCATGCTTGCATGTCTTTTAACCAAGTAAACTAATACTTTGTGTTTGCATGCAAGAATCGTCTTGAAACGTTTAAAACAGTTTATCACAACAATTTACATCATTTCATTACAAAAATCATTTTAGTAAATGCATGCCCTTATTAACATTAAAGCAAGATTTTTTTGTATTCTGATTTGTCATGACTGTACAAACTCTCTTTAGTGTCTCTTTTGGGTCCATTTTTTCTTTAGATTTTCATCAGCTGTTTCTGAATGTTTGATGGTTCATTTTTAAATGTGGTTTCATATTGTGGCATGAGCTGTCCCATCCTCATGAGTGCAGAAATGATGAACGCGTATGACTTAGAGGGCAGTTTTCAGAACACATTCTGTGGTTTGAGAGTGTTGTTTGCTTTGCACAGCACGCTGATTAACCCGGGCAATCACGTGAAGATGCAGGAGGGAACGCTGGGCTTCTTCATCGCCAGTGATGCCAAAGAGGTGAAGAGGTGAGGAGTTCATAGGACATCTACATATCCAGCTATAGAGTCATATCACATCCGCTCTTTTGTTGTGTGGATGGTTTGAGTAAGATCATCTTTTTCCATTAGGGCACTTTTCTACTGTAAAGCTTGTCACGATGATATAACAGACGCAAAGCGGATCAAGAAGTGTGGATGCAAACGGAGTAAGTTATCACAGCTTATTCATTACCATGAGAAGATTTATTAATAATCGCCTTCATATATACAGTCTTGCTCAAAAGTTTACACACCCCTTGCAGAATCTGTGAATAATTTTAACAAAATAAGAGAGATCATACCAAATGCATGTTATTTTTTATTTAGTACTGTCCTGAATGAGATATTTTACAAAAAAATAGCTGAATTTATTAAAATGACCTGTTCAAAAGTTTACATACCCTTGATTCTCAATGCTGTGTGTCGTTCCCTGGATGATCCACGGCTGTGTGTGTGTTTTGTGATGGTTGTTCTTGAGTCCCTTGTTTGTCCTGAGCAGTTAAACTGACCAACGTTCTTCAGTTTTCCAGCATCTTTTGCATATTTGAACTCTTTCCAGCAGTGACTGTATGATTTTGAGATCTGAGGACGATTGAGGGACTCAAACACAACTATTAAAAAAGGTTGAAACATTCACTGATGCTTCTGAAGGAAACACGACACATGAATTTAAAGATCAAGGTAAATTGTACTTAATTTGTCTTCCGGGAAACATGTGAGCATCTTCTGTTGCTTCTGAAGGGCAGTACTAAATGAAAAAATTTGACATTTAACCCTCATCCTTCCCTCGCACTTTGTAACAAATCCTTCCCTCACGGGTCAAAATGACCCGAGGCCCTGAAATTATACTTAATTTTTTCTTTGTCCAGTTTTTCTTTTTCCAAAGTTTTTTTTGTTATTTTTTTTATTTTATTTACCTTTAAATTACTAGATTTTATCAATAAATAATAAATAAACAGTAATTTAAGCACATTCTTTCAACTTAAATTCAAAATAACTCACAATTTCATGTATAACCCTTTTAATTCAGCTCAAAATATCTTACATTGGCTGTCTTTGCTGACCTCTTGTGGAAAAAAAGATAATATAACATGATATTTCATGACTCTTGCCACTAGATGGCCTTATAGCTCTATATGGAGCGGATGAGCTGTTCCGCTGGGTCCTAAAGTCTCTTCCGTATGCATTCAGATCAAGCCTGCCGCACTCGTGTTAACTGTGAGAAACGGAATCTAAAACAAAAATCCAGAAAATCACATTGTATGATTTTTAAGTAATTAATTTGCATTTTATTGCATGACATAAGTATTTGATACATCAGAAAAGCAGAACTTAATATTTGGTACAGAAACCTTTGTTTGCAATTACAGAGATCATACGTTTCCTGTAGTTCTTGACCAGGTTTGCACACACTGCAGCAGGGATTTTGGCCCAATCCTCCATACAGACCTTCTCCAGATCCTTCAGGTTTCGGGGCTGTCGCTTGGCAATAATCAAATCATCAAGTCACCTTTATTTATATAGCGCTTTTTACAATGCCAATTGTTTCAAAGCAGCTTCACAGTGGTAACAGGAAAATAATGCAACAGAATTTGATTCGGCTGTACAGCCGCTCTGGTGAAAACGGTGATGCGATCAGCTCATTTCAATTATCATATAGTGTCAATGTGGGCAGATCAGTAATATAGTTGAAATTTAAGTGTCCCCAACTGAGCAAGCCAAAAGCCAAAGGCGATAGTGGCAAGGAACCAAAACTCCTTCAGGGCCAGAATGGAGAGAAAAAAAACCTTGGGAGAAACCAGGCTCAGTTGGGGTGCCAGTTCTCCATACGGACTTTCAGCTCCCTCAAAATATTTTCTATTGGGTTCAGGTCTGGAGACTGGCTAGGCCACTCCAGGACCTTGAGATGCTTCTTACGGAGCCACTCCTTAGTTGCCCTGGCAGTGTGTTTCGGGTCGTTGTCATGCTGGAAGACCCAGCCACGACCCATCTTCAATGCTCTTACTGAGGGAAGGAGGTTGTTGGCCAAGATCTCGCGATACATGGCCCCATCCATCCTCCCCTTAATACGGTGCAGTCGTCCTGTCCCCTTTGCAGCATCCCCAAAGAATGATGTTTCCACCTCCATGCTTCACGGTTGGGATGGTGTTCTTGGGGTTGTACTCATCCTTCTTCTTCCTCCAAACACGGCGAGTGGAGTTTAGACCAAAAAGCTCTATTTTTGTCTCATCAGACCACATGAGCTTCTCCCATTCCTCCTCTGGATCATCCAGATGGTCACTGGCAAATTTCAGACGGGCCTGGGCATGTGCTGGCTTGAGCAGGGGGACCTTGCGTGCGCTGCAGGATTTTAATCCATGACGGCGTAGTGTGTTACTAATGGTTTTCTTTGAGACTGTGGTCCCAGCTCTCTTCAGGTCATTGACCAGGTCCTGCCGTGTAGTTCTGGGCTGATCCCTCACCTTCCTCATGATCATTGATGCCCCACGAGGTGAGATCTTGCATGGTGCCCCAGACCGAGGGAGATTGACCGTCATCTTGAACTTCTTCCATTTTCTAACAATTGCGCCAACAGTTGTTGCCTTCTCACCAAGCTGCTTGCCTATTGTCCTGTAGCCCATCCCAGCCTTGTGCAGGTCTACAATTTTATCCCTGATGTCCTTACACAGCTCTCTGGTCTTGGCCATTGTGGAGAGGTTGGAGTCTGTTTGATTGAGTGTGTGGACAGGTGTCTTTTATACAGGTAACGAGTTCAAACAGGTGCAGTTAATACAGGTAATGAGTGGAGAACAGGAGGGCTTCTTAAAGAAAAACTAACAGGTCTGTGAGAGGCGGAATTCTTACTGGTTGGTAGGTGATCAAATACTTATGTCATGCAATAAAATGCAAAATAATTATTTAAAAATCAATCACAATGTGATTTTCTGGATTTTTGTTTTAGATTCCGTCTCTCACAGTTGAAGTGTACCTATGATAAAAATTACAGACTTCTACATGCTTTGTAAGTAGGAAAACCTGCAAAATCGGCAGTGTATCAAATACTTGTTCTCCCCACAGTATTTAGTTTGAGTTTTGAGCATTTTTAGGTTTTTCAATGTGTACTGAAGCATTCCTCGCATTCCATTCATTCCTAAGGAGGTCAAATTGACCCGTGAGGGAAGGATTTGTTACTTTTTTAAATTTCAAGCACAAAACTCCTCGAATCCAGTCCTTTTTTTGTGTGCATTCGTGGTTCAAATGTGACAAAAGTCCTAGGGTCTTGGACTACTCAGATGAACTCTCAATTTTTTTTTTTTAATTAAAAAATTAGTTTCGGGTCCAAATGACCCGAGGGAAGGATGAGGGTTCAACAAAATAATAACAATTTGGACATCTTCATCCTGTGCAAAAGTTTTACCCCAACCCCACCCCCCAGGTTCTTAATGCATTGTGTTTCCTTATGTTTTGGGATCATTAATCTAGATTTGTTGTGAGGATTTTACATTGCACTTTACCACAATTTTCCCCACAGCTGGCAAACAATGATTTAGATGCAAAACAGAAGAAGAATTCATTCTCAAGAAATCGTTTGTGTATTTACAAAGAGAAGTCCCTACGGAGGCGTTATTTTTTTTTATTTCTTTTTAATTTAATTTTTTCAAAATCTCTGCACCATCCGGCCACATTATTGACCTTTTTTTTTTTTACCTCCACCTGATACTTTTTAAAAAAAAATTTTTTAGTAATTGACACATTTTACATTTTCCCTTTTTCTCGCTGCCCTGGATCTGATCATTTCCCTCACCCTCTGATAGTGTTGTATTGTGAGTAATGACTGCCTTCATCTGTTAATGCAGATTGCTACTGTAGCCTGCTGCATGTGTGAATGTAAAACGACATCTCCCATCAACCCACTGTCATCCATCATCAGCAGGAGACAGCTTTACTTTTCCCTGTCCTAACAGGCTCCTAACAGTACTTGGGCTTTTCTGAGGATTATTCTGTTTTGAGTTTAGATTATAACCCAATGTTTTTTTGTTTTTGTTTTGTTTTTAACCCTCACTCTTCCCTCGCAACCTGTAACAAATCCTTCCCTCGCGGGTCAAAATGACCCAAAGCCCTTAAATTATTCTTTTTTTGGGTGTCCAGAAATATCTTTTTTTTTTCATGCATTTTTATTTTATTTGGCTTTAAATAACTAGATTTCATCAATAAATAATATAATTTAAGCACATTCTTCACATTCCTTTAACTTAAATTCAAAATAACTCTCCAATACATGCATAATCCAGCTCAAAATAGCTCCCATTGGGTCAATTTGGGTCTCTGCTGACCTCTTGTGGAAAAAAAACAATATAAGATGATATTTAATGACTCTTGCCACTAGATGGCCTTATAGCTCTATATGGAGCGGATGAGCTGTTCCGCTGGGTCCTAAAGTCAATTTCTCTTCAGTATGCATTCAGATACACATGCAGACATTATAAAATCATTTTTCGGTAAAGTTTTAGCATTTTTAGTTTTAATTTTGAGCGTTTTGTAGGTTTTTCTATGTGTGCTGAAGCATTCCTCACATTCGATTCATTCCTAAGGGGGTCAAATTGACCCGCGAGGGAAGGATTTGTTACTTTTTTTATTACAATCACATAAACTCCTCGAATCCAGTCTTTTTTTTTTTTTATGTATTCGTGGTTCAAGTGTGACAAAAGTCCTAGGGTCTTGGGACCACTCTGATAAAAACTCAATTTTTTTATAAAAATTGTGCTTCGGGTCAAAATGACCCGAGGGAAGGATTTTTGTGATTTGTATCATTTAAGAGGTTAAAAAAAAATGTATATTTTAAATACTATGGCAGGACACGTTACAGTGAGCTCCTGATATCTCCTTCTCATTCACCTTCATGCATTTCAACTGCATCTCAAAAATAGAATATTCCCAAGAATATAAAAAATAATTAAAACAGAATTACAAGCATTTAAGATAATATCTTAAACAGATTAATATCTGATAGCTAATATCTAAACAGATTTTACTCTGTAACAGAATTGTATATAACTTGATAACAAACATGATTTTCTGACGATGTTCCTCAGGGCTCTATACTTGGCCCGCTGTAGTTTCCAGATATCCAGCTTCTGTTAGTGAAATAATGCTCCCATCCATTAACATGCTTCTCCTCCTCCTTTCCCCTCATCCACCCCATGACCCCAGACAAGAAGTCCACCTACAAGAGAATGCGTCTGGCATGTTGTGTAGCTTGCGGTGGGGCAGAACATGGCTGCTCGTGCATGTCAGACAGTGTGGCTAGTAACATGGAGGTTCTGCACCGTGGCTTCCCCTTCTCTCCCGTGTCTCTGTATGATAACACGACCACTTTACACTCCTGTAAGTGAACGCCTCCCCAGGTGGCACTTGTGCCGAGTGCTGTGTGTAGTCATCTGTGCCCGCCGCCTGTGTATGTGCCATCTGGCTGGTGCAGTGCCATGTAGTGGCATCTGATGTTGTGAAGACTGCTGTAAGCCCATGGATGTACAGTATCTTGGTCTCCTGCATGTTGTATGTGTGAAATGTAATGATGCAGTAGTTTAGTTTTGTTATTCATTAAATCTTAATTTTAAGGTTTTATTTTATGTTCGGATATGTTTGGAATAATACAGCGGTCTTTATCTGAATATGTCCTTGAAGTGTTGTTTATGCTAATAAATTAGATGTGGTGATTGGAATTATTAACACTCACAGGAAGATGGTTATATAGGTGAATTATACAGTATATGCCCTAAATACGTGCAGTATATACACCGATCAGGCATAACATTATGACCACCTTCCTAATATTGTGTTGGTCCCCCTTTTGCTGCCAAAACAGCCCTGACCCGTCGAGGCATGGACTCCTCTAGACCCCTGAAGGTGTGCTGGGGTATCTGGCACCAAGATGTTAGCAGCAGATCCTTTAAGTCCTGTAAGTTGCGAGGTGGGGCCTCCATGAATCGGACTTGTTTGTTCAGCACATCCCACAGATGCTCGATTGGATTGAGATCTGGGGAATTTGGAGGCCAAGTCAACACCCTGACTGGTCTGCGGCTATGCCGCCCCATACGCAACAAACTGCGATGCACTGTGTATTCTGACACCTTTCTATCAGAACCAGCATTAACTTCTTGAGCAATTTGAGCTACAGTAGCTCGTCTGTTTGATCGGACCACACGGGCCAGCCTTCGCTCCACACGTGCATTAATGAGCCTTGGCCGCCCATGACCCTGTCGCCGGTTCACCACTGTTCCTTCCTTGGAGCACTTTTGATAGATACTGACCACTGCAGACCGGGAACACCCCACAAGAGCTGCAGTTTTGGAGATGCTCTGACCCAGTCGTCTAGCCATCACAATTTGGTCCTTGTCAAACTCGCTCAAATCCTTACGCTTGCCCATTTTTCCTGCTTCTAACACATCAACTTTGAGGACAAAATGTTCACTTGCTGCCTAATATATCCCACCCACTAACAGGTGCCGTGATGAAGAGATCATCAGTGTTATTCACTTCACCTGTCATGTTATGCCTGATCGGTGTATGTCAATTGTATATATGAGGATGAAAGGATAGTGGTGGCTAGATAGTGTACTATTTCTTCTAAGGATGCGCATGTTTTTTGGCTAACATTTCCCACAACATTTTTGTGTAAGTTTTCTTTTCCATGGCGCTTCACTTATTTACTTTTATTTAACATGTTAATTTATAGACTATATATATTTTTTTAAGATGGTCAGTTCTGTAGTAAAAACGTCCACATTAGCGTGATTTATTTGCATTTTCTTACGTTGTCAGCTTTAGTTACTCATATGCTCACTGGTTCATCATTTCATTGCTCCATGTGTCTTAACTTCATTTTGTCTTTGCGTTTTCTCAGCTAAAAGTAACTATAACGGATACATCAAATCAAGTAAGTCTTTCCCCCATTTTTACTCATTGTTTCTTCACCTGCTGTTTCTTCCTCACTTTCTTCATTCATTCTTCTGTTCACGTCCAAACCTTTACTCATAAAAACATTTAATGTGACTTGTTCTGGTGTATTTGTGCAAAATAAGGTGTAGAACAAGCAGCCCCCCAAAAATTACATAAATATGTAATTGCATAAAATATCAAAGCAAGTGTCATTCAAAAACAAATGCTCTTTTGCTCATTGATAATATTTAGTGGATGTATAAAGTCAGTTCACGCAGGCCACAAGTGTCCAAATATTTTTTGGGGTCTGTTGATGTCCAGTGCACCTGCTCTCATTAAGCACCAGATGGCGCTGCTGCATTGCAGGTCTAATAATGTGGCGTAATACTTTATAAACAGCTTATATTTCACTGCTTTAGCTTTCATTTGTTTTTATTGTTTTCAAAAGTTGAAGTTTAGAATAATGCAGCTAATTTTAGTTTGGGAATGTCACTACTTCCTGACAGATGTCAATAATAAATCAATATATAGTTAAATAATTCAAACTTTGCAGTATTTAAAAAATCATGCACTGGATATATTTTTTCCATTATATAAAAAAATTGTGTTTTCAAGTAGCACATTAAATAATAATAAAAATATTAGGTTTCAAAATAATTTGAATATACAGTCAAACCAAAAATGATTCAGACACAGATATAATGTTTCACTAGTGTGTGCAGGACACTATAGTTCATTTATGTAAGTGAGGATAGCAAAATAAACTGTGACACATTATACCCAACAACTCTTCATACAGTGACTACCAGTAAAACTGATAACAATTTGGGACTGAAATTATTCAGACACTTTGACCTGAGCATATTTTGCTGAAGTGTTTTTTCTTATTTTCAACAAAATGAAGCATTGGTTGAGCTAAATTGGTATTATCTAATTGTGTAGTTAAATCTAACAGCTGATTGGTTGATTGTAATCCATTACATACCTTTCTATCAAAGTTATGACATTATCAAGATGAATTTGTTCTGACAGAGTCATATTTTATTACCATTTTCTAAACTATAGTGAATAAACTGTGATGATGTGAGAAAATGTTGAAGGTGTCTGAATAAATTTTGGTTTGACTGTAGCACCTGTCTTTAATATTACAGTTGAAAATAACACTGAATATTTTTTTATTTCCCATAAAAATACTTAAGCTAAATATTCACTTTAAATTGAATAAATAATATAAAAATACATTTTGAAGTAAAATTGAAATAAAAATAAACTATATTATATCAGTCATACGTTAGCAACAGTAAACAAGTATCCAGTGAAATCCAGTGTTGTTTTAATTGCTAGATTTGGCTGATGTCTCCACTGCCTGATTGTGAGTGTTTCTTGTCCGACAGTAAACGATGAGCTCAGTCCAACATTCCAGCCCCAGAATCCCAAACCCACCCTAAGCAGAGCTCCGATCGCAGTGAGAGCGCCCCCTGCTGTCCCAGGCATCCGTGTGTCAGTGCCTTTAGTAAATAACCGTAAAGGGAGTGTGCTGTCGCCCGCCGCCTCATACCTGCACAGACTCAGTCTGGCCAGCTCTAGAGAACTGTATCAGAGCGGCGCGGGCACAGGAGCGGCCGCTGATGCCACCCGTCTGCATCGGGCCTGTAGTCTGCCTGTTAAATACAGATATCATTCCAGCTCCACCTCCACCATCGGCCCGCGCAGACTCCGTAAGACTCGGCCTGGCGTTGTGGGAGGTGCATGTGGACTAACAGAGTTTAGAAATACTAAAACGATCCTAAAATACTACATTTCATTTACAATGTTTTGTAGATTTGGGGGCAAAATTAAAACCAAAAACAAGTGAATAATAGGTAACACTTTATTTTACAGTGTCGTTGTTACACAATTTACATGTAGTTACTCTAGACTATAAATTATGCATAATTATATGCAATTAACCCTAAACCCTAACCCTATAGTAAGTGCATGTAGTTACTCAGTTCTTAAATGTATAATTACACTAATATGATAGCGTAACGGAATAATATTTTACTCAAACGAAAATATGTGGAACAGAATTATGATTGCATCTTAATACAATGAATATCTAAAATGTAAAAAAAAATGCAAAACAAGTAATTACATTTTTTTTTTTTTTTTAACAAGCAAGAGAATTGCTGAATTCACACTGAATTCAGACTAAAAAAATACTACTTTTTTAGTTTATTTTATAAACAGAAAGGTGCAAAAAGTGCATGTGAATTAAAAACTAGACAGGCATGTGTTTTTTACGTATATATTTTAAATAAATTAGTTGCGAACCTAATAGTTTTATAGTTAAGGCTAAACTAAACTAATGCTGTAAAAGTTTTTAAGACATAATTAACTATTATTTCATAATTAATTGAATTATTTCATTAAAAATGGGCAGTTTCTTGGCAGCTAAGAAATATTTATGGCACGGTGCATTTCCTTCACCAGCCATTTGCAGATATTTGTTAATATTAGTTATATTATATTATAAATTAATATTAGACCCTGTTTGAAAGCTGTTTGTCCATATATCAGGGCTGATGCGTTTAAAAAGTGAGTGAAATAATACATTTTCATGGTGGTGCGTGTGAAACTAACGCTGCTAAAGGATTATTAGTCAAACTTTCTACTCAAACTTCCCACTGTTTCTCTTTCCACACAGTTCATCCCTTCTTATTGTCTCCTTCTCCTGTCTGATTGTATGTTTTGCAGTGTTTTAATGGTTTGTTAATGAGTGAGTTCTGTGGCGTCTCAAACTGTCGCTGATGTTTCAGTAGTTGAGGAAGAGCAGCAGTCGGCTCTGTCGCCCAAGAAAAAACAGCGTAACGGAGGCATGAGGACGTCGCCCACTTGCTCGCCAAAAATCAGGTGAGAGCGCAAGTGTGTTTCTGCTTTGATAAGCAATATGGCATTAAAGGTGCAGTGTGTAATATTTATGAGGATCTATTGACAGAAATGCAATATAATATACATAACTATGTTTTCAGTGGTGTATAAAGACCTTACATAATGAACCGTTATGTTTTTATTACCTTAGAATGAGTCATTTCTATCTACACACACCGCGGGTCCCCTTACAGTGAAGTCGCCATTTTGCGCCGTCATGTTTCTACAGTAGCCCTAAACGGACAAACTTCTCTACAGAGCGCTAGATACTCTCTGCTGTCTCCGATGACGACATCTTTGTCCTGTGTCGGCCACCGTAGCTTCTCTGTGCTTCAGAAGGGAGGGGTGAGCGGTGGGCGGTTACAATTCGCAACCTCACCGCTAGATGCCGCTAAAAATTACACACTGCACCTTTAAATAATAAGCATTATTTCACTAGCATTGCATTGCACTATAAAACTATAACGCATTGTGATGGTGAGTTTTGCACAGACATATATTTCAGAATATGAATAAGTCTAGCTCTTGATATATCCAGATCTAAACCCTGCAGAAGCTCATGCGTGTGCACTCATGTGCGTGTATTTTCGAGGTCACGGCATACCGATCCCCTCACAAAACGGCACCAGTGACTCAGTGCACAGCTCCAGCCAATCAGAGGCCGGGATCAGTCTCTGTTGCCTCAGGCTGTAGTTCTGAATCCCTCCGAGTCCCGCCCGCACTTAGTGCTGTCCGACACGCCGCTGCTTTTAACTCCGAGTACCTGCCTTTTATCCTGTCCGTCTGAATTAAAGATCCATTTATTGATTCTGACGGATGAAAGAGCTGCTATTGAATTAATAAAAGCCATTAATATGCAATGATGGAGTGAGAATAATATCTTCTGAATACTTTATCAAGACAGCAGACAGGAATGATTCATATTATAGACAGTAATTAACAACAAGTGGGATTTAGAGGGGAATAAATCACCAAATAATGAATCATATATTTATAAATATTACAAACCAGCGTTTGTGGCTAGTATTACCTCAACTTGCACAGCATGTTGGTTTGTTTGACACAATATTTCACAGTATGATTTACTGATTCTGATTTTTTGTTTATAGGCGACATGCTTTTTTCTGTATGTCCTATTTTTGTGTAATAAAATACTAGCAGATTAAAACTGCTCTGATTGCAAAAAGTAAATATCTGATGTTATGGGCCTTATTTTACTGATCTGAGCTCATGGTCTAAAGCGCACGGCGCAGGTGCACTTAGGGCGTGTCCGTATCCACTTTTGCTAGTTTAACGACGGAAAAAACAGTCGGCGCGCCCGGCGCATGGTCCAAAAGGGTTGTACGTTGTCTCTTAATGAGTCATGGGTGTGTTTTGGGCGTAACGTGCAATAAACCAATCAGAGTCTCATCTCCCATTCCCTTTAAAAGCCAGTTGCGCTCGCACCATGGCGGATTCACTATTTACATGTGAGCGGAAAGACTGAACGCTTCTCCAGAGAGGAATCCTTTTATTTTTAATATTTAAACGTGTGTGTGCTGCTGCGCGTCCCTGTGTGTGTAATAATCAGAGTGTACGCGCGTTGTGCACCTGCCTATAGGCACATATTACTAACACACCCTTTAAATAACACAAAAAATAGTGCGCTATTGACTTTAGACCCGGGGCCTATACCATGAAGCCGGTTTAGCTGGCTAACCAGATATGTTTAAGCTTAGTTTGTGCCAATCCTGGGTTTTAGGTACCATTAAAGTGGTTTGGCTTTTAGCAGTGTTCATCTCCATAGTAACTTACGCTCCACGGCTAACCTGCTCCAGGGCAGGTTATGTTCTGGATAAGACATCTCAAACTGAAATTGGACCAATCAGCTGTGAGCACAGTGACACACCTCTGATGCAATAAAGTCACTCCCTGAGTTTCTAGTCAAGTCACCTTTATTTATATAGCGCTTTTTACAATGCCGATTGTTTCAAAGCAGCTTCACAGTTTTAAACAGGAAAATAATGCAACAGAATTTGATTCGGCTGTACAACCGCTCTGGAGAAAACGGGTCAGTCATCTAGCTCATTTCAATTGTCATATAGCGACAATGTGGGCAGATCAGTAATTTAGTTGATATAGTTAATTTAGTTTAGTAATTAAATTTATTTGGATATTTAGTTGAAAATTTAGTGTCCCCAACTGAGCAAGCCAAAAGCCAAAGGCAACAGTGGCAAGGAACCAAAACTCCATCAGGTGGCATAATGGAGAAAAAAACCTTGGGAGAAACCAGGCTCAGTCGGGGTGCCAGTTCTCCTCTGGCCAATTAACAAACAGTGTATGATTATTATTCTGGCAACCTTACAGGTCAGAAGTCATATTAGATGAGAAGTCATATTAGATCTGAATATTCGAAAGATCGGAGGCATCACGCCGGAGACGGGTTTTTTTGATGACGTGTCAATTAAACAATTATTAAATAGGAATATTCGAAGGATCGGAGTCATCACGCCGGAGACGGATCCATTGAGGATGCCACGTCAATGAGGCAATTTCAGAGGGGCGACTAATTGGCATGGCCCTGCAGACACTTCAGGGATGCGTTGGTCATGTCTGGGTGCAGGTCCACCATCTGATCTGGATACGGCCCGGATCCGGCCGACTGCAGTAAACCTCGGGATAAACAGAGAGACTAACATTAGCGTAGATGCCATTCTTCTTATGATGTAACGAGTACATCAGGTGTTATGGGAAGTGTTCCCGGTTCCGGCTGACCTAATTAATGCAGCCTAAAACAATCATTTAACTGATTTGAATAATATAAATTAAAAATGTTTTATGTGTATGCCAGATGCGTTTTTAGTCTAGATTTAAACTGACAGAGTGTGTCTGCTAGGAAGACTGTTCCAGAGTTTAGGTACTAAATAGGAAAAAGATTGACCGCCTGCAGTTGATTTTGATATTCTAGGTATTATCAACTGGCCAGAATTTTGAGACCACAATAGACGTGATGGAGTATAATGTGTTAAGAGCTCGCTCAAGTACTGGGGAGCTAAACCATTTAGTGCTTTGTAAGTAATTAGCAAGATTTTAAAATGTATGCAATGTTTAATAGGGAGCCAGTGCAGTGTTGACAGAACCGGGCTAATATGGTCATACTTCCTGGTTCTAGTAAGAACTCGAGCTGCTGCGTTTTGGACAAGCTGCAGTTTATTTATTAAGTGAGCAGGGCAACCACCCAGTAGAGCATTACAATAATCTAGCCTTGAGGTCATGAACGCATGAACTAACTGTTCAGCATTTTGCATTGAAAGCATGTGCCGTAATTTAGATATATTTTTAAGATGGTAGAATGCAGTTTTACAGATGCTAGAAACGTGGCTTTCAAATGAGAGATTGGTATCAAAGAGCACACCCAGGTTCCTAACTGACGACGAGGACTTGACAGAGCAGCCATCGAGTGTTAGACAGTATTCTAGGTTATTACTTGTGGAGCTTTTTTGTCCAGTAATTAAAAATTCATTTTTTTCTGAATTAGGTTGCAGGAAATTACTAGTCATCCAATTTTTATATCAGCTATGCATTCCGTTAATCTTGTGAATTGGTAAGTTTCGTCAGGGCGTGAAGAAATATAGAGCTGAGTATCGTCAGCATAACAATGAAAACTAACGCCATGCTTCCTAATAATATCTCCCAGTGGTAGCATGTACAGGGTGAAAAGCAACGGTCCTAGCACTGAGCCCTGCGGTACTCCATACTGAACTTGTGATCGGTGTGACATCTCTTCATTTACTGCTACAAACTGATAACGGTCAGATAAGTATGATTTAAACCATGCCAATGCAATTCCACTAATGCCAACATAATTTTCGAGTCTATTCAAAAGAATGTTGTGGTCGATAGTATCGAATGCAGCGCTAAGATCGAGTAACACTAATAGAGATATACAACCATGATCGGATGATAAGAGTAAATCATTTGTAACTCTAATGAGAGCAGTCTAAATCCTGACTGGAAATCCTCACAGATACCATTTCTTTATAAAAAGGAGCATAATTGTGAGGACTCTGCCTTTTCTAGTATTTTTGGCAGAAAGGGTAGATTTGAGATTGGCCTGTAATTGACTAATTCTGTAGGATCAAGTTGTGGTTTTTTAATAAGTGGTTTAATAATAGCCAACTTAAAAGTTTTCGGTACATATCCTAATGTCAAGGATGACTTAATGATAATAAGAAGAGGATCTATGACCTCTGGAAGCATCTCTTTTAGTAGTTTAGTCGGTATAGGGTCGAGCATACATGTTGTTGATTTTGATGATTTAACAAGTTTAGCCAATTCTTCTTCTATAGCAGTGAATGAGTGTAATTTTTCCTCAGTGACACTACAATGATGTGATACTGTAGTAGACGGCTGCATGGTTATAATTTTTTTCCTAATATTATCAATCTTGCACGTAAAGAAGTTCATAAAGTCATTACTGCTGTGCTGTTGGCAGACATCAGAAGTTGAAGCTTTATCTTTGGTTAATTTAGCCACTGTATCGAATAAATACCTAGGGTTGTGTTTGTTTTCTTCTAAGAGAGTCGAGAAATAAGCAGATCTAGCAGTTTTTACGGCCTTTCTGTATGCAATCATGCTCTCTTTCCACGAAATGCGAAAAACTTGGAGTTTTGTTTTCTTCCAGCTGCGCTCCATTTTTCTGGCTGCTGTTTTAAGGGCCCGGGTGTGCTCGTTGTACCACGGCGTTGGACTATTTTCTTTAATCTTCTTTAACGCAGAGGAGCAACTGTGTCTAAAATGCTGGAAAAGAGAGAGTCAATAGTTTCTGTTGCAACATCGAGTTCCTCTAGGCTATCTGAGATGCTGAGGAGATGAAACTGATGAGGAAGATTATTTACAAAGCAATCTTTAGTGGCAGCGGTGATAGTCCTGCCATATTTAAAGCGAGGGGACGGCTTTGCAGCCTTTGCTAAATTAAGTGTACACGATACTAGGTAATGATCTGAGATGTCATCGCTCTGCTGCAGAATTTCAATGGTATCAACATTTATTATGTGACAGTATTAGGTCTAACGTATGATTACGGCGATGAGTGGGTCCTGACACGTGTTGCCTTACTCCAATAGAGTTTAGAATGTCTCTAAATGCCAATCCCAATGCGTCTTTTTCATTGTCTACATGGATATTAAAATCACCAACAATTAGGACTTTATCTGCAGCCAGTACTAACTCTGATAGAAAATCAGCAAATTCTCTGGTAAAGTCTGTATGGTGGCCTGTATACAGTAACCAGCACAAATGTCAAACGGGATTTATCAATTACACTACATAACGTTACATAAAGCACCAAAACTTCAAATGAATTATATTTGAAACTAGACTTCTACTCCAAATTAAAGGTCACTACATAGCAAATGGTTTTTAAAGACTAAAGTGTCTGGCTTTTAACAATGCTTATTTATAATAATAATAATTTTGAATGATTTAGATATCATTTATGTAATTATTATACCCTTAATCAATTACACATGTATCATTTTAGTTAATCAATCATTAATAGGCACTTAGTTAAAATTAATATAAATAACCTATATAAAGGTCATACAAATAAGCTTTAAAATCAATAAATAAAGCTATAAAAATGACTACATGTGAGCTTAAATGTTCAATTCTCTATATATCAACTAAACTAACTTTCTAACTTTTACTTGCATTGACGTAGTAAAATTTTTCTTTAAGTTGTCCTCTTTCATAGACAGCTCTTCTTCCTGTGTAAATTTGTTTAAATTCTTAATATTTTTCAATCATGTAATATTCTGCAGAAGAAAGAAATGAATCTCGCTGCTTCTCTCGCGAGAAGTGAATCTCAGTTTCACTGATCCACAGCGTGTGATTGGCTGTTCACTACTGATGTCACAGCTAAACTCCTAAACTCAGGATCAAAGCCTGAGTTGACAGAGAAAGCTGATGATCAGCATCATGGGACCAGCAAAGCCTGACTGGATCGGTTTGGTTTTGTCAACTCGAAACTAATCCTGTAACCCTGAGTTTGTTAAACTACCATCATGGTACAGGCCCCAGGTTTGTGTTGGTCAATGGCGCAGTCGTTTTCAGTTCCTCAAAATAGCAACGCTCCAACAATGCTCCTGAACACACTTGGTTTTCAGACCAGACGCCCATGGGCGAACAGATGGACGCCAGTGCATTTGCTATTTAAACAACGTGGCGCTGGACGTGAAAATGATAAGTGCGTCATAGTGTTATATGACAAATATTCTACGAAAATATGACAAAAATGTTCGTTGATGACCTTTTTTTCCATGACGAAGACGAGATGACACAAACGTCCTTATACGATAACTGTGACTATATCAACATGCAGTATCGTTGACGAAAAAAGACGAGACTAAAATGTAGTTTAAAAAATAAAAACTTGACCAAAAAAGAGGAGTGTTCGAGCATTCATGCTTGCGGTTGCCAGATTTCAATCATTTAAATCCCCCAATCAGAGCTTTTCTGTTAAAAGAACACGTATTATATCCAGTGTTTTACTTAAACTTTGCAATCTGGCAACCATGTGCACACACTCTCTCGCGCGTGCAGATGATCTGAAAACACCAATAAACAAGTAAGCTGCAGTTCAGCATCTCCATTTGAGATTTTCTGCTTAAATTAATGTGTCATTCAGTCGGTCTGTGTTCTGCCACGAGCCGCTTGTGCTGTTTGAGCGACTAAATCTGCCATCAAACCTTCAGTGATGAACTGTAATAAATCCAAGCGTGGATCTCTCGACTATTTGTGATTGTGTTTGCTGAATAACTGCACTTACGCAACCTCTGTGTGACAATACAAAGTCTTTTTTGCTGTTGTTTTAATAGAAAAACATTAAAGTAATTTTTAGAGAAGGTTCTCATTTTTCCATTAGGCCTATATAGCCTATAATAAATCATTAAACTAGATGAGGTAAATAAACCATGCGTATGGGTCGACATTCTCTTGATTTGTGCTTATCGGTGAAAGAGCAACAATTCTGATGAATTGTAAAAATACATTTCTCAAATGACAACAATCGTTGTGATTATAATTTTGAGCAAAATAATCGGGATTATCAATGCAGAATGACGAAAACTAGACTACAACTTGACTAAAACAAAAACAGGACAAGGTCGACTAAATATGATAAAAAGCACATTTGACACAGGACTAAGACTGCGACTAAATTAAAAAACAGCTGAGGAAATGAACACTACTGCGTCGGGCTGAAACTAGCCAAAAACACTTGCGTCGCACCTGGCGGGTGTATGATAGGGCCCTATATGTTTAAAAATATATTTAAATAACTTTTTGTTTAGCGCGACTGCAGTTTAACTCCTCTAAATAATGATTTGCATTAGCAAAACTTCTTGTGTACCGTAACATTCACATTACGGAGTGAAAATCTGCTTTATTTCCGCAGCTCATCTAAGACGAGTGTGCTTCTTTTGCATGGGCACGTAACACAGACACAGCAGGATAAGCGCGTGCGAGCTGTTTCATGCGAGCCGTTTCATTGTCTGCTCAGTTCTGCCGTAGCCTCGGGGCTCTTTTGCTTGTACAAGCGGCAGAAAACACTGTGGTGTAGTGTATCGGCTGTGGTTAGAGCAGCCGCTGGCCTGCAGGCCCGAGTGAATTAGTAATGAAGAGCAGATTGAATCGAGCTCTTTAGAAAGCATGTTAGTGTCAGGTTATGTGAGGAAGAGAGCTCTCTCAGGGCATCGATGCTTTTCATAGCCTGGAGAACATCAGGGTTTGATCTGGGCCGATGGATCTTGTGTGTATTACACACATTCATAATAAACAATGCAAAATAACCTAAATATTCTCTCAGCTAGTATTTCTGCCACCCCTCAGTCTGAGGCCAGTATCCTAGTTATGTTATTACTACACATTATCAGATTTATTTGCTTTATTGTCATATATATATACACACATACAAAATTAGACTCACATTATCTACAAAATTATATATGCCTTAGTAACAAAATCATTCCAGAAAATTATATACAAAATTATATCATTTAAAAATATATATTTATTTGTTTTTTTAGATTATATAATTAAAACAATTATTTATTTTTTGCTGCAATATATAATATATATGTATTCCATTCCAGAAACATATGTATTATCATTCCAGAAAATTAAACACAAAATTATATAATTAAAAAGTATATATATTTATTTTTTAAATTATATAATTTTTACAAAATATAATTTATTTATTTTTTGCTGCAATATATATATATATGTATTTCAGCAACAAAATCATTCCAGAAAATTATATACAAAATTATATCATTTAAAAAAAATACTAATTTTTTGCTGCAATATATATTTGTATTTCAGCAACAAAATCATTCCAGAAAATTATAAATAATACATAGTATAAATAATTAAAAAAAAAATATGTATTTATGTATATATATTTTTATTTTTATTTATTTACGTTTTGCCTCAATATATTTTTTATATATATATATATATATTTATTTCAGCAACAAAATCATTCCAGAACATTATATACAAAATTATATAATTTAAAGATTTTTGTATAATATATATATTATATATATATATATATATATATATATATCAGCAACAAAATCATTCCATTAAATTATATACAAAATTAGACTTCCCACAGTTTTCGAAGTTAATCTTTTAAAAATTAAAGATTATTGGGGTGCGTTTTACAAGAAAATGTTATTTCAGTCTTTCAACTTCAAAATTTCACGTTTAATTCAATGTGTTGCCGTTTCTTTTTAATTATTTGTGAAATTTATTAGCAATTTCTGAGTGAATTGTTTTTCTAGTGTATGTTCAGTAACTTAGTGACATTATTATTCTTTTCATTTAGCTTTATGTTAAAATAATTTCTCCAGGATGTTTATGCCATTTACAGTATATTCATTATCTTTGGTTTTCCATGATAATCCCACATGATGTTTTGTATCAACCTGTATTTGAGTGTGTTTGTGTCAGGTCTTATCCATATGCAGCTACAGGACCTGACTGAGACACACTCACTCTTTCCTGACCGCTATGAGCAGATCAGCCAGCTATTGATTTCCTGCTGGCGAGGATCGTATAAATGTGTTCAGCATTGACAAATCAAGCCCCTGAGAGTATCGAATAGAGCGAGCGAGGCTGTTTGTTGAAACATTAAACGTTGTTTCACTGTGAGAGATTGAGTCTTTATGAATCTGCCGTCAATGAAGGTCTGATGGAGTCGAGTCTGATGTCACGTCTGATAACACTCATCTCAGCTCTTAACACTCATCTCAACCAAAACATGTCCGGGTCACGCTACACTCCAAAATCAGATCTAGAAGCAGCATAACTTTATTAAACAAGACCAGA
Organism: Coreius guichenoti; assembly: GCA_039654105.1. NCBI lineage: Eukaryota > Metazoa > Chordata > Actinopteri > Cypriniformes > Gobionidae > Coreius > Coreius guichenoti. The sequence goes on along the minus strand of CM077187.1, from coordinate 36,596,735 downwards.
GAGAATAATCCAACTCGAGAAATAAACATAACAGCAGACAATGAGTGAAAGAAACTGAGGGCATTCTATACACAACTAACCCAATGAGGAACAGGTGTGTGAAATCAGCGACACAATAAGTAACCATGACAACCAATGACAAATGTGGACAATAGAAAGGAAACACAGGAAATAATGAAGACAAACTAAAAGTCCTTGTAAATGAAAACACCACTGAACGTGACAGTTGTTCTTCTTTGTGACATTATTTTTATGATAAGTTCATTTTGAAACTTTTTTTTTTTAACGAGAAAATAAAATCTGAATGACAATAAAATAGTTACTGTTCAAGTTGTTACCAAGTTAAATGATGTTAATAAATGTTTTAGTAACACAATTAGTGAAAAAATCATTTTTTTATTTTTATTTAATATGCTATGTAACTGTTTATTATACAGTCATGGTCAGAATTATTGGCACCTTTGGGAAATATAATTAAATATGACTGTGAAAATAAATCTGCATTGTTTATCTTTTTGATGTTTCATTCAAAAAATTCACAAAAAACTAACCTTTCATTGAAGTAAAAGAATTGAAAGTGGGGGAAACTCACATTATATATGAAATTATATAGAATTTATAGAATTATTGTTATATAGCAAAAAAATACAAATGATTTCATCACCAATTGTGATACTAAAACATAAATATAACATAATAAATAACTACATATATATATATATATATATATATACACTCACCTAAAGGATTATTAGGAACACCTGTTCAATTTCTCATTAATGCAATTATCTAATCAACCAATCACATGGCAGTTGCTTCAATGCATTTAGGGGTGTGGTCCTGGTCAAGACAATCTCCTGAACTCCAAACTGAATGTCAGAATGGGAAAGAAAGGTGATTTAAGCAATTTTGAGCGTGGCATGGTTGTTGGTGCCAGACGGGCCGGTCTGAGTATTTCACAATCTGCTCAGTTACTGGGATTTTCACGCACAACCATTTCTAGAGTTTACAAAGAATGGTGTGAAAAGGGAAAAACATCCAGTATGCGGCAGTCCTGTGGGCGAAAATGCCTTGTTGATGCTAGAGGTCAGAGGAGAATGGGCCGACTGATTCAAGCTGATAGAAGAGCAACTTTGACTGAAATAACCACTCGTTACAACCGAGGTATGCAGCAAAGCATTTGTGAAGCCACAACACGCACAACCTTGAGGCGGATGGGCTACAACAGCAGAAGACCCCACCGGGTACCACTCATCTCCACTACAAATAGGAAAAAGAGGCTACAATTTGCACGAGCTCACCAAAATTGGACAGTTGAAGACTGGAAAAATGTTGCCTGGTCTGATGAGTCTCGATTTCTGTTGAGACATTCAGATGGTAGAGTCAGAATTTGGCGTAAACAGAATGAGAACATGGATCCATCATGCCTTGTTACCACTGTTCAGGCTGGTGGTGGTGGTGTAATGGTGTGGGGGATGTTTTCTTGGCACACTTTAGGCCCCTTAGTGCCAATTGGGCATCGTTTAAATGCCACGGCCTACCTGAGCATTGTTTCTGACCATGTCCATCCCTTTATGACCACCATGTACCCATCCTCTGATGGCTACTTCCAGCAGGATAATGCACCATGTCACAAAGCTCGAATCATTTCAAATTGGTTTCTTGAACATGACAATGAGTTCACTGTACTAAAATGGCCCCCACAGTCACCAGATCTCAACCCAATAGAGCATCTTTGGGATGTGGTGGAACGGGAGCTTCGTGCCCTGGATGTGCATCCCACAAATCTCCATCAACTGCAAGATGCTATCCTATCAATATGGGCCAACATTTCTAAAGAATGCTTTCAGCACCTTGTTGAATCAATGCCACGTAGAATTAAGGCAGTTCTGAAGGCGAAAGGGGGTCAAACACAGTATTAGTATGGTGTTCCTAATAATCCTTTAGGTGAGTGTATATATATATATATATAGTTATAATAACAATACTATAAATGTATTATATTTATACATTTCATGTAAAATCTATTTATAATAAATTTATATATATATATAGTTATTTATAATACTAATAATAATATACTATAATAATAACAATAATACTATAATGTATTATATTTATAAATTTCATGTAAAAACTATTAATCAATTTATAATAAATTTATATATATGTATATATATATATATATATATGTTGTAATATAATTGGAAAAGTAATGTGAATTAGTATTTCAGGAGTAAATTGTCATAAAAATATTGATATTGCAAAAAAATCTTCATTTTCTGTATGCAAAATATATTTTTTAAATGCATTTTTTAATTTTTTATCTCATTTTCTATTTTATTTTGGAGTGAAACCTATGGACGCTTGTTTCTGCCACAGAATAAAAAGGTAATGCGACTTTTTATCTCAGAATTGCTAAATATAAACCACATTATCTTTTTAAATGTTTATTTTGTGGCGGAAACAAGCTTCCGTAGAAACCTGACTCATGTTGTCAGATTTTTTGATTAACCCATTAATGCGCGTCACGACAGGGGAAGTGTGTGTTTGTGATGTAATGTGGCACAGTCGGGTGTAACTGGTTTGAAGGTGAGCTGCCGCCCGCGGTGTGGCGTCTCTGTTCGTCTCGCGCGTTGCTGACCGTGCGGTTTTGCTGTCACGGTGTGCATTAAGTTTGATGGACAGAGAGCTGGAGGAAGTGAAGAGAGCCGTCTAGAGCTCAGCTCAGCCTCTAATGGCCTAATGATGGAGGGGAGACAGATTGAAAATAAAGTCACAACAGCCAGCTGCGGCTGACGGATGGGAAAGCTCTCTGACAGCATGCGGAAACCTTCACCTCTTTAATGGGCAAATCAAACGTCCCTGAGACCCCAGAGCTCCGCCATGGCCCCGGTTCTCCATCATGTCCTGTACACGAGGATCCAATTCATTCCCTACAAATTTCTGATTTATAAAGACTAAAGCGTGTCATTGATCTTGTACCAAATGGAACCGGAACACGGCCAATGTTCACTTTTCAATGTTTTTTTGTGGCTTGTTTATTTCAGGCATGACCCGTTGCTGGTCCCAGGACACGATCAAATGGAAACAATGGATGAGAACATAAAGAAATATGATTCTACAGGAATGTTTCACTGGTGTCCATCAAAAGACATAGAGAAGGTCCTCCTGGTAAGAGACAATCAGAACATTAACAGAACTGAGAACAGCAGAACTGCTACTTTGTGTTTTCCATTATTTAGATGTCAGATCAATGTTATAGTATCATATTTTATATTGTATTATAGTATTTATTAATATTTTAAATTAGATTGTATATTTTCCATTTTAATTTTAGTCATTTTTGTGTTTTTGTCAGTTTAATTACATTTTTTTAAAGAAAAATATGTATATACAGGGCTCCAGACTAACATTAGAGAGCAGTGGCACCTGATTTGGTGGCGCTGGAGGAAAATGTAATCATAAAGTTAATTTAATCATAAAATTACTATTATTTTGTTAATAAGTGCAGTTACTAATAATATTACATGTTTGTTTATTGGGAATATAACAGTGAAGCACTTAGCTTGATTTGATATGCAGATAAAATTAACTTTTATTAACAACAGTAATGTGCATAAACCTCATTTTTATAGGGAAATGTAAATATTCTACTCTCATTAAATGTATGTTCTTCTATAGTCTCACACTGAACTGACCGACAGCTTCAGTGATTATAAAAAGAGCCTCTTTACTTGTTTTCTGTAATTCAGTCATAATTTGAAGAAGTTTTTGAGACTTTGTGACTTCCTACTTTTTTCCATATATTAAGGAGTGGAAATGGCTAATAAGTCAATAAGTGCTCCTCTGCTGCCATCTACTGGTTATAGTGGGCATTGCATGTCTTTTTAAAATAAAAGTGCTTGTTTGCCACAAAGTGTTAGTTTTCCTACAGCTTTAAACTTTTAGTCTTACAAATCAACACATTAAAAATAAATAACATTAAAATTGGATAATATTTAGAGTTCTGAAGTGCTGGAAAAAGTGTGAAGCTCTTGAAAAGTGCTTGTGTTTCACTCTCAAAAGGTTGTGTGAACCCAGAGATGAATAATGACAACATAAAAAAAAACATTCGACTATTTCTATACAATAAATCCATGTGGTGTTACTACAGTAAATCATGTGTGTTACTACAGTAAATCATGTGTGTTACTACAGTAAATCATGTGGTGTTACTACAGTAAATCATGTGTTACTACAGTAAATCATGTGGTGTCACTACATTAAATCATGTGTTACTACAGTAAATCATGAGGTGTCACTACATTAAATCATGTGTTACTACAGTAAATCCATGTGGTGTCACTACAGTAAATCATGTGGCGTCACTACAGTAAATCATGTGGTGTTACTACAGTAAATCATGTGTTACTACAGTAAATCCATGTGGTGTCACTACAGTAAATCATGTGGTGTTACTACAGTAAATCATGTGTTACTACAGTAAATACATGTGGTGTTACTACAGTAAATCATGTGGTGTTACTACAGTAAATCATGTGTTACTACAGTAAATCCATGTGGTGTCACTACAGTAAATCATGTGGCGTCACTACAGTAAATCATGTGGTGTTACTACAGTAAATCATGTGGTGTTACTACAGTAAATCATGTGTTACTACAGTAAATCCATGTGGTGTCACTACAGTAAATCATGTGGCGTCACTACAGTAAATCATGAGGTGTTACTACAGTAAATCATGTGGTGTTACTACAGTAAATCATGTGTTACTACAGTAAATCCATGTGGTGTCACTACAGTAAATCATGTGGCGTCACTACAGTAAATCATGTGGTGTTACTACAGTAAATCATGTGGCGTCACTACAGTAAATCATGTGGTGTTACTACAGTAAATCATGTGGTGTTACTACAGTAAATCATGTGTTACTACAGTAAATCCATGTGGTGTCACTACAGTAAATCATGTGGCGTCACTACAGTAAATCATGTGGCGTCACTACAGTAAATCATGTGGTGTTACTACAGTAAATCATGTGTTACTACAGTAAATCCATGTGGTGTCACTACAGTAAATCATGTGGCGTCACTACAGTAAATCATGTGGCGTCACTACAGTAAATCATGTGGTGTTACTACAGTAAATCATGTGGTGTCACTACAGTAAATCCCTGTGGTGTTACTACAGTAAATCCCTGTGGTGTTACTACAGTAAATCATGTGGCGTCACTACAGTAAATCATGTGGTGTCACTACAGTAAATCCATGTCACTACAGTAAATCATGTGGTGTCACTACAGTAAATCCATGTCACTACAGTAAATCCCTGTGGTGTTACTACAGTAAATCATGTGGTGTCACTACAGTAAATCATGTGGTGTCACTACAGTAAATCCATGTCACTACAGTAAATCATGTGGTGTCACTACAGTAAATCCATGTCACTACAGTAAATCATGTGGTGTCACTACAGTAAATCCATGTCACTACAGTAAATCATGTGGTGTTACTACAGTAAATCATGTGGTGTCACTACAGTAAATCATGTGGTGTCACTACATTAAATCATGTGGCGTCACTACAGTAAATCATGTGGTGTCACTACATTAAATCATGTGGTGTTACTACAGTAAATCATGTGGTGTCACTACATTAAATCATGTGGCGTCACTACAGTAAATCATGTGGTGTCACTACATTAAATCATGTGGCGTCACTACAGTAAATCATGTGGCGTCACTACAGTAAATCATGTGGTGTCACTACATTAAATCATGTGGTGTTACTACAGTAAATCATGTGGTGTTACTACAGTAAATCCATATCCATGTGGTGTCACTACAGTAAATCATGTGGTGTTACTACAGTAAGTCCCTGTGGTGTTACTACAGTAAGTCCCTGTGGTGTCACTACAGTAAATCATGTGGTGTCACTACAGTAAATCCCTGTGGTGTTACTACATTAAATCATGTGGCGTCACTACAGTAAATCATGTGGCGTCACTACAGTAAATCATGTGGTGTCACTACATTAAATCATGTGGTGTTACTACAGTAAATCATGTGGTGTTACTACAGTAAATCCATATCCATGTGGTGTCACTACAGTAAATCATGTGGTGTCACTACAGTAAATCCATGTCACTACAGTAAATCATGTGGTGTCACTACATTAAATCATGTGGTGTTACTACAGTAAATCATGTGGTGTTACTACAGTAAATCCCTGTGGTGTTACTACAGTAAATCCATATCCATGTGGTGTCACTACAGTAAATCCCTGTGGTGTTACTACAGTAAATCCATATCCATGTGGTGTCACTACAGTAAATCCCTGTGGTGTTACTACAGTAAATCCCTGTGGTGTTACTACAGTAAATCCATATCCATGTGGTGTCACTACAGTAAATCATGTGGTGTTACTACAGTAAATCATGTGGTGTTACTACAGTAAATCCCTGTGATGTTACTACAGTAAATCCATATCCATGTGGTGTCACTACAGTAAATCATGTGGTGTTACTACTGTAAATCCCTGTGGTGTTACTACAATAAATCATGTGGTGTCACTACAGTAAATCATGTGGTGTTACTACAGTAAATCCCTGTGGTGTTACTACAATAAATCATGTGGTGTTACTACAGTAAATCCCTGTGGTGTTACTACAGTAAATCCCTGTGGTGTTACTACAGTAAATCATGTGGTGTTACTACAGTAAATCATGTGTGTTACTACAGTAAATCATGTGGTGTTACTACAGTAAAACCCTGTGGTGTTACTACAGTAAAACCCTGTGGTGTTGCTACAGTAAATCCATATCCATGTGGTGTTACTACAGTAAATCATGTGGTGTATCTACAGTAAATCATGTGGTGTCACTACAGTAAATCATGAGGTGTTTCTACAGTAAATCATGAGGTGTTACTACAGTAAATCATGGTGACTGTTGGTGATTTGTGGACTGAAACCCCTGATCTTCGTTCATGTCTCAGTGTTTCTCCTGGTCTCCACGTCAGCTCTGTTTGATCTGATATCTGTGGTTTATAACAGAGAATTCTGTGCCGAACGCTTCCACTAGATCTCACAGTAGAGATGTTATTAATTCTGTGGTGAATTCAAACTCTTTCTCACTGGATCTCCAACGCTGTGTAGTAGCGGTGTCATGTGATCGAGATCGGCCCGTGTGTGAGCTCGTGCTGTGCTGTCTATTATTGCTCCGAGGTAATGAACGATTCACAGGATTAGTGCGGTTCCGTTCTGCTTTCGTTTAGTTTGATGTTTCTCATATGTAACAGAAATGGCAGCTCTTATCAGTTGGGCACGTGGTGGAGGGACCAGTACAACCTCTAACAAAATTTAGTCGCACCAGCAGGAAAAAAGGTTGCAGTCTGGAGCCCTGATATTCAGTTCAAGTATTAGTGATTTTAGTACTAACAAACTAAACGAAAATTACAAATTTTGCCTTGCCAACTAACTGAAATATTTACTCAAAGTATAACTTAAAGTAAGCTTTAAAAAAAAAAATTTTGTCCAGTATTTCTTTGTTTCAGTATTTCTTATTGTCTATTTTTTAAATGAAAATTATTTATATATATATATTATTATATACTATTATACATTTTTTTAAATATTTATTTTATTTCATTTAACATTTATTTCAATTACCATAGTTTTAGTTAATAACTGTGTTTTTTAGTGTTTGTGCGGTCAGTTATAAATCTTATTTGTCTGTTCTTCTCTCTCAGACGCGGAGTGAGGCGGCGATGACCGTTTTGAGCGGTCATGTGGTGGTTTGTATATTTGGGGACGTGAAGTCGGCCCTGATTGGTCTGCGTAACCTGGTGATGCCTCTGAGAGCCAGTAACTTCCACTATCACGAGCTGAAGCCCATCGTGTTCGTGGGCTCTCTGGAGTACCTGAAGAGAGAGTGGGAGACGCTACACAACTTCCCCAAAGTCTCCATCTTACCCGTGAGTGGACGTCTCTCTCTGTTAAACCAATGATGGCGTGTCAGTGCTTCAGTGTTTCTGATGCGTGTCACTTGTTCAGGGCACTCCACTGAGCCGAGCCGATCTGAGAGCCGTCAACATCAACTTGTGTGACATGTGCGTCATCCTGTCAGCCAATCAGAACAATATCGACGACGCCTCTCTGCAGGATAAGGAATGTATTCTGGCGTCTCTCAACATCAAGTCCATGCAGTTTGATGACAGTATTGGACTTCTGCAGGCCAACTCTCAAGGTAACGGCAGGACCGGCCCATCGGGACAATGCAAAAAATGATTGTTTTCCATTACATATGTATATCAACTATTATAAACAATAGCATTTACTTGAGATGCAAAATTACTTAAGATAGTGAGTTTTCCAGACAGCAACATAGTGTCGGCCAGATCCGGACGTGTTGAATGTACCAGACACTATGTTGCTGTCTGGGTAATGATTTAAACAAGAACAAATATCTGACAGTGGGGTTGGATTTAGAGAAAACAAGATCATTTTTCTGACCCCGTTGGCAGATATTTTTTCTTATTTTAGGCATAAATTCACTTAATTTTTTGGAGTCTCCTGCAATGTTTTCATGCATTCAAGCTCAAAAACATTAATTTTCTCATAATAATGATTGCAGCATCAGCTCTTTTCTCACAGTGTCTGAAACTGGTCAATCAAGGATTCAGTCTCTCTAAACTTTCTGAGAGCTGCTCTGCCCTGATTGGTCAGATGACTCAAGTCTGTTTTGATTGGTCGGAAACCAAACGCTCATTAGCATATTTGAATTTCAGCTCTTGATACACAGCGATACAAACAGTAACAATGGGCTTATGCTGGGTACACACTAAAAGATAATTGGTGATTTTGGGCCGATTTCTCCCCTTCCGACAATCCTAGGTAAAGTCCAGATTATCTTAATGGTTCTACAGATTCTTATCAGATTTTCCTGTGGTGTGAGGTGTGTTAAGAGTGACTGAATTTGCTCCGAAGAACATCAGAGGTGCCCTGATCGTGAATCGTAAATATTGAACATGTTGAATATTTACGATCAGAAATCCTGACGTGTGGGGGGAACCCCGAGGACACAAGCGCGTGTGCTCTGGAGATTATCACATGAAACGAAACAATACCCAATCAGAACGCGAGCTGACGGAAGACTCACCTCCATCTTTACACCGTCTCCATGACTTCATCTAAACATTTTCCTTTCCCCCTGCGAATTTTCTGTATAAAGCCGTCCATACACTATAAGCACAATTTCTTCTTGCCGGTCGTCCGCCATGTTTGTTTACTTTAAAGTCGCGTTTGAGATGTTTTGATGCGAGGGATTTTGCGGGATTTCCGTGTTCACAGACGGGACTCTGTTATTTGTGAATGGGATCTGTTTGTGTGTGGTGTGCTTTCCTGGTCACATCGCGGCACTAAACACACTAGAGGAACAAAACGGGTAAATCTATGATTTCTTATCGTCATGTTTGTGGTCTCTCACATTTTGAAACTCTTATAAGAGTTTAAAAATCTTTTAGTGTGGCCCCAGCTTTAGGCCTGTTACCGTGTTCTCTCTCACTGAGTGTAACACTACTACTCACCAGCAGAGGCGCTAGGGTGCTCTAGTGAGTGGTATATGCCCAGGTGGGTAGTAGAGCAAGTCAGATTTGTTGGGCAGAGGAAGCATGGCTCACCTGTTGTGTTACCACAAACCGCTTTGAGTCTTGATTGGGAATTCTGAATTTATATCACGCAATTTTGACGTTATAGCTCGCAATTCTGAATTTATAGCTCGCAATTCTGACGTTATATCACGCAATTCTGATGTTATAGCTCGCAATTCTGACGTTATAGCTCGCAATTCTGAATTTATACCTCGCAATTCTGAATTTATAGCTCGCAATTCTGACGTTATATCACGCAATTCTGACGTTATAGCTCGCAATTCTGAATTTATAGCTCGCAAATCTGAATTTATAGCTCTCAATTCTGACTTTATATCTCGCAATTCTGACGTTATGTCTCGCAATTCTGAATTTATATCTCGCAAATCTGAATTTATAGCTCTCAATTCTGACTTTATATCTCGCAATTCTGACGTTATATCTCGCAATTCTGACGTTATAGCTCGCAATTCTGAATTTATAGCTCGCAATTCTGACGTTATAGCTCGCAATTCTGACTTTATATCTCGCAATTCTGAATTTATATCTCGCAAATCTGAATTTATAGCTCGCAATTCTGACGTTATAGCTCGCAATTCTGACTTTATATCTCGCAATTCTGAATTTATATCTCGCAAATCTGAATTTATAGCTCTCAATTCTGAATTTATATCTCGCAATTCTGACTTTATATCTCGCAATTCTGACTTTATATCTCGCAATTCTGACTTTATATCTCGCAATTCTGAATTTATATCTCGCAAATCTGAATTTATAGCTCTCAATTCTGACTTTATATCTCGCAATTCTGACGTTATATCTCGCAATTCTGACTTTATATCTCGCAATTCTGAATTTATATCTCGCAATTCTGACTTTATAGCTCGCAATTCTGAATTTATATCTCTCAATTCTGACGTTATAGCTCGCAATTCTGAATTTATATCTCGCAATTCTGAATTTATATCTCGCAATTCTGACTTTATAGCTCGCAATTCTGAATTTATAGCTCGCAAATCTGAATTTATAGCTCTCAATTCTGACTTTATATCTCGCAATTCTGACTTTATATCTCGCAATTCTGACGTTATATCTCGCAATTCTGACTTTATATCTCGCAATTCTGACGTTATATCTCGCAATTCTGACGTTATAGCTCGCAATTCTGAATTTATAGCTCGCAATTCTGAATTTATATCTCGCAATTCTCACTTTATATCTCTCAATTCTGACTTTATAGCTCGCAATTCTGACGTTATAGCTCGCAATTCTGACGTTATAGCTCGCAATTCTGAATTTATAGCTCGCAATTCTGACGTTATATCACGCAATTCTGACGTTATATCACGCAATTCTGACGTTATAGCTCGCAATTCTGAATTTATAGCTCGCAATTCTGACTTTATATCTCGCAATTCTGACTTTATATCTCGCAATTCTGACGTTATAGCTCGCAATTCTGACTTTATAGCTCGCAATTCTGAATTTATATCTCTCAATTCTGACGTTATAGCTCGCAATTCTGAATTTATATCTCGCAATTCTGAATTTATATCTCGCAATTCTGACTTTATAGCTCGCAATTCTGAATTTATATCTCGCAATTCTGACTTTATATCTCGCAATTCTGAATTTATATCTCGCAAATCTGAATTTATATCTCGCAATTCTGAATTTATAGCTCGCAATTCTGACTTTATATCTCGCAATTCTGACTTTATAGCTCGCAATTCTGAATTTATAGCTCGCAAATCTGAATTTATAGCTCTCAATTCTGACTTTATATCTCGCAATTCTGACGTTATATCTCGCAATTCTGAATTTATATCTCGCAATTCTGACTTTATATCTCGCAATTCTGACGTTATATCTCGCAATTCTGAATTTATATCTCGCAATTCTGACTTTATATCTCGCAATTCTGACGTTATATCTCGCAATTCTGACTTTATATCTCGCAATTCTGACGTTATATCTCGCAATTCTGACGTTATATCTCGCAATTCTGACGTTATAGCTCGCAATTCTGAATTTATAGCTCGCAATTCTGACGTTATAGCTCGCAATTCTGACGTTATAGCTCGCAATTCTGACGTTATATCACGCAATTCTGACGTTATATCACGCAATTCTGACGTTATAGCTCGCAATTCTGAATTTATAGCTCGCAATTCTGACGTTATATCACGCAATTCTGACGTTATAGCTCGCAATTCTGACGTTATAGCTCGCAATTCTGACGTTATAGCTCGCAATTCTGAATTTATACCTCGCAATTCTGAATTTATAGCTCGCAATTCGAGCGTTATATCTCGCAATTCTGAATTTATAGCTCGCAATTCTGACGTTATATCACGCAATTCTGACGTTATAGCTCGCAATTCTGAATTTATAGCTCGCAAATCTGAATTTATAGCTCTCAATTCTGACTTTATATCTCGCAATTCTGACGTTATATCTCGCAATTCTGAATTTATATCTCGCAAATCTGAATTTATAGCTCTCAATTCTGACTTTATATCTCGCAATTCTGACTTTATATCTCGCAATTCTGACGTTATATCTCGCAATTCTGACTTTATATCTCGCAATTCTGACTTTATATCTCGCAATTCTGACGTTATATCTCGCAATTCTGACGTTATAGCTCGCAATTCTGAATTTATAGCTCGCAATTCTGACGTTATAGCTCGCAATTCTGACGTTATAGCTCGCAATTCTGAATTTATAGCTCGCAATTCTGACGTTATATCACGCAATTCTGACGTTATAGCTCGCAATTCTGACGTTATAGCTCGCAATTCTGAATTTATAGCTCGCAATTCTGACGTTATATCACGCAATTCTGACGTTATATCACGCAATTCTGATGTTATAGCTCGCAATTCTGAATTTATAGCTCGCAATTCTGACGTTATATCACGCAATTCTGACGTTATAGCTCGCAATTCTGAATTTATAGCTCGCAATTCTGAATTTATAGCTCGCAATTCCGACGTTATAGCTCGCAATTCTGAATTTATATCTCGCAATTCTGACGTTATATCACGCAATTCTGACGTTATATCTCGCAATTCTGAATTTATAGCTCGCAATTCTGAATTTGTAGCTCGCAATTCTGACGTTATATCTCGCAATTCTGACTTTTTTCTGTAAACTCACAATTATGAAGAAAAAGTCACAATTACCTTTTTAATTTTTTATTCTGTGGTGGAAACAAGCTTCCATCGATAAGGCTTTCACTACAGTGTTTGAGGGTGGGGCAAAGAGACGCTGTTCAGCCAATCAAGACCATAGGCTGGCATTATGCAAATTAGTTACAAACCCATGTATACACCTTATGTGCCAGATAAACGTGCGTGCAGCCATCTTTAGAATTTTGTCTTTGAACTTCCATTTTGCGGTAGCTCTGTATATTTCTATGGCATCATTGTCAAAGAATAATTAGCTGGTGACGTGGATTTACTTATTGTAGAGTCAACAAAAGTTATCATGAGCATTGTAATGTTTAAAGCAGATGTCTTGACAAATGTCAGTAGACAGTAGCAGTTTATTCATAAATGCGCAAGATCGCTGTGGAACTACAAACCGGAAATTAAAAGACAACGAGCGCAGCGCTGAAAAGGGGCGAGGCTACATACGGTCTATAGGTTCAGCAGGAAGTGAGACTGGAATTACTGACGACTTGTTTCAGGCAGTTCAGAATCGCTTCTTTCTTTTAGGAGACAATAACTCCCTTCTGTTGTGTTCCTGCTCCAGGTTTCACTCCTCCTGGAATGGATCGCTCCTCTCCGGAGAACAGTCCTGTCCACGGACTGGTACGGCAGGCATCCATAACCACAGGAGCAAACATTCCCATCATCACTGAGCTCGGTGAGACATTCCAGCCATTTACACACTTTTACTCAGCAAGGATGCTTAAAATTGATCAAAAGTGACATTTATAATGTTACAAAAGATTCTATTTCAGATAAATGCTGTTCTTTTGAACTTTCTATTCATCAAAGAATCCTGAAAAACAAAATGTATCAGTTTCCACAGAAATATGAACAGTTTTCAACATTGATAATAATAATGTTTCTTGAGCATCAAATCATCATATCAGAATGATTTCTGAAGGATCATGTGACACTGAAGACTGGAGTAATGATGATAAATTCAGCTTCGATCACAGGAATAAATTACAAACTATATATTCACATAGAAAACACTTATTTTAAATAGTAATAATATATCACAATATTACTGTTTTTACTGTATTTTAGATCAAATAAATGCAGTATGTTTCCAAATGTTAAAAAAAATCTGTAACACTTACTAACATTAACAACGAGCAATACATTTGTTACAGGATTTATTAATCTTTGTTAAAGCTGCAGTCCGTAACTTTGGTTAAAAATGATCCAGAATAAAATTGAGCAAGTACATAACCATACATGTCTTAAAGAAGGAGTCCGGCTAGTAGGCTAACACATGTGAGGATGCTGCAGGTGGCGGATCATTTACAGCCTTTTCTCACAGCAGCTGGAGTAATTAAACGCATCATTTTGATGGAGGATTGTAATCCAGAAAGGACCAAACGACAATCATCAGTGACAACTGGAGATTCACCCGTAGTCAAAAGCAAAAGATTAGACTGTACAGAAATTGAAATCTACAGGTAACGCTAATACACACTAAACACACGTAGTCACGCAATGCTAATGCTGTTAACATTAACAATATGAAAACAAAGTATAACAATAATAATAATTTGCATGGTTTGATGTGATATGAGCGAAGCGATCGTTAATCACTGTTGGTCGCGCGATTTTATTGTTTTTAAAATTTTAAAAGGCAGACATGTTACCTGTTCAGATGACTTTTTCCAGTGAAAATCCTTATTTTGGTCGTACTTCCAAGATGTAGAATCTGTGATTCTGAAGTACAGTATACACACCGGTGCGGTGACTGTCAGCAACACACACTCCTCAAAACATTAGATTCATCCGCGCTGAGGAGCCACCGATGCACAACCCACGTAAAGATGATAATTCCACAAATAACTGCAATTGCAGGTTTCAAACAGAGATGGCGACAGCGAGGTAAAACTTACGGACTGCAGCTTTAATTATAGTTAATAAAAATACAACTGTTCATTGTTGGTTTGTGTTAGTTCAGGTCCATTAAATAATATTAACATTAACTAAAATTTTATAAGTATTTTTAGCATTGTTAGTTCATGTTAAATGAAAACCTGGGAAAAAAAGTCTTGCATAAATGGCAGTTTTAGTAACTGGTGGTTTTGGTAAGTCCTTGTGAAGCTAGTTTCTGGTAACGCTGCTATGGTAACTGGTTGTTTTATGCTGATAGCTAAAACAGACAAGTTGCTGCCCCTGGTTTCTCTGAGCCAGGACAAGAGCAGCGGAAACAACATCCCCATGATAACTGAGCTGGGTAAGACCCGCTGACGGGCGGCTCACCTGAAAGACACGCTTCATTTCTCATCCTCTGGACTTCATTCCTTTAGTTTTGTCAGTGCTTCAGCTTTTCTTTCGATGCACTGTTGCTTTATGAGGGTGTTTTTCGGTGTTGGCATGAGCGCTGTGTGTGACTGTCGCATGCTGTGAATCCTGTGTGCTTTTGTGTGGTCAGACGCTGGTCCTTCCTGTCAAACTGGTAATGAATCGTCTTTTAAAAAATACAGTCATTCTGTTTCTGAGTCTCAGACAGGAAACACATGAGTTCAGGGTCCAAAATGAACTTCCTGCCACTTCTGCCAATGAATTGACATTATTTTCTGGCCATAAATGTATATATATATATATATATATATTACATTATATTATATATCCCTCTGGTGCTCTTCGGGCATTATGGTTTTTTTTGTTTTTTATGCTGTTGTTCTTATTAAATGTACCAGCCTCTGCACTGGCAGGTTACTCCAAAAAGTGTTCATTTTTGACCCTGTGTTGTCCTGTTATTTCCTGTGAATATTCTTTAATAATAATCCTCACTTAAATAATTACATTCCTAACAATCAGTGTGTGTGTGTGTGTGTGTGTGTGTGTGTCTGCAGTGAACGACTCAAACGTCCAGTTTCTGGACCAGGATGATGACGACGACCCCGACACGGAGCTGTATCTCACACAACCCTTCGCCTGTGGAACGGCGTTTGCCGTCAGCGTGTTGGATTCATTGATGAGTGCTGTGAGTGTCACTGAAACACCCTGACGTCACGCAGCCCTCCAGTCTTTAACGCCTGTGTGTCTTTCTCTCAGACGTACTTCAATGATAACATTCTGACTCTGATCCGGACGCTGGTGACCGGCGGTGCCACGCCAGAGCTGGAGGGTTTGCTGGCGGAGGAAAACGCTCTGCGCGGAGGTTACAGCACCCCACAAACTCTGGCCAACAGAGATCGATGCCGCGTCGCTCAGTTGGCGCTCTATGACGGGCCCTTCGCAGATCTGGGGGTGAGACATTTATGACTTGTGTAGGCACCTATTGTATCCGTTGGCGTTCTTCCGTTTCTTCCGCTCTTCAGTCTACGGCAGCCCATAGAACCGCTTGCAGAAAAGCTTATTAAATTTGGCACACAGATAGAGGACAGTCTGAACTGTCACCATAGCAAATTTGGAGTCTGTAACTCAATCCCTCTAGCGCCACCAACTGTCCAAAGTTGCACTTACGTTTGTGCTAATAACTTTTGAACCGTAAGGGCTAGAAACAAAATAATATTTTTTCCTCTGATTCCTTGGCTCGATTCGATTGAACCCTAGTGCCGATTTTCCTGCCAAAAAGATCTACATTTTCTAACTCCTCCTAGACAGTTTATCCGATTTGCACGAAAATTTAACCAGATCATCTTCAGTCAATGCCAACAGAAAGTTATGGAATTCAAGTTGATTTATCAAAGCGTGTAGCGCTTGCAAAAATAGACATAAGACTGTATCTCCACACCGCTTTATCGTATTCTGACCAAACTTGGTACAGATCATCACAAGCATGACCTGAGGAACTTACTGGTCCAGAGATACGAAAAATGGCTATTTTTTTCTTAGAACTTCTGAACGGTTTGCCCAAAAATCATAAAAGTGGTCTCATTAGATTCTGAGTCAAATGATATCCAATTTTTCCATATCGGCCATTTTGAATTTTGTAGTAAAATGCTGTTTCATGAACGCATTAGCGTATCGTTACAAAAGGAGCCTGAGAAGTTTTGAGCCAGCGCCACCTAGTGGTAAAATCTAATATTCACATGCTTATAACTTTGGGTGTGGTTGACTTATTTTCATTGGAATCACATCCTGAGATTCATGAATCCTTGCCGAGTCCAACGATACCAAACATGCTTTATGCCTTATGGTTTGTTCAACGTTGTGATTTAGCGTTTAAACAACTTTCGCAAATATCTTCGAAACCGTTAGTCCGATCAAAACGAAACCACCGCAGGAAAATAGGAATCATAGCGGGTTGGCGGGGTTGGGGTCATAGCATATTGGCCATCTGCCATTTAGAACGTTGTCATAAAAACCTACTTTTTCAAACTCCTCATAGACCGTTTGTCCGATTTTCACCAAATTCGAGTGAGATCATCTACAGACTGTGCCGACAAAAAGTTATGGGTTTTGTGTTGATAGACAAAACCATTCTTGTATACCGCATCAACAAAGTTGACGCATGGTGCCAAAATGACTCTTGAGGCTGTATCTCTGCAATGCTTTGCATGTGTCATTGTCACCTCACTCTGACCACACCACATTAATTTGGCCACAGCGTCACCTATTGGTCAAAAGTGATAAACCATTAAATCATATTACTAGTAACTGTATTTATGATTTTTTTTTTCTTTTTTTTTTTTTTCAGCCATTTTGCCTAAAATCATCTTAAAATGTCTTTAATTGCTTGTTGTTGCAGTTAATCTGACACTGCCAGCCATGTTGGCATGACTTGTCGTGTTCTTTGTGCTTGGCCCTGATAATTGCTGCAGTTATATTATTTATCTGACATAAAGTGCCTCAGAAAGTGTTTGAACACCCATAAAATCATGTCAATGTCAGTAGTTATGTTTCCATCCATATATTTTTATGCAAATTTTTGGATATTGCATAAAAAAAACACTGGATGGAGATGCCAAGATGGCAATAAATTCCAAACGTGCATAAAAAAACGTATACCCAATTGAGGCGGATAATTTATTTTTTTTTATCCAATAACGATTAAAAACACGTTTACCGAATAAATTCCTTGATGTGCATCACAAAACAAAAAAAGGATATGATTGGATGTTTGGAGGCTTGACACTAAAATACTAAGACCAATTTAAGCTTAAATCTGTCGCAGCATATAATATTTATGTTTTTTTTCAGGATGGTGGCTGTTATGGTGATTTATTCTGTAAAGCATTAAAGACGTACAACATGTTGTGTTTTGGAATCTACCGATTGAGAGACGCACACCTGGGATCACCCAGTCAGTGCACGAAACGGTGAGTGAACCCACTCGCTTTACTAGGGTTTGTTTGGGACATGTAATTTAATGTCCTCTATAATTTAACTGTTCTCTATGTGAATATATAGTAAAGTGTAATTTATTCCTGTGATCAAAGCTGAATTTATCATCATTACTCCAGTCTTCAGTGTCACATGATCCTTCACAAATCATTCTAATATGCTGATTTTGTTCCTCTCGTCACAGATACGTGATCACAAACCCTCCGTATGACTTTGAGCTGGTGCCTACAGATCTGATCTTCTGCCTGATGCAATTCGACCACAACGCCGGCCAGACCCGCGCCAACCTGTCCACTCACTCCACCTACTTCCCCAGCAAGAAGAGCCCGTCCGGCCACTCCATCCCCTCGTCCGCGCGGCCGGGTCGCAGCCGGAGCCGTGACCTGCGGGACAAACAGAAGTACGTTCCTCTGTAAGCCGTTTGAGCTGTGCCTGTTTGCGCGCGTGTGACGTCACGGACTCATCATCACATGGTTTGGTATCTCAAAACGCAAATTCCGGACTTTATTTTTTTACTTCACATGTTTACTTAGCATAATAGATGTTGCATCTGTATAAACCACCGGCCACCGTTTACACGAGAAACCATGTTTTTGTTTGATGATTAGTATGTCTTACACGGGTAACACTGTGTTGGGTCAGTTAATCACTTTAACCATTTTGCACTTTAACTGCACTTTAATCCTAGACGTTCACAACACCCGACCTGACGAGTGCTTGTGTGGTTCATGAACGCATGACGCCTTTGTGCTTCGACATCCTGATGTTCCTGCAACACGGCTGCTGTCTCATCTTACCCACATACAGTGAGCTCCAGACATCTGACGCTTTTTTTTTTTGCCATTATGCATTAAATTAAAATATTACAAGTCAATAAAAATTAAAAATATTAATTTAATATTAAATATTACAATTTTTAATCAGATAAATTGCAGTGAAAAGTGCAATTTGCTTTTTTTTTTTCCTCTTTACAATTTAGATTCACAACACATTATGTAAATCATATCATGGATTCTTGCAATAGAGAAAAATCTGTATAATTCATACATAAAATAAATGAACAAAGCATATTAAAAATATCAAACAAATGCACCAAATGTAAAGAACGATGAATGAAAAAAAAATCAATTGTAGGTCAATGTCACAAAACATTTGATTAGTGTTTGTTAAAAAATATTACAAGTCAATAAAATATTAATAGTAAATATTACATTTTCTGATAATATAAATTAGTGAAAATTTTGCCATTTGCAATTCAGATTCACTACACAAATGATGTCAAACAAATAGTTCATGGATTCTTGCAATAGAAAAAAAAAATCATATTAGAAATACATATTAGAAACAAAAAATATCAAACAAATGCACCAAATATAAAGAACGATGAATGAAAAAAAATGAATTGCCGGTCAATGTCACAAAACATTTGATAAATGTATTTTTAGTTACATTCAATTAAAATATTAATTACAGCGAAAATTGACACTTGCTATTTTTTGTATTTGTACAAAAATAAATTTCTTTAATGTAATATTTTTAACTAAAACACGAAATCAAAGTCAATAAAATATTAGATTTTCTGATCATATAAATTACAAGTGAAAATTTAGCCTTTTTTTAACAATTTAGATTCACAACACAAATTATGTAATGTGTATAATTAAATAAATTAGATCCATAAAATAAATGAACAATACATATTAGAAATATAAAAAAAAAATCAATTGCAGAAATAGTAACTTCAATAAATAATGTAGAAATAGTGCATATGAAATACTTAATTTGATCCCATAGAATAAGGTTTTTCAGTGTTTTCTCAGATGTCTGGACTCACTGTATGCACACATTAATATACTGTATATGCTCATAAAGAATGTTAGTATTTTTCAAATGCTTTTATTTTCGATTCACTGCCTTCTTGAGCTGACAGATGACAGAATGAGAGTATAATCACGATCAGCCTTGACAGAAATGCATGAAGACGATAGACATTTGCCGCTGTGAAACATGCGCGTTTGGATGGTGACACAAAGGCAAGACATCACTCATGATTCCTGACCAGGTTTATAGTCAGGCTAGTGACAGGTTAATTGTGTTTTAAAAACCCATACTGAACCTGACGGAAACACACGGAGGAATGACTCTTTCAGATGGACGTCTCTCGATGGGAAGCGAAGGATGTCGGTTTAAAGCACGTGTCCTTTCCCTTCCAAAAGAGTCATTATCTTCCACGCTCAATATTTCTAAGGCTGTTTGGACTGAACTCGATGTCCTGTTTGGTGCAACCTAATATATAAATGGTTGCGATGCTGCAAGAACAGACGTTCGAGGAGTTTTTGTAAAGAAGCGAGCAGGACGATTGTTTGCTTTGTTTAATTCACGTTCATTTCTATAGTCACATGCTCACACCAAAGTTCTCTAAATATCAAGTGTAAGAGATTTTTCTTATAATGAACTAGTGTATGCGATCTCTTAAACATAATAAAATATTTTTTTTCTGTATTGATGATGTGAAGTCTTTGCTTTTAAAGCATCCTGATTCTTTGATGCAGCAAATGTGTCCACTTACACCATTTACCTTTACCTTTCTTTAAAGTGCGCCCAGGACGAATAGAGCGGTCTCAGGTATGGAAATAAATGCATGTCATTACTGCAACCATCTCTCATGATTCAGATGGTTATGAGCTGAAAACCCGTGCATTCAAACAGTCACGCCAGCATTAATTCTTTGCTTTCTGGCTGAAAGCAAAGCCGCTTTTCCTGGCCGTTCTGCCGTGCATGTCTTCTCTAGATTCAGGCGATCTGCATTCCCTCAGTAGTTTGTCTTGATGCATACGAGCTCCCATAATAATGCTTTTACCATGGCGACCGTCTGTAGAGATCTAGCTCGTGTTTGTAGTTCATACGTCTTATGTAGTTTGCATGGTTTTGATTTCCAAACATATGAGCATGATTACAACGAAATCATTTAAAGTCCCTACATTGCAAATGATCTCAAAAGCCTTCATCAAAAAAATAAATATGCACAAGATCAAGAAAATACAAGTTCAATAAATCCTACAAAATATTGTTTTTTTTTTTTTTAATTCCTACAAATTGTCAAATTCCTTCAAAAAAAAAAAAGAGAAATTTGGTAGTCACACATGCACAAGAAATCTTAAAATGCAAATGCTCTCAGATGTCTTAATTTCTGCAATTAAATAAACTCAATCACACATGTAGATAAATTCACGATCAAGAAATACCTACGAAATGCTTTCACTAAATTATAAAAAAAAAAATCCATACAATGCAAATTCTCATTCCTTCAAAAAAGTTTGAAATTAAAAAAAAAATTCATATAGATAAATGCACAAGAAAAATTACTATTTTATTTTTGAAAGTCTCTTATGCTCATCAAGGCTGCATTTATTTGATCAAAAATACAGAAAAAAGATTTTTATTTTGAATAAATACTGTTTTTCAGGATTCATTGATGAATAAAGTTTTTAAAAAAAAAAAAGTATCACAGGTTCCAAAGAAATATGAAGCAGCACAACTGTCTCCAACATTAATAAATCATCATATTAGAATGATTTCTGAAGGATCATGTGACACTGAAGACTGGAGTAATGACGATAAATTCAGCTTTGATCACAGGAGTAAATTACACAAGTATATTAAAATAGAAAACCATTAATTTAAATTGTAATAATATTTCACTGTATTTTTGATCAAATACATGCAGGCTTGGTGAGCAGAAGAGACTTCTTTCAAAAACATTAAAAATAGTGATGTTTCTAAACTTTTGACCGGTACTGTATGTTGATAAATGCATGAATCAAGAAATCCACCAGAAATTTTTCAGCAATATTTTGTATGATACTGGAGAAACTGCTCTTGTTTTGACTCTTATTTGAACCAATTATGTTTTTATAGATAAATGCATGATCAAGAAATCCTACAAAATATTGCTGATTTTTTTCCCCAAAATATTCAAAAAAAGTCTAAATTATCAAATTCCTTCACCAAAAAAATGTTTGCATTTAAATAATAAGAAAAACACTTATTCACACACGTATAGATAAATGCACAAGAAAGTAAGCGCTCAAGAAATCCTAAAAAATATTGCTGAAAATCTTCTGAAGTCGCTGGAGAAACTGCTCTTGTTTTGGCTTTTTATTTTAACCAATTATGTTTTTATAGATAAATACATGATCAAGAAATCCTACAAAATATTGCTAAAAATTTGAAGTGAATAAAAATATTGCTTTTTTTTTAACTATTTAACTTGCATTTACCAGTATATTCCATATTAAAGGGATAGTTCACCCAAAAATGAAACTTGTCATCATTTACTCGCCCTCATGTCATTCCAAACCTGTATGAATTTCTGTGTTCGGCAGAACAACATGAGGGCAAGTAAATGATGACAGAGGTTTCATTTTTGGGTAAACTGTCCCTTTAAATCATTCCCGTTTGCAGTCTGAATGCAACATGCACATTATGAATTGCACATTTCAAAACTCAACCATGCACGAGACAATGCATAGCTAAACGTTTGCTTTCCCGTGTGTGTAGAGCATGCTTCAGGCCTAAATGATGTCAATCGTTCTGCAGACAAAAACTGGTACACAGATGAGCCCGAGAACAGCTTCAACAGGAACACACAACTCAAACACACCAACACACACGCGGCCAATCAGACCAATCAGTACAAATCCAGCAGCAACATCATCCAGCCAATCAGAGAAGTGGAGGAGGAGCCTTGAGACGACGTCTGGACAAACCGAATGTGACGCTGCTGCTCATCGACAGACTGGCTGCATTAGACTGTGCGCATTTCAATAATCGCATCACGCATTAGAACAAATGTACAACCTACAGACCTTATTCAGAGCAGCGCCACGACCGGTGTGAAAGCGATAGACTTACCGGGCCGCATTTCTCAAATGTTGCGTCGAAACTGTCCTACATTTGATCTTAAAATGTGCAGACGTGTGATTCAGAGCACGAACGCATGCACAAATAACCGTGCCCACGCCTCTTTCTAAAAAGTCAAGATTATAAAAAAATCTTATCTAATTATCTTAAATGGTTTCAGATCTCCGCCTTGTAAACGCCACCTAATTAATGTCGTCAACAGATAAAAGAGCTCCAGTCAACGTCCAAATGCTTTACTTGAGAACGGTGAGCAGCAAGAATTGCTTAGATTTCCACATACCCTCAGTCAGGGCCTAAAACTAACTTTTCGCCACACCTGCCAATAGCCAGCCATAAATATTGTTTTACAGGTCATGTTTTTGCAAAAACAGGCATGACACCAAAATTTTATTCTATTCCAATTTTCAATACCACAGTTAAAACTACTAGCCTAACTAATATATATTTAAAACATTATTAAAGACAGTAGTTTTCAGATAGAGACATTAAATAATCAAATGTAAAATAACACTGTTATTTTTATCCTCACTATATAAATTAAACCTAGGTTACATAGAAGTTATTCAGTCAAGAGCAGTGAGTTTTATCTTTGTCGTTTGATTAACATTAAAAACACAGACAGCAGCAGGAATATTAGGCTGCTGTCCCTTTAAGAGTGAATGCACGGATCCAATACACTGATACACATCTTTCTCTACAGTTTACATTCACTTATACCATGTCTGAATACTCGATTCTGATTGGCTGGAAGGTGTGCAATAAAACCATTTAATGGACAGGTAGTTCCAAGTCGGTTGAATCACCGTTCTATATTAATGCACTTTTCATTGAAGCACACACACACACACACACACACAGAGAGAGAGCGGAGATCGTGCTGCACACACACACAAACATTCAGGAGCACAGAAACTTAACGCCACCCTGCGACTTTTAGTAACAAAATAGCTTCGTTACTGGATCACTACATTATATTTCTCTGGGGTTACATCGCTATTTTTTAGTATAGCGCTCACGAGAGAGGCGCTGAACAGCAGGTACGCATCTCTCTCTTGATAATTAATTGCAATAAATGTAATCTTTCACACTTATCTCGGTGTCTGATTCAAAGCAGGCAGAATACTAGATCTAACGAGCCGTAACTGACGAAAATAACTGTCAATTTTATCCTTCTAGTCAAGTATTTCGCTGCTAAACAACAGCTTTTTCAATGTTGGTAAATGACCATGGTATAAGCGGGATAATCCACAGCTAACTGTGCATTAAAGGATTTTAATGCACTTCGCGTCAGGCGGTTCTTTGTTCTCATTAAAATCGTTTAATGCACAGCTAGCCATGGATTACCCCTTACTTAAGCCATAACCGACTATGTTTACTAGGATACTCACTGAGTAAGGTATTTTTGCCATGTTTTTGTGAATTTGTGCGTTTAAGCGCAAGACGTGAAAGAAAGCTCAATTCAGTATTCACACGCTGTCTGAGATGCAGCTTTCTGGATGCGCGCTTCGGGTAACGAATCGAGTTCCCTTTTGCATCTTCTTGCGCTTGAATATTTAAATTGCCAAGGCTTAAACTCTTGTGAGGACGCAGCGCTGGTCTGTTAACGGTCCCGAGCATCATTCACGTGTTTACGCTCATGTTCTCTCAACATTGCATTGTTAGATTTCATAAAAATATTACCGGCCAACTGGTGATTGACACTGTTTGATATACACTCACCTAAAGGATTATTAGGAACACCATACTAATACTGTGTTTGACCCCCTTTCGCCTTCAGAACTGCCTTAATTCTACGTGGCATTGATTCAACAAGGTGCTGAAAGCATTCTTTAGAAATGTTGGCCCATATTGATAGGATAGCATCTTGCAGTTGATGGAGATTTGTGGGATGCACATCCAGGGCACGAAGCTCCCGTTCCACCACATCCCAAAGATGCTCTATTGGGTTGAGATCTGGTGACTGTGGGGGCCATTTTAGTACAGTGAACTCATTGTCATGTTCAAGAAACCAATTTGAAATGATTCGAGCTTTGTGACATGGTGCATTATCCTGCTGGAAGTAGCCATCAGAGGATGGGTACATGGTGGTCATAAAGGGATGGACATGGTCAGAAACAATGCTCAGGTAGGCCGTGGCATTTAAACGATGCCCAATTGGCACTAAGGGGCCTAAAGTGTGCCAAGAAAACATCCCCCACACCATTACACCACCACCACCAGCCTGAACAGTGGTAACAAGGCATGATGGATCCATGTTCTCATTCTGTTTACGCCAAATTCTGACTCTACCATCTGAATGTCTCAACAGAAATCGAGACTCATCAGACCAGGCAACATTTTTCCAGTCTTCAACTGTCCAATTTTGGTGAGCTCGTGCAAATTGTAGCCTCTTTTTCCTATTTGTAGTGGAGATGAGTGGTACCCGGTGGGGTCTTCTGCTGTTGTAGCCCATCCGCCTCAAGGTTGTGCGTGTTGTGGCTTCACAAATGCTTTGCTGCATACCTCGGTTGTAACGAGTGGTTATTTCAGTCAAAGTTGCTCTTCTATCAGCTTGAATCAGTCGGCCCATTCTCCTCTGACCTCTAGCATCAACAAGGCATTTTCGCCCACAGGACTGCCGCATACTGGATGTTTTTCCCTTTTCACACCATTCTTTGTAAACTCTAGAAATGGTTGTGCGTGAAAATCCCAGTAACTGAGCAGATTGTGAAATACTCAGACCGGCCCGTCTGGCACCAACAACCATGCCACGCTCAAAATTGCTTAAATCACCTTTCTTTCCCATTCTGACATTCAGTTTGGAGTTCAGGAGATTGTCTTGACCAGGACCACACCCCTAAATGCATTGAAGCAACTGCCATGTGATTGGTTGATTAGATAATTGCATTAATGAGAAATTGAACAGGTGTTCCTAATAATCCTTTAGGTGAGTGTACTTCCCAACGCAGATATTAACTCACATTTGCCACTTGGCCAGTGTTAATTTTAGGCCCTGTCTGCAGTACACCAACTCTGCCACAAGGAAAAGACCGTTTTTATAAACATGAACGTTGGCTTGCATTTTAGCATACACTCTAAGATCAAATATGTGCGTTTTATAAACAAGGACCGTTGTGTTTTAAATGGCATCCACTGTAAAAAAAGACCCACTGATGTTTCTTGGAAAGGTATTTTTGCAGTGTTTCGTCAGCAGAACAATCCACAAGTACAACCCACTGAAGAGATGCATGTCTATCCCAGACAGCACCATAGTGTCTGCCCAGATCCAGTACACACTTAACCATATCGAACAGAGCTGTTTGATATGTCCTGCCCTCTCTTCCTGTTTCAGTGGGAATTACGTCAACACATTGAATAATGCTGCGCGTTTCAAGGCACTTCAGTGGGACTTTAAACACAGACGGTAGCAGGAATATTAGGCTTTCTGGGTGCGCACACACATCACTTGCCTACCGGTGCACCGCCCGCACCATAGTTTAGATTTTTTTTATAGAAGTAAAAATCATTTAGTTCAGTTAGAGAACAGACACTACAATTAAAAACAACGTGCAGTGTGAGCCGAACGAGACCAGCAGCAGGAGTCAGATCTCATTCATCACGAGAGCGAAGAGCTGAATGACAAGATGATCGCGGGAGATTTGGTTTCAACACAAAATGTAAAAGTGCCTATTTAAGTGAGTTTGTCATTGTACTGTTTTGTTGTTGTGTTTTTCATTAAGAACAACAACAAACCCACCATTCAAGCAATTGCCGCCCCCGAATTGGTGCTAATTCTAAAGTGAAAGTAAAATGCGCACGGCCATTCATAATGCCGTATTAATAAGTTATTGCAATACTCAGCATATATCGCAATAATATCGTATCGTGGCTTAAGTATCGCAATAATATCGTATCGTGGGGCCTCTGGCGATTCCTACCCCTAGTGCGTACGTACATTTTATAAACCCATTGTGTTTTCAATGGCACCCACTGTAAAAAAGCTCTTCGATCACTTATAATTTTCCACTTCAGTGGGACTTTAAACACAGACGGCAGCAGGAATATTAGGCTGCCGTCACTTTAAGACCAAATGCACGGATCCAATACACTGATACTGAACATATCTTTCTCTACGGTTTACATTCACTTAAGCCATAACCAACTATGTTTACGAGGATTCTCACCAAGACAAGCGTTCAAGTGCAAGAACATGTGAGAGTTCAATTCATTATTCGCGTGCTGTCTGAGACGCAGATGTGCACACACAAAACTTTCCACACAGCGCGAGTAACGAATTGAGTTCCCTTTCGCGTCTTCTTGAGCTCGAATGTTTAAATTGCCAAGGCTTAAACTCTTGTCAGGAGGTGTTAACTGTCCAGAGTGTCGTTCACGCCTGTTTACGTTCATGCTCTCACAACATTGCAACAATCCAAAAGTAGAAGAGATGCATGTCTATACCAGACAGCAACATAGTGTCAGCCCAGATCCAGTACGCATTGAATCCAGATGTGGCCCGGATCTGGGCCGACACCATGTTGCTGTCTGGGATCCCTTACAGCTTCGCTTTCATTCCCGTTAAAAATCAAAGATGGCGCTGCTGTGAATAAGGTCTATTTATGTATGGATCTATTGTTGCCAACCAGTTGAGGTTTTGGAAATAAGTATCATAATAGCTAAAGAGAGAGATATAGACATATACATAAAGAAGAGATGAGCGTAGAATGTACTACGCTTATTGTAGATGACAGAAATCTCTTCTAACTATAAGCTAAATATGTATAAATAAGAGTTTTATAGGTTAGTAGGCACATAATTGGATTTACATCACTTACTGTACAACAAAGTTGGGAAATCCAACTGTTTCCCTCTTCAAGCCAAAGAGCTTCGATGTCTGATCTGGTCATGTGATATTGGACGGCACTCGTCGCGTAGAGCGGGCACAGGTCCTCCCTCGGTCCGGATCGCTGCCCGGCACAGGATTGGCGACAGAACCCAAAAAAACCAATCCAGATGCTGGACACACCTAAAAAAACAAACTGATTATAGCTGGATGAAATGGCAGCTTCGCCGTGTTCTTGTACCAATGATTATGCATTGTAGCAATAAACATGCTGTTTTGCATTATTTGTTTTGATAACTATGCTTTTTTTTTTTTGTACCTCAATTATAAATTGTGAGGGTTAATACATAATCAGCTCAGATCTCATATTAGTAATGTGAGGATGGAGGTTAAAGTTCATGGCCTGTATGACAAACATTCACTGATTAGTGCCGTTTCTGAGAACGATTAAACGCATTCCACATCTTGTGCCAACAGATTTGATCTGCAGTATTTTAGACGTGTATTTATCTGATAATCTGATGAGGTTTTTACTGTTAATAACAAAGTGCTGTTAGTCATTTATATGCTCAGACCTGTGAAACGTGTGGCCTTGAGCTTCTGTGTCACTTCTTCAGTCATTCCAGTGTTTTATATCAAACCCTGATCAGGTTAAACGTGTGCTTTATTTATATATGAGTCACGTGAGCCTTAACAGAGCTGATCTGAGATCAGCGGTGCCGGGCAGGACCGGACTCGAGGGAGGAACCGCACAGACCCGCTCTGGCGAACAGTGCCATCATGCAACAAATTTCAATATTTAAAGACTGGATGACTGAAAAGTGACATGAATTTGCTCAAGGTATTTGATTAATGTGTCATTTTGGTGATTCACACGAACACAGATGTATTTAAAAGGAAATGTCTTAAGCATTCAGTGTGAATCACGGGGTTTAATGAAGTGAAAACGATGGGAAGATGATCATCTTGTGCTGCTGACGAGTGTTTAACATGGCAACGCAGATATAAATACAGTATATTATAATGTACAAAAGGCTGTAAATAAAATGTACATGATTTTATTTTGTATTTTCACAGAATAAATATGGATGTGTTAGTGCTGGTAACTCTGGTTATTTGATGCTTTTATTCAAAGTCGTGAAGAGTCTTGATCCAAGTCATAAAACCCACTGGTGAAATGCTTATTAAAAAAAAAACAAAAAAAACATACAAACAAATAAAATTAAGTGATGAATTAATAATTAAAATAATACATTTTATAAATGTATATTTATTTATTACACATTAATATTAATTTATTTAAAAATGAAGTGATAAATTAAAACAAAATTTAATGAAATAAAAAATGAATTAATAAACAAATGAATTAAATTAAACAATTATAAATGTATATTTATTTAGTTAATATTATATATTAATTATTAAAAAATATTGATAAATTAAAACAAAATTTAATCAAATAAATGAATTAATGAACAAATTAATAAATAAAATCAATAGTACATTTTATAAATGTATATAATCAATATTATACATATTAATTTATAAAAAATTATGAAATAACTAATAAATGAACGAATAATATAATTTTTTTTTTATCAAATGTATATTTATTTAATTAAAATCAACATTAGTTTATTAAAATAAATAAATTTTAAAAAATACATTTAATGAAATATAAAACAATGAACGACTAAATAATTAAATAAAGAATAAATGTATACTTATACAAACTTTCATGTTAGATGTGATTAATTGATTTGACAGCACTAATTATATATATATATATATATATATATATATATATATATATATATATATATATATATATATATATATATATATATATTCTATTTGAATTTCGTATGATGCCAAACAACTCAAAAGTATTCAATTAAGAAACTCAATTTACACACTCCATTAGCAGAAATCATGTGTGAGCATCAATGTCACAACCAATCCCGTCCAATCAGCTGAGACATAACCAGCATCCTGTATCTCACCTAAACTCAGCACCACGGTCTCCATGACAACAGAAGCTCTCAGCCCAGATGAACAGATCCTTAGCAAAAACAAGGTGCTCATTACAGAGTGTCCGGCTCGATGAAGTCGTCTGCGGCGCTGTCAATACAGCATCAGCTGTCCGTCCGCCAGGAGGGATATGAACTCCTTCATGAGCGTTAGTCAAATGAATGACCTCTGACATCAGTGAATCTTACGAGAGAGGACGCTTTATTCTCCCTGATAACAGAACAATGAGACGAGTGTGTTAGTTTGTGTTCCGTCTTCATTTAGACGCTCTGGCAATGCAGGGAAACTAATACAGAGCAGGAGAAAATAAAGCCATCGGGATCCTGGTGACCTGCCGTCCAACTCAACTACATACAAGCCACGTAAACCAACCCAAGAGATCAAGAGACTTTAAATACATGATCAGCTTTGTCTCAGATGTTTCCCATTAAAAAGGGATATTTTAGATAAAAATTAATATGCTATCATTTACTCACCCTCATGTCGCTCCCAAACGTGTGTGACCTTTTTTCATTCTGTGGAACACAAAGGATATTTGAGTATTATTATAAGATAAAATTTAAGTAAATTTAAGCATGTTAAGTATCATATTTGATACATCAGGCTAAAATCGTGGCTTAAAAAAAAAAAAAAAAAATTAAGCTCAATTTTAATCAGAGGCTCTGATATAAAATATGCAATTTGGTGCAGATTCTGATGTTGATATGATCAAAAAGTGATGCTTGTAATGTGAATCAATGAGATCTTTATAATAGCATAGCAGATTCTTACATAAAATGCATATAAATATCAATATCTGCCAATAATGATTTACAGATGATCATATTTGATAGTAGATTGTGTGAGAGGTTCATAATAACAATAATTGTCATTATACAATAATAATTTATTATTAAATTAAATTATAAATTAAAACAAAATGTAATGAAATAAACGAATGAATGAACAAATTAAAAAAAAAAATATATATATATATATATATATATATATAAAAAAAAAAATATTATACATCAACATTAATTTATTAAAAAATTAAAAGATGAATTAATAAATTAATTTATTCAATATTTAAATGTTTAATTTTATGATCAAAACTCCGTAGTTTTAAAACATATAATACAATGCAATGATGATTGACAGATAAACAGATAAACCTTCCTCAAAAGCCTGATGATTTACAGTAGATTGTGTGCGACAGGTTTATCAGCAAAGGTTTGATCATTTAGAGGCCTTAGAAATTAGCACATCAAAAATGATACAGTAGGATTTACAGTCTTAGGATAGATTGAGAGAGAGTCCTCTTCTATCATCTGAGGTCAAAGAGCAAAATAAACATGTAAACGCAACACCAAACGTCTTCCATATCGGAGGGTCAGAGTTGTAGTTCTGCCCTGGAGCGATAGAAATACACATCTCTGAACACACCGACTCCTGAGCGCTTCTCTTCTGAGAGCCAAAGGCCATCCATCCATTTTACATGAGCCGCACAGAGGATCAAATATCAAAAATGGATTTCAGAGTTTACAAGCTGTTAAAATGCCAGAGGGGCGAGTGTACTTTCAGATAACACACTCATAAAACTGAACACCAGTGAAGCTGAACTGAACAAGCCTTAGTATAGAGATATTTACACCATTAAGAAAATGCTCAAAACGTGTTTTTCAGTTTGAATTGAGTTGTCTTAGCAAACAGGATTCAAATTTGAAATTAAACTGGAATTCAAACAAGTGTCATTTGGTAACACTTTAATAACTATAGTTTAATAACGTTTTGCAAACATTTGCAAACTAGTTAATTAACAGTTTATAAACTGTAGTTAATACATTCATAAACTATATAAACAGTGAGCTCTTCATTCATTGTCATTGTAATTATATTATTATTGTTTAATTAGCTCATATGTAAAGAGTTAAATAATGCTTTGTTAAAGGCACAATATGTAAGATTTTTGGATTAATATCCAAAAACCACTAGAACAATGCTACATATTTGTTGACTTGTGTACTTACATTATCCCAAATGTTTCCAAGAATCCAGAGAAATAAGCATTTTAACCAGGACACGGACCGGCAATCAATGACATCATACCTGTTACCCTCGATTTTTATTTTGTAGAAACCATGGAAACACGAAAGACGCTTTAATATATGATGTTTTATTAGACCGATGAGCAACTGTTTGGATCATTCAGGGACAGAAACTAATCATTGTTCTACAGCTCAACACAGTTAGTCTTACTGTTTAAATCTGGTGTTCTTGATTTACCGCGAGTACCATGTTTTACCATGCCTAATATGATCTAGCGCACTGCAGTGTGAACAAGTGTCTCATAGTAGCACCGAGCGAACGCACAGAGTAGCATTATAACATAACTTTAACACACTCAAATGTGTGTTATGATAAAACAGCGCTGCGTTCCCCCACACACACACACGAGCGGAAGCGCTCGTGTGCGGCAGAATAAAAGCTCCGCCAAATCAAGGCGTCATCAAACTACGTCTTTGTTTTGAATAAGCGACCTCTATCGGCGAAAAATGAATTACTTTAACAACGTATTAAATGAGCAATATCACGCGTAGCCGTGCGATATTGCGTTTATACAACAGTTCGACGGCACAAGTGTGTAAATAAACAAGACAACAACGGAGTGTCTTTAAAATCTCTTTTGTGCAGAACTACTTCCTTCCGCCACGGATTCAAATCTCAAGTTGACAGTTTGACAGTCGAGCCTAAGCCTCTATTACTAATTTTAAAACTTTTTAACATTAACGAAGGAACGTTGAGTCGCTTCATTGAAACTTATTATGTAGAGTATTATGGTATTATGAGATAGAGAGATCGACTAAACGAGTGTATTACCTGCATCTGATAGTATTCATTCTTCAGGTCGATGTCCATAACATCCATTATAAGAAATCAGTTGAATGTCCGCTGAGAAAAGCGATCTTTGTCCAAAGATTTCCAAAGAAAGCGGTAAAACAACTTCCTTGTTTACAACCAGTCGCTCATAAAGACTAAAGTCAAAGTCTTTGCCGCCATCTAGTGGTGGAAGTGTAACGGTCACTGAATTCAAAATTACGATCACTAACGGACCCTCTCAATACCAAACGGCATATTGTTTATATAAAATAATATTTATTGAATAATAATTAAATTAACAACAAAAGCCATTATAAAAGTCAATAGGAAATAAACATGCAAACAATTCAGTCAAACGTACAAAAGCAGCACTGTAGTAGGCCCTACAGGATTTAAGATAAAAGGCCTAAATATATTATCAAACTTAATTTCCCCCTTAACCCAAATCGGTTTGCTCTGGAACAAGTAATAGATTAATAAGACCAAAGATTGCCCGTTTGATATACCACAAATGAAGTATCTCATGTTTAACCACATACAGTAAAAGCCAGCAGCAAATTCCTGAAGGACTGGCCGAGATGAAGCGATTCTCGGCGGGTACACGAGCGCTGAACGGCCGCTAACGGCTGGAGCTCGCATTTGCGAAAGCTTTTAAACAAATTGTAAAACAGGCGTTATGTTTATATATGAGTCACATATTTGAGGTCTAAATAACTACATTCTCGCCTACAAAACTCTTACTACATTCCGTGTCCGTGACACAATAACAGTATGGCGGTTTGCTCGTCCGCCATGACACTCTCGTGAGAAATGATGCAAAGCGGAGTGATACAAACTGTGAAACGGTTAGTGCTCTTACAGCCAATCAGATTCGAGAAAAGAAAGAAAGCAACAGTTCTCACTTTAGATTAGCTCACGGAAAATTAAGATTAATTAATGCTTTAAACCAACCTTTATGAGAGATTAATTGCATTCATATTCAGTGTTCCTTACCAGTATTTGTTTGTGAGTCATATTGACAACATTATTTTATTCATTTATTATTTATTTATAAGTGGTTGTTTAGTTTTAGAGATAGGCTTAATGTATTTGTAAACATTTTAACCAACTCTTAATGCAATTAATGTCTAATAAAGGTTGGTTTAATGCACTAAATTAATATAATGGTCCAATTTTCCGTGACTTAATCTAAAGGGAGAACTATTTACTGTTAATAAGTTAAAGCATTATTTAACTTTTTACATATGAGCTAATTAAACAATAATAATTAATTACTGTAACAATGAATGAACTCACTATTTGTATTAACCACAGTTTATAAACTATTAACTATAGTAATTAAGTGTTACCTGTCATTTTTTTCACAATTCATCATTTTTGTACAGTATGAATTACTCATTTTTATATCACTACACATGCAAGATATGGGATATCTAAACATTTCCTTGTATGTTTGAAATATAGATTTAATTGATATATATTTAATGTGTCAATTGTATACATTTCCCTACAGTCACAAATTTAGCCCACAGTCGTCTTAATTATTTGCAAGGCTCTGTGGGTGGGAAAAATAATAACCAATAATTGAATACACATTTAATCCTAATTGATCAAAATGATGTCCCACATTTCCTGCTAGATTTTTTTTTTGTCTCAATGCTTCACTGTCTATACATTTCTTTCCCCACATCCATTTCTTGCTGACATGTTTGCATTATATTACAGTACATATTTTTGTTTTTGTGTTTTAAATTTCATGTTTGTTCCTCTCAGGATGCTTTACACGCTTCCAGCTCAAATAAAGCTCTCGTGGGGTGAAAAACGAGTGTCCTGAGCTGCGGATGGAAAGGATTGCGGTGTGTAAGGCGATGCTGTTCTTTTGCAAGCGTGCTTTGAGTTCCACAATGATCCATGACATTAATTCCCACATTATTGATGGCCTGTTGGCTTGCCTGGAGTCGGGCAGAAATCGCCAGCTCAGCTCAGCAAAGCGGCTGAATCACATCTGATCATCACAGCCATCAGTTACACGGTTACTGATACGACACAGACTCCGTCCTGACCCATCCAGCTCAGGTTTTTAATGACTTGTCAGAAGAGACGTCTAGATGGATATCAGTGAAGACATTCACATTTTCTGAATTGTTAATATGGATCATTTGAACTCTGTTCTGATCGAATGAGACACTGTAAAATAAAGGGATAGTAGCTATTTGATACTTACATTAAATATGAAGTATCAGCTACCCCTTTATTTTACAGTGTCTATGCTTATGGAAATATTACCATACTGTAATATTCACACAGTGGGCCCTATTTTAACTGGCGCAGGTGCACTTGGGGCGTGTCCGAATCCACTTTTGCTAGTTTAATGACGAAAAAACGGTCGGCGTGCCCGGCGCATGGTCCAAAAGGGTTGTCCCTATTCTCTTAATGAGTCAATGAGTCTCATCTCCCATTCCCTTTAAAAGCCAGTTGCGCTCGCGCTATGGCGGAGTCGCTATTTACATGGCGGAATATAGACACCCTCAACCTGACGTGTCAGTTTAAATACATGTGTGTATTGTCAATAATTAGCCAATTTCATTTGTCATTACTGCAAATAGGTAATTCTGATACATGCACTGACTATCCATTATGACCTTTTTATCTTTATGTACACAATAATAATAATCTTTTACCGTGTAATCCTTTTATTTTTAATATTTGTGTGCTGCTGCTGCGTCCCTGTGTGTGTAATAATCAGAGTGTACGCACATTGTGCACCGCCTATAGGCACATATTACTAACACACCCTTTAAATCAGGGTTGCACGGTTTACCGGTACTACGGTAGTATCGCAATACTAAGGGTCCAAAATACTGCCGGTGCCACTGTATTTTTTTTAAATGGTAGTATCGTCATTACAGTTCTACCGTAAGTACTGTTGTATGTGGCTTGTGGGGCAGTTGCTAAAACGTTCGAACACTTGTGTTGCAAATAAACAATATAGCGTCTTTTTGTCTTCCTGTCGTCTTTCTGCGGTGCCTTTTAACCCTCTGAACCCGTAGAACGCGCCCGCGCGTTTTGCTGGATTTTTTCCTCATGACCGTGTAAAACAACTTAAAATACTCTGTCATTTTTGGCCTCACAGACATGAACGATATGTCTTTACAAAGCTTAAAGTGTCTACTTTTTTTTTATGTACACTCAAAATAAAAACTAAATGTTGTGCTTTTCGCTAAATAAAGAAAACAAACAAGATGCGCGTTCTCCCGTCTGTCTCCCTGTGGTGTCTACTCTGAAATGCGTCTGAAAATAAACTCAGAGAATACTTGTCACACAGACACGACAGATATCTCTTTATAAAGCTTGGAATGTCTACTTTTAAAGGAAGTCATTTATATAAAAAACAAATATTCTCTGTTTATGTAATCCGTATGAAAACAGCGAGAGGTACAGCGGAGCCTCATTAACTTTAATGTGACCACACCCACGCGCGCAAAGCGATTCACATGCAAATCGTCCACGAGGAAGGAACGCGAACCTGTAAACGCCCCCATCACCTCAAAACAAAGAATCAGCTTCTTCATTCTTCTGATTTTCATCAAGTTCGGAAGACACGCAAGAACGCGATTTTAACATTTTTAAGGTAAAAAAAATTTATTTCATGCACTGACTAAGGGGCCGTTCACATATGTTGCGTCTTTTGCGCGCTCAAGTTCATTATTTTAAAATGTAGACGCGCGAGAAGCGCGCTCAAATAGAGAGACTAATTAGTTTTCGTTCATCTTGCACTGTCCCTGTTTGCACTTTTGCCCTGGATGTCTCTTTTGCACTGTATTTGTTTTTACCACTGCTCTGTGTTGTTTTCATGTGTAAATCCAAGTATACACTACCGTTCAAAAGTTTTAGATTTTCTAATGTTTTCAAAAAAATCTCTTCTGCTTAACAAGGCTGCATTTATTTGATCCAAAATACAGCAACAACAGCAATATTGCGAAGTATTTTTATAATTTAAAATAATTGTTTTCTATTTGGATATATTTTTATAATGCATTTTTTTCCGGTCTTCAGTTTCACATGATCCTTCAGAAATCATTGTAATATGCTGATTTGCTGCTCAAGAAACATTTCTGATTATTATGAATGTTGAAAACAGTTGTGTACAATTTATTTCAGGATTCTTTGATAAATAGAAAGTTCAAAACAGCGTTTATCTGAAATAGAAATCTATTGTAACATTATACACTACCGTTCAAAAGTTTGTATTTCTGACATTTTGCTTCATTTTGTAGATCTGAATTTTGAATTAATACAATATGGCATGGTATCGTGATACTTCAGCTGGTATAGTATCGTAACATTTGTTTATGGTATCGTGACAACCCTATTTTAAATAACACAAAAAATACTGCACTATTGACTTTAGAGCAGGTTTGTGTTGGTCAATGGCGCAGTCGTTTTCAGTTCCTCAAAACAGCAACGCACCAACAATGCTCCTGAACACACCTGGTTTTCAGACCAGACGCCCATGGGTGAACAGATGGACGCCAGTGCATTTGCTATTTAAACAACGTGGCGCTGGATGTGAAAATGAGAACTGCGTCGGGCTGAAACTAGCAAAAAACACTTGCGTCGCGTCTGGCATCACATTGCGCCGGGTGTATGATAGGGCCCATTGTATGAAATGTGACTGCAATTACTTTATCTCTGTTATATTTAGTTCTCATATTTCGCTCTTAATAGTCCATTTATAAACGCATTAGAACTATTGTTACAATCACGACAGTGAAAAACAGTATTCAATCTTCGTCCCTCAGCTATAATGAAATGAGAATAAAACCGCCAGTAGATGGCAGCAAATCACTGGCCTAATGAGTGAGTCATTGAATCATTCAGTCAAACGATTCATTCAAAACAGCTGATTCATTCAGGGACAATGCAGAAATGAGAGAGTGAGAGTCATTCATTAGAATGATTTGTTCAAAAACGCGGATTCATTCAGTAACGAAACAAACTGTGCAATGGCTCTAATGTTTGCATGTTGGCAAAATAGAGGAAAAACAGACAATATTGTGTCTAAAATTATTGTTTTTTGAATTGTTGTATAAAATCAATATCACATTTGCAAACGTGCTGATATTCGGGAAAACAGTACTTTTGCTCATGTGATATTGCTTATAAATATTAAAAACAAGGACTTAATATGGAGACTTTTTTTTGCATCATATCTTGGTTTTTGGAAGCATTTTTATTAATTTTGGCCCTGTTCATTTCCACCCCTGGTGTGTGATGTGTGATGGCGTGGGACGGGGCTCTTTTTCGAGCGCAAGCGGAGGACCCTTCTGTTGCGAACCCGTTTCAAGTAAAACGGGTGAAACATAGCAAACGCCGCTACTGTATGAGGCACGCGATCAGCCATACCATTCTAAAACCACATTGTTTCACACTGCACAGGTTTGGCGGGGTTAACAGCACGAAAGCGGCACTAACCCTGCTCTAGAGCACGGTTTCATGGTAAAAAGCAGTGCAAAGACAAAAAAGCTGAGCTTGTTTGATTACTGCATGCATGTAGAAGCAACACTTTCAATAACAGTGATGTGACACTAGTTGGAGAAAGTAGCTTGTTACTGGAAAAGCTAGTTGTTTTGAAAATGTCCATGTTTAACTGAAAACAGTGCATGGATGTGCATCCCAGAACAACTTCTGTTTTAAAGCCCATTAGTTGTTTGCGTGTTGCATCATTTCTACATATCTCTGCATGGCGTCTGTGTTCCTGTCTGACTGACCACATGACTGACGGGCGGCGGGCTGTCTCTCAGGATGAGCACAAACTGAAGTGTTGTCAAAAACATTGAGGTATGTCTATAGAAACACAGAAAAACATTGATAGATGTTGTCAAATTTGTTGTGAGAGAGGAGGAGAGGAACGCTGCAGCTGCCATATTAATGGTCAGTGTTACCCATGATGCTGAGCAAGTCTGACATCACATCCTGTCACCTTCACCACAGGCAGCCCTTCAGTCACCTGTCAGGCCTGTTTCATGGCAGATATGTGTCGAGTTTCTGCCGCGTAACCAAACTGCGGCTCTGTAGAGAAAAAGAGATTTCTGAGTTACCATAATGACTACAACAGCCGTCAATTATAAGATGGATGATATCATCAACCTGCAGCATTAAATGACACATCAAAACTGGATTGTAAAGTTTGTAGACAAACTTTGATGTTGGCTTGACAAAGCCAGGTCTGAAAGTTTAAAATAACGTTGAACAGCTTAAAGATTTTTTTTAACATGTTGTTAGCATGATTTAACACATTGCTAACATATTTTAACATGCTGCTAGCATGATTAGCATTTTGCTAGCATGTTTTAACATGCTGCTAACATGATTTCCATGTTGTTAACATGTTTTAACATGTTAGCATGCTTTAGCATGTTATGAATTAACATGTTGCTAGTATGTTTTAACATGTTCTTAGCACGAATTAGCATGTTGTTACCATTTTTAGCATGTTGTTATCATGAATTAGTATGTTGCTAACATGTTTTAGCATTTTCTTAGCATGAATTAACATGTTGCTAGCATTAATTAGCATTTTGCTAACATGATTTTCCATGTTGCTAACAGGTTTTAATGTTGTTTAATATGTTAATATGAATTAGCATGTCAATTTAACATGTCGCTAGCTAGATTTAATACACTGCTAACATGAATTAGTATGTTGCTAGCATGATTTAACATTTTGCTAGCATAACATGTTGCTAACATGATTTAACATTTTGCTAGCATGTTTTATGTTCTTATGATAAAACCTGTATCTAACATAACATGTTGCTAGTTGCAAGTTAACATGTTCTAAGCATGAATTAACATGTTGCGAACATGATTTACCATGTTGCTAACATTTTAAAATGTTGTTATGCATTAGCATTTTGCTAGCATGAATTAGCATGTTGCCAACATAATTTAACATGTCACTAACAAGATTTAACACTTCTAGCATGATTTAACATGTCTTTGCATTTGGCTAACATGTTTTAACATTCTTCTAACATGAATTAGCATGTTGATAGCATGATTTAGTAGGTTTTAACATGTTGCTAACATGTTTTAACATGCTTCTAACATGAATTAGCATGTTGCTAAGCCAACATATATTTATAATTTTATGCTGCCTCATAAAGAACTACTGCATGAGATTTATGGAAAAAGTGTTGATAAATAGTGCATTTCTTATACAGCGTAAATTCCTGTAACCTCCGGATGAGTCCAGCTGAACTCAGACAGGCTCAGTCAACACTGTGAGGAGATCGGACCCAGACTTTGAGGTGTGAAAGACTGTCACAGTGTGTTAATGTGAGCTGTGACAGGCCAGTCGAGCTCTGCAGGCACCTCACATGACCTCACAGCGAGACTGAGCCGGACACAGCTGCTCCTGCTGACCGACGGTGTGTTAATGTGTGTGAAGCTCCAGAGAGATCATGGATGGGCAAAGGCTCGTCACAGAAAGACATGGCATTGCTGTCGGCACATGCATACAGTACAGGCATCGGTTTATGAGTGCATTCACTGCATAAAAAGCCTTTTAAAGGGTTCAGTAGAAGTTTTGCAGAACAGCATTTTGACTAAAAGCAATTATCAGCACAACAGAAGCAAACAAGGAACCTAACAGCAGACCAACTGCAAAACTGAGTAAATAAAGACATTTGGAGTCACTTTTAAACAAAAAGGTTGAAAACCCATAAATACATTGAGCTGTAATGAGATATAATTAACAATAATAACAAGAGCTGAAAAAGAAGAAACGGAAGAACGCCAACGGATACAATAGGTGCCTGGCCCCTAAAAACACATTTACTATAATGCTCTTACAAGTGCATTGGGATAAACATAAAAACACAAGGTGAAATGAATTGTGTCCACTGAATGCATCATTTTTGCAATGTTTTGGCATCTGCTTCAATCAATTTATGCAAATCGGGTAATTAGATTAAAAATGCATGCAAATCAGGTACAAAAACATGCATGTTCAATGCAATGTGGATTTCACATTTTTCTGAGTACTATTTGAACATTTTAATGCACAGCACAAAAAAGCAAGAGATTTCAGGTTTGTGTTACTGTAAATGTCAAGCTTCCAGAGCAGAATGACAGGCACTAACTGTAATAACACACTAGATTGGATCAGAGAGCCTGGAGTCAAACACACCCGCTGCTGCTGCCGCTCACAGACAACCAAGAAACTTTAATTGGGTTGTTAATTGATTTTCTTGTCAAGCATTAGTACCATGATGGATGGCTCATTTTCTGCGAGTGCTGAAACAGAACACACACACACACACACACACACACTCTATGCTGCTTCTCATCTAATGTCAGATATGGGATATTCCTACTTGAAATTCTCAGGCTTCCGACCTTAAAGGAGTTTGAGTGCCTTGAAAGATGATGCATAAAGAAGCAAATTAGCAGTGGCTTTACAGGTGTTTGATTGGATTGATAGATGATGCAATGCTAGCATTTGTTTTTGTGGTGTAGACAAAATAAAACAATTTACAGGGTTGCACGTTGTAGTTTTGGCAACAGTGTTGGAACTTTGACTCACTGCTGCAATGTATTTGCTTAAAAGTCAATGTTAATCATTAGCAGTGAGTTTGGAATTACAGCCTCTTCCTGCTGAAAAATCATATGGTATGTTTTGCATAATATAATTTTATGCATGCATGCATTTTCTTATAGGCATTTAATTACACTACCAAGAAGTCTCTTCTGCTCTCTTACGTCAATTTGTCAATTTCGACTTTGTCAATTTCAGCTTTATCTCATACTTATGACTTGAAGCATAATTTCGACTAAGTGTGTCATAATTTTGACTTATTCTCATTATTTTGAATTTTTATGTCATAATTATTAATCTGGCCTCTCTTCTGCTCACATTTATCTGCTGCATTTATTTGATCAAAAATACAAAATCAAAAATTGTTTTCTATGTGAATATATAGTAAAGTGTAATTTATTCCTGTGATCAAAGCTGAATTTATCATCATTACTCCAGTCTTCAGTGTCACATGATCCTTCAGACTTAAGGCATTAGCAGTCAAAATTATGACATACTAAAATTATGACATACAGAAATCATTCTAATATGCTGATCTGAAGAAACATTTCTGATTATTATCAATGTTGAAAACAGCTGTTGCTTAATATGTGTGTGGAAAGGTGATAAATATTTAAGGATTTTTAACGTATTTTTATTTTATTTTTATATATGAATTTTTTAATTTTTTATTTATTTTTAATATAAACTGTCACTTTTGATTAATTGAATGCATTCTTGCTGAATAAAAGTATTAAAAATCGTACAGACCCCAAACTGTTAAATGCTAGTGTATATCATTGATATTACTGATATTAAATTATATTAATGTTTTCTATATTTGCACATTTTTACATTCATGTTAAAGTGGCGTTTATGATGTTCTTCTTGAATATGATGCAGACATCACTCAAAGTGAAGGAAGAAATGATTCATAAGTTCAGGATTCTCCTGGATCTCCGTCTCTAAAGACTGACGGTCTGTTTCGCTGTTCAGTGTCAGAGTCACTTCATCTTATTAGAGAAGATCCCTCAGACCAGAACATACAGCACTGATCTCTTTGAATCATCACTCTGATTCAGAACATATTGGTTTTTCAATATTGTTTATGAGAGCGTAAGCCTGTCCAAATCTGACCTGCCAATGAACTCCTACAGGCGGTTAAACTAATGAAAGCAGGAACGGTTCATAACGCTCTCAGAGTCTAAACTTCTCAAACTTCTCATTTCATTTTCAAGGAAAAGTCACAAGATTCCTCCAAGATTTAAAGGAATATTTCAGCCAAAAATGAACATTTTGAAAATCATATACTCAACTTTACACCTAATCAACATTGACCTGGATATTGACATTTTAGAGCTGCTTTACAGCAAAATTTGAATTTCTCATATTTGAAGTTTGCATCATTATTTTCCTGTTTATTACTGTGAAGCTGCTTTGAAACAATCTGTAGCTATTATAAAAAGCGCTACAGAAATAAAGCTGACTTGAGTCATGTCGATCTACATCTCATTTTGCAAATGCACAGAAGAAATTTATTGAGTTAAGGAGGTTTGGATAAACATGAGGATGAGTAAATGATCATTTTTGGCAGAATTATTACTTTAAATATAGATGCAAGCAGCAATTATCTTGGCCAAGCACAAAGAACACGACAAGTCATGCCAACATGGCTGGGAGTGTCAGACCAAGTGCAACAATGACCAATAATAGACATTAAGATGATTTTAGTCAAAACGGCTGAAAAATCATAAATATAGTCACTGATAAAAATGATTTAATGGTTTATCACTTTCGACCAATGGGTGGTGCTGTGACCAAATTGATGTGGTGTGGTCAGAGTGAGGTGACAATGACACATGCAAAGTTTGGTGTCAATATGTCAAAGCATTGCAGAGATACAGCCTCAAGAGTCATTTTGGCATCATGCCTCAACTTCGTTACAAAAACGGTTTAGTCTATCGACACGAAATCCATAACTTTATGTCGGCACGGTCTGAAGATGATATGATTCAATTTTGGTGAAAATCGGACAAACAGGAAGGAAGTTCGGCCAAATATGGCAAAATTGGTGTCTATGTTACCAGTTTCATTACAGGCTAATTAAATCAAAAGTTATTAGCATTTTTGGAAATTTCATTCTAACTTTTGACCACAAGGTGCCCCGAAACTTAGGGTTTGGTGCCTAATAAATGGTACACTTCGTAATGATACGCCAATGCGTTCGTAAAATATAGCATTTTTTGAGAAAATTCAAAATGGCCGACTTCCAAAATGGACAATATGGGGAAATTGGGTATCGTTCGACTTGGCATGCTGCACCGAATCTAAAAACACCACTTTTATGATTTTTGGCCAAACCGTTCAGAAGTTTTTGTATCTATGGACCACTAGGTGGCACTGTGCCAAAACTGTGCAGGCAGCCTCAGGTCATGGTTGTCATAACACACACCAAGTTTGGTCAGAATACTCTAAAGCGTTGCGAAGATATAGCCTCACGTTCATTTTGGAGGGCACTATATCAAATTCGTTTCCGTGTTTCTCGTTAACGGTTTGACGAGTCAACTTGAATTCCATAACTTTTTGTCGGCATGGTCTGAAGATGATCTGGTTCAATTTTCGTGAAAATCGGAGCAACGGCCTAGGGGGAATTCGAAAAAGTCGTTTTTACAGAAAATTCAAAATGGCGGAAACATTTTCATGACGGAAAATGACGTCACAGGGTGCAATCGAATCTTGAGCCAAGGAATCAGAGGAAAAAAGAATTACGGTTCAAAAGTTATTAGCATAAACGTGAGTCAAACTTTGTACAGTTAGTGGCACTAGAGGGATTGAGTTACAGACTCCAAATTTGCTATGGTGACAGTTCAGACTGTCCTCTATCTGTGTGCCAAATTTAATAAGCTTTCCTGCAAGCGGTTCTATGGGCTGC
Source organism: Coreius guichenoti (assembly GCA_039654105.1). Classification (NCBI taxonomy): domain Eukaryota; kingdom Metazoa; phylum Chordata; class Actinopteri; order Cypriniformes; family Gobionidae; genus Coreius; species Coreius guichenoti. The sequence continues at coordinate 36,552,448 of CM077187.1, read as the reverse complement.
CATAGACTCAAGAGCAGAAGAAACGGAAGAACGCCAACGGATACAATAGGTGCCTTCAATGCTTGGCCCCTAACGACTGCGTCTCTTGTTTAACCTTGCGAAAGGAAGACGGACGTCTCTCGTGTGGCTCTTTGACCTTCAGACTGTGTCACAGCTGTGAGACTCCCAGATTACAGTGTCAGACTGTGCTGATGTTGTTCATCTGTCCGGGATTATCCAGATGACGGGACACACAGCAGGGCGTGCACGTGTACAGGTATGAGGATGCAGCAGCGGTCGGCGCGCATCCGCTCGCCCTCAGTCCCTTGCACATGTCCCGCGGGACTGACAGGTTTCATTAGCACAGGCCTGGGAACAGTTATTACCCTGATAAACCCAGATCACGGCAGAGGAAATTGAATTCGAGAGGACATCAGTTCTCACGGAGAGAGCTCGGACGCCAGACGAGAGGCTGGATGGATGTCAAAGATATTTCTGCAATCTGCGACAGAGCAGGACACACTGCAGCGCTGCCGAGCCGAGATAAGGACATCCCGGTCTGGGAAAACTGAATATCCAGGAAAAACTGCTGATGCGGACAGTTTATTTTACAGCGTTCCAAGTTAATTGAGCAGCAGCTCGTCTGTTAAGAACACTTTCTGGGAGGGGATTCACTAAGAATGAAATGTTGTCTGTTTGCAGGCGCAGTATGGATGTTTGCTGATAACCAATTGTTCCAGTAATCGGTTATTGTGCCGATTTATCAGCAAAACCAATCAATCGGTCGACCTCTAGAAAAAACCTGAGATGGCTGGAAGGAAAAAAATAAAAAAATAAAATAATGCTTTTGCGTTCTCACAAAAGTTTTCCGTTCCCCCGAACGAACGAACGCCTTTGCATTTCTCCAAGAAACTGCGTTCACTCGCAAAGAACTTAAAAGCTATGGAGCCCCTAAAGGGACATGGTGCTAGAAAAAATACGAGACGGGAGGAAAATACATTTCAAACTTTGCGTTCGCTGTGCAAAAGCACAGATTCTTGGAAGAACGCAAAACATTTGCAAGAAAATGTATATATAATATTTCCTTCCATCATATTTTTTCCCATCATCATGTCCTTTAGAGGCTCTGTAGTAATCTGCGTTATGTCTGCATAAAATATATACATGGAACACATTTTAAGCCACTTACAATAAATGTAAATGCAATGCATATCAATATAAATGTGCATCTTTTAAAGTCCCCATGAAATCAAAATTGAAGTTTTTTGGCTTTTAGTATATGTTAGCCCCCTGTGGTGAAAATCAAGTTTTTAATGTTGTTTATATGTCTATGTGGTGTTTTTAAAATGCTTTAAGACAAACCATGTGCAAATTCATAACCATTTCTGAGTATTTTCTCCTTAAAACTGCAGTGAACCAAAGACAGTCTCAAAAACGTGGTTTGAAATCGCTGGTGTTTCTGACGTCACAAACTACCTTGTAACCAATCACGTCAACGTATGGGCGGGCTTTAGCATATCTTTAACTATGACCGCTCTGAAGCAGGGAGTCTCAATAGAAGCCAGGTAATCCCAGTATATTTTTCTGTTGATAGGAAGGAAGGAAGGAAGGAAGGAAGGAAAGAAAGAAAGGAAAGAAAGGAAGATATATATATATATCTCTTTCTCCACTGACGTTCTAAGTTGTTCAAAGTGTTTCTAAGGATAAACGCTATTAAAAGGGGAGGAGCTGTTTGATACGTCCCGCCCGGTCTTCCTGTATCAGTGGAAATTATATCAACACACTGAATAATGCTGCGTGTTTCAAGGGACTTCAGTAAGACTTTAAATGTGTGATGTATCATATCTGCACCATTTCCACCACATAAAAAAAAAAAAATGCTTTTGTAAATAATTGACAAAAAGTCGAAATTATGACATGGGCCTACTAAATTTAAATTGAGAAAGTCAAAATTAGGACTTAAAGTCATAATTATATTACATACAAAGTCATAATTTAGACATAGAAATATTTACCAAAGCATGCTGTGCTGGAAATGCTTCCATAATAAACAAAATTGCAAAAGTAATTGCACATTTTCAAGCACTTTCACCACACCCCTGCCTGCTATTGGTCAGTCGAACTGATAACCACATGTGATTGGCTGAATCAGTGGCTGGTTGCATAAACAGCTTAGACTAGTCTTAAAAGTTAGTCATCTAAATTTAAGGTCAGTTACATAAGTTAGATACCAATTACGGACAAAGAGTGATTCTGAACATGAAACCGACACACTATAAACTGTAAATGTGCAACCTTTACTTTTAAAGAGTACGATTTCATTTTTTAATGTATAATAGAAAAGGTTTTATGCAATCTAGAGCTTAGATCGGGGGGGCCCGATATGAGCCCGAGCCCGATTTAAACCCGACCATTTTTTAATACGTGGGCCGTTATAACTGATGTTCTCAACTACAATTCCGAGTTGTTTGAACTACAGAAACCTGTTTAGAATTATCTTAATGAATAATGCAACAAGGACGAAGCATGTAAACTGCGTTGTTTGTTTATTCAGAATGGATCGCAAATGGATCCGAATTTTGTAACTTTGAGGCCTAACTTGTGCAACTTTGTACACATTTGTTACTTAGGCCTACTTTGCTAAAAATATATATAATATTTCTGATTATGGCATAGCTTTCTCCCCACCCAATTAGGCTAATAAAGTAATGATATTTAAAAAAAAAACAAAAAAAACAAAACACAAATGCTTGATCAAGGGCCCGGCCTGAGGATAGTGGCGGGAAATATCGGCCAGACCCGGCCCACGGGTCAAGTTCGGGCTCGGGCTCGGGCAGAGAATCTAAACTCTAATGCAGTCTGCTATGTGTGGGTTTGAACTTATCTGACCAAACACACTGGACAACAGTGGAAAAAAGGTAAAACCGGGGCAAATTCTTTCAGTCACACATGATTGATTGATTTGTATGTGAAATTGCTGTGTAATGATGTCTGTGATGTTGGACCCTCCATATGTGTGATCTGAACTCCTCAGAACAGATGAGTAATGGTGGTAATTAGCACATTCTCCTGGCAGTAAATCTAGTCTAAATGAGGATGAATGGCTCATTAGTTAGCTTTAATTAGCAGTGGACTAATGTGGTAGTAGTAATTGCACTGGTGTGATACTCTCTGCTCACCGGTGCTCTTTTCAAACAGCTCTCTTCATCATCAGCGAGGAAGATAATAATACATGGAGAAAATTGAATTACAGCTTGGGAAACGCAGCGGCACCATGAACCCCAGACGACACAGCTGTCTGACGCATGTTGCACACAAATGGCAAGAGCTTTCGTGGTTCTTACACTTTCCCACGACCTTTTCAGTCGTTCTTGATTAATGCATTGGAATAGTTTTTGTTAGCGAATCTCCCAAACTTGTCAAGATCATATAGTATATGCACTTATGCACTTTTTAGGATTTTGCCATTTCCATGACTTTAATTCCCTGACATTTCCATGTTTTCTAGGGCTGTGAATCTTTGGGTAGGCAGCGATTCGATTCATAGGTTTTCGATTCAAGAACGATTTTTGCAAATTCAGAACGATTCGATTCAAGACGATTCACATTAAAATTCGATGCGATTTGATTTAGATTCTGCATTTTTTATATGCATTCATAGGATTATTAAAATGCTTCCCACAATGTGTCTTAGTCAGGGTGTGAATTACACAGCGACCTTCAGGGGTCAAATTACAAAAACGTCCATTGTTAATGTGTTCATATTATTACTTTATTATTTTATTACTATTACACACTTTATTTTAACAGCCTATAAAAAAAAAATTGGCATTTGTAGAAATTTACATAAGCCAAAATTTAAAAAGGCTTTAAAAGTATTGTTAGTTAATGCTAACTATTGTGCAGGATAATGCTAATGGCTACACAACCTTATTAAAGTGTTCCAGGTACATTAAACACGCAATGCTTTGATGGAGAGACTAGAATATCATGCACTAATCCTAAACTAACTTTTCTTTACGGAATAGAAAGAAAATCCCTCTTTGTTCTCTTTATACGGAACATTTTCCTTATGATGATTCTGAAAGAAACCGCGCCGGGTGTCGACTGTTGCTATAGTAACGAACGCAACTTTAATGCGCATCCGATTGACAGATAAACCGCGCGCTCTTATTTCATCTCATTTATCATTCATCAGAACTGTGCGTATGCATTTTAGACACTTACATTATGTGTTTGCTCCGTCCATGCAATAAATGTGCATCCTTGAATAAGCGGGGATTTACTTCAACTGCTCAGGTAGCCTTGTATGACCCATTCCCGTAAAACTTCAGTATTTTATTTTATATTAAATAACGGTGACGTTTCCACGCAATTAAAGCGTTTTATTTCAACAGTAGTGACCACAGTGACTTGGCAGCTTTATCAATGGCTTGAGCGGTTTGACTCAGAACTATTCCTGTCTCAATAGAGAGTGGTCATCTGCTCATGTGATCGCAGTGGCCGTCCTGAGGAGAGATCAAACGTGGGCTGCTCAAATGTGTCAATGAGAGCGACGGCCGGAGCGCGAGCGCAATCCAGTGAAGGCGGTAAAGCGTGCAGTGCGTGTCTGTGAAGGAGAGCTGCGAGGGCACGAATGACGCCGCACAACGTCTCTATTAATTCGTGCATGTAGTAATTTAATGTTTATATATTTTAAAGCACTGAATCGCATTAATTCGATTCTTAGCATTTTAAATCGATTATTGACCGAAATCAACGATTCATGATTCAAAAATACATGTTTCAAGATCGATGCATATGCATCGTCAGGATTTTAATCGATGCATCGAGAAAACGAGTGAATCGTTACACCCATAATGTTTTCCATGATTGTTCTTCAAAATTGGAAACTGTTTTGATTGGATTGCATACATTTTTCAACCGTGTTTACTTTAAAAAACACTTCAGAGGAAGAACTAGTCACCAAATTTGACAAAAATGATGTTAATGTGAGTTTGATGGCATCCAACTTACTGATGAAGTGTGTCATTTCAGGACATACGACATCCGTCATGTTGGCATCGTCCTTCTGGAGTCTCGGCATCATTTGATGTGACACTCTCACAGGAAACTATGATAGAAAAGAAAGAGAGACGATAAGTGTGATTGGCAGGAGTTGGAAAGGTTCACCTGTCAGACAGAATCAGTATGTTCTGTGGTCAGTGTCAGTCAGGACGGATGAGCATTCATTCAGACAGCTGAACCAATCAGAAGTGTCAGAACAGGCCACGCCCACTGCACCTGATGGACTGAGATTTCAAACTTGTAATCTGTAAATAAATATGTAATATTGTCACAGATTGTGTCGGGAGAACACACACGAACACAAAGATGAAGATTATACAGCAGTCTTTAATAAATCCACAGGTTGAACATAGCATAACACACATCCATACATAAACGAGACCCGACAACAATGAACAGAAACAAAGGAATTTAAATACAGGTGCAAATGAAGGTGACTTACGACACACAGCTGACAGTGATCAAGACTCAAATCAGAAACTATGACAACAAACAAGGCAGGGGAAAACGGTGCAAATGAAAACAAAGTCCAAACTGAGATATATATATATCAAAAGTCAAAAGTTTGGAAACATTAAGATTTTTTAATGTCTCTTCTGTTCACCAAGGCTGCTTTTATTTGAGCAAAAATACAGTAAAAACAGTAATATTGTGAAATATTATTACACTTTAAAAAAAAAAAAAAAAGTTTCCTGTTTTAATATAATTTAAAATGCAATTTATTCCTGTGATCAAAGCTGTATTTATCATCATTACTCCAGTCTTCAGTGTCACATGATCCTTCAGAAATCATAGTAAAATACTGATTTTGTGCTCAATTATTAATAATGGTTCTTATTTTAAATCAATGTTGAAAAACATTTTTGCATGCTTAATATTTTTTGTGGAAACCGTGATTTTTGTCAGGATTCTTTGATAAATAGAAAGTTCAAAAGAACAGCATTTATTTGAAATAGAAATCTTTTAATTATAAATTATAAATTTAATTATAAAAAGATTATAAATGCATTTACCGTCACTTTTGCTCAATTAAAAAAAATAAAAATAAAATAAAAGTATTATATATATATATATATGTCAAACCAAAATTTATTCAGACACCTTCAACATTTTCTCACATCATCACAGTTTATTCACTATAGTTTAGAAAATGATAATAAAATATGACAAGAACTCTGTCAGAACAAATTCATCTTGATAATGTCAGATAACTTTGATAGAAAGGGATGTAATGGATTACAATCAACCAATCAGCTGTTAAATTTAAGGACACAATTAGATAATACCAATTTAGGTCAACCAATGACCAAGCAATGCTTCATTTTGTTGAAAATAAGAAAAAACACTTCAGCAAAACATGCTCAGGTCAAAGTGTCTGAATAATTTTAGTCCCAAATTGTTATCAGTTTTACTGGTAGTCACTGTATGAAGAGTTGTTGGGTATAATGTGTCACAATTTACTTTATTTTGCTATCCTCACTTACATAAATGAACTATAGTGTCCTGCACACACTAGTGAAACATTATATCTGTGTCTGAATCATTTTTTGGTTTGACTGTATGTATATATATTACATACCCCAAACCTTTGAATGGTAGTGTATCATGGTTTCCACAAAAAAAAGAAAAATATAATATAATATAATACTGTTTTCAACATTGATAATAATCAGAAATGTTTCTTGATCATCAAATCATCATATCAGAATGATTTCTGAAGGATCATGTGACACTGAAGACTGGAGTAATGATGATAAATTCAGCTTTGATCACAGGAATAAATTACACTTTACTATATATTCACATAGAAAACAGATGATTTACACTGGAATAATATTTCATAATATTACTGGTTTTACTGTATTTTTCATCAAATAAATAAAGCATTGGTGAGCAGAAGAGACTTCTTTCAGAAACAATATAAAAATCTTAATGTTTCAAATCTTAATGTTCGTATATATACACTCACCTAAAGGATTATTAGGAACACCATACTAATACTGTGTTTGACCCCCTTTCGCCTTCAGAACTGCCTTAATTCTACGTGGCATTGATTCAACAAGGTGCTGAATGCATTCTTTAGAAATGTTGGCCCATATTGATAGGATAGCATCTTGCAGTTGATGGAGATTTGTGGGATGCACATCCAGGGCACGAAGCTCCCGTTCCACCACATCCCAAAGATGCTCTATTGGGTTGAGATCTGGTGACTGTGGGGGCCATTTTAGTACAGTGAACTCATTGTCATGTTCAAGAAACCAATTTGAAATGATTCGAGCTTTGTGACATGGTGCATTATCCTGCTGGAAGTAGCCATCAGAGGATGGGTACATGGTGGTCATAAAGGGATGGACATGGTCAGAAACAATGCTCAGGTAGGCTGTGGCATTTAAACGATGCCCAATTGGCACTAAGGGGCCTAAAGTGTGCCAAGAAAACATCCCCCACACCATTACACCACCACCACCAGCCTGCACAGTGGTAACAAGGCATGATGGATCCATGTTCTCATTCTGTTTACGCCAAATTCTGACTCTACCATCTGAATGTCTCAACAGAAATCGAGACTCATCAGACCAGGCAACATTTTTCCAGTCTTCAACTGTCCAATTTTGGTGAGCTCGTGCAAATTGTAGCCTCTTTTTCCTATTTGTAGTGGAGATGAGTGGTACCCGGTGGGGTCTTCTGCTGTTGTAGCCCATCCGCCTCAAGGTTGTGCGTGTTGTGGCTTCACAAATGCTTTGCTGCATACCTCGGTTGTAACGAGTGGTTATTTCAGTCAAAGTTGCTCTTCTATCAGCTTGAATCAGTCGGCCCATTCTCCTCTGACCTCTAGCATCAACAAGGCATTTTCGCCCACAGGACTGCCGCATACTGGATGTTTTTCCCTTTTCACACCATTCTTTGTAAACTCTAGAAATGGTTGTGCGTGAAAATCCCAGTAACTGAGCAGATTGTGAAATACTCAGACCGGCCCGTCTGGCACCAACAACCATGCCACGCTCAAAATTGCTTAAATCACCTTTCTTTCCCATTCTGACGTTCAGTTTGGAGTTCAGGAGATTGTCTTGACCAGGACCACACCCCTAAATGCATTGAAGCAACTGCCATGTTATTGGTTGATTAGATAATTGCATTAATGAGAAATTGAACAGGTGTTCCTAATAATCCTTTAGGTGAGTGTGTATATATATATATATATATATATATATATATATATCAATGTTAAGTGGTCTCTTAATTTTTTCCAGAGCTGTATATATAGCGTGAGAGGATGGTGAAATGTCAGAGGTCCACAGTCCCGTATCCCGCTGTGACTGTGACTGAGTGAAATAGATTCATAAGCTCCCGGATCTGATCCGCTGTGAGGACACAATATGAGAGTTTATTAAGACACTGTGATCCACAAGCTTCGGTCAGCTTTATATATCCCAGAGAGGACAGCAAAGACAACAACGGCAGAGGATTGCTCAGTCTTGAGACAGAAACACACTATTCATTCGCTAAGTCTGTCAAACACTCCCGAACCGGTCAGCATGTGTGGGTCATTTTCACCCCAAAATCAAGTGGAATTAAATACAAAATAATGCAAAGTACCAAGAAAAATGTTACAGAAATTAGTTAAATAATTTCCCAATGCAAACAAACTCTTAATGTTCCCAAAATATGTTTTAATTTTATAATTGAGTTGTTTTCATGACACGTGACCTTGTATATATGTTGTTGTGAGCTTCACGGCTGCATCATGTTGGATTATAATGAGTTTTGTCAGACTCGAGCCCTTCACAGATAATACAGTGCTGTCCTTTCATAACAGGCTGACCTCACAGACACTACATCTCTCTAATGGAGATTACCTGTCAATAACGTAATACAGTCCTTGAAGGGCCGGGATGCTCAGGCTGAAGGTGAAAAAAAAAAACATTCATGTTTTTCAACAGATGAAAACAAGACGACAGAATTAAAGGATCAAACCTCTCAGCTCTCAGTCATGTCCTCTTGTTCTTGATCCCAGTCTCTTGACCTTCATTTCCTAAGTATCCAGTTCAAAGCCAGCGTCCTTTCATTGCCAAACTATAAAGCTGATACTGAAATCTCCTGAGCTTTGTAAGAGCAACATCTGAGCGATAAAATGTTCAATGCATTAAGAACCCGGGGTGAAAACTTTTGCACAGGATGAAGATGTCCAAATTTCACGTTTCCCGGAAAATAAATTAAGTACAATTTACCTTGATCTTCAAATTCAAAAAGTTTTCACCCCCTGGCTCTTAATGCATCGTGTTTCCTTCAGAAGCATCAGTGAATGTTTCAACCTTTTTTTAATAGTTGTGTTTGAGTCCCTCAATCGTCCTCAGATCTCAAAATCATACAGTCACTGCTGGAGAGGGTTTCAATTATGCAAAAGATGCTGGAAAACTGAAGAATTTGAGGATTTTTCTGAAGAACGTTGGGCAGTTTAACTGCTCAGGACAAACAAGAGACTCAAGAACAACCATCACAAAAAACACACACAATGACAACGTAAAAGAAGTTTGTTTGAAATCTTTGCAAATTTATTAAAAATAAAAAAAATGTACAAAAAAAAAACAAAAAAAACCGCAAAAAAAAAAAAAATCACATGTACACAAGTATTCACAGCCTTTGCTCGATACTTTGTTGAAGCACCTTTGGCACCAATTACAGCCTCAAGTCTTTTTGAGTATGATGCTACAAGCTTGGCACACCTATTTTTGGGCAGTTTCTCCCATTCTTCTTTGCAGGACCTCTTAAGCTCCATCAGGTTAGATGGGGAGCATCGGTGCACAGCCATTTTTAGATCTCTCCAGAGATGTTCAATTGGGTTCAAGTCTGGGCTCTGGCTGGGACACTCAAGGACATTCACAGAGTTGTCCCGTAGACACTCCTTTGTTATCTTGGCTGTGTGAACCTTCGTCCCAGTCTGAGGTCCAGAGCGCTCTGGAGCAGGTTTTCATCAAGGATGTCTCTGTACATTGCTGTATTCATCTTTCCCGTGATCCTGACTAGTCTCCCAATTCCTGCTGCTGAAAAACATCCCCACAGCATGATGCTGCCACCACCATGCTTCACTGTAGAGATGGTATTGGCCAGGTGATGAGCGGTGCCTGGTTTCCTCCAGACATGACGCTTGCCATTCAGACCAAAAAGTTCAATCTTTGTTTCATCAGACCAGTGAATTTTGTTTCTCGTGGTCTGAGAGTCCTTCAGGTGCCTTTTGGCAAACTCCAGGCGGCCTTTTACTGAGGAGTGGCTTCCGTCTGGCCACTCTACCATACAGGCCTGATTGGTGGAGTGCTGCAGAGATGGTTGTTCTTCTGGAAGGTTCTCCTCTCTCCACAGAGAAACGCTGGAGCTCTGTCAGAGTGACCATTGGGTTCTTGGTCACCTCCCTGACTAAGGCCCTTCTCCCCTGATCACTCAGTTTGGCCGGGCAGCCAGCTCTAGGAAGAGTCCTGGTGGTTCCAAACTTCTTCCATTTACGGATGATGGAGGCCACTGTGCTCATTGGGACCTTCAATGCTGCAGAAATTTTTCTGTACCCTTCCCCAGATCTGTGCCTCGATACAATCCTGTCTCGGAGGTCTACAGACAATTTCCTTGGACTTCATGGTTTGTGCTCTGACAGGCACTGTTAACTGTGGGACCTTATATAGACAGGTGTGTGCCTTTCCAAATCATGTCCAATCCACTGAATTTACCACAGGTGGACTCCAATCAAGTTGTAGAAAGGATGATCAGTGGAAACAGGATGCACCTGAGCTCAATTCTGAGTGTCATGGAAAAGGCTGTGAATACTTTTTTCGTTTTTTATTTTTAATAAATTAGCAAAGATTTCAAACAAATTTCTTTCACATTGTCATTATGGGGTATTGTTTGTAGAATTAAGTAAAAAAAATAATGAATTTACACACACATATATATATATATATATATATATATATATATACACACACACACACACACACACACATATACATATACACATATACATATACACTCACCTAAAGGATTATTAGGAACACCTGTTCAATTTCTCATTAATGCAATTATCTAATCAACCAATCACATGGCAGTTGCTTCAATGCATTTAGGGGTGTGGTCCTGGTCAAGACAATCTCCTGAACTCCAAACTGAATGTCAGAATGGGAAAGAAAGGTGATTTAAGCAATTTTGAGCGTGGCATGGTTGTTGGTGCCAGACGGGCCGGTCTGAGTATTTCACAATCTGCTCAGTTACTGGGATTTTCACGCACAACCATTTCTAGAGTTTACAAAGAATGGTGTGAAAAGGGAAAAACATCCAGTATGCGGCAGTCCTGTGGGCGAAAATGCCTTGTTGATGCTAGAGGTCAGAGGAGAATGGGCCGACTGATTCAAGCTGATAGAAGAGCAACTTTGACTGAAATAACCACTCGTTACAACCGAGGTATGCAGCAAAGCATTTGTGAAGCCACAACACGCACAACCTTGAGGCGGATGGGCTACAACAGCAGAACACCCCACCGGGTACCACTCATCTCCACTACAAATTGGAAAAAGAGGCTACAATTTGCACGAGCTCACCAAAATTGGACAGTTGAAGACTGGAAAAATGTTGCCTGGTCTGATGAGTCTCGATTTCTGTTGAGACATTCAGATGGTAGAGTCAGAATTTGGCGTAAACAGAATGAGAACATGGATCCATCATGCCTTGTTACCACTGTGCAGGCTGGTGGTGGTGGTGTAATGGTGTGGGGGATGTTTTCTTGGCACACTTTAGGCCCCTTAGTGCCAATTGGGCATCGTTTAAATGCCACGGCCTACCTGAGCATTGTTTCTGACCATGTCCATCCCTTTATGACCACCATGTACCCATCCTCTGATGGCTACTTCCAGCAGGATAATGCACCGTCACAAAGCTCGAATCATTTTAAATTGGTTTCTTGAACATGACAATGAGTTCACTGTACTAAAATGGCCCCCACAGTCACCAGATCTCAACCCAATAGAGCATCTTTGGGATGTGGTGGAACGGGAGCTTCGTGCCCTGGATGTGCATCCCACAAATCTCCATCAACTGCAAGATGCTATCCTATCAATATGGGCCAACATTTCTAAAGAATGCTTTCAGCACCTTGTTGAATCAATGCCACGTAGAATTAAGGCAGTTCTGAAGGCGAAAGGGGGTCAAACACAGTATTAGTATGGTGTTCCTAATAATCCTTTAGGTGAGTGTATATATATATATATATATATATATATATATACACACACACACATACACATACACACACACACACACATATATATACACATATACAGTGGGGAGAACAAGTATTTGATACACTGCCGATTTTGCAGGTTTGCCCACTTACAAAGCATGTAGAAGTCTGTAATTTTTATCATAGGTACTCTTCAACTGTGAGAGACGGAATCTAAAACAAAAATCCAGAAAATCACATTGTATGATTTTTAAGTAATTAATTTGCATTTTATTGCATGGCATAAGTATTTGATACATCAGAAAAGCAGAACTTAATATTTGGTACAGAAACCTTTGTTTGCAATTACAGAGATCATACGTTTCCTGTAGTTCTTGACCAGGTTTGCACACACTGCAGCAGGGATTTTGTCCCACTCCTCCATACAGACCTTCTCCAGATCCTTCAGGTTTCGGGGCTCTCGCTGGGCAATACGGACTTTCAGCTCCATCTCGCGATACATGGCCCCATCCATCCTCCCCTCAATACGGTGCAGTCGTCCTGTCCCCTTTGCAGAAAAGCATCCCCAAAGAATGATGTTTCCACCTCCATGCTTCACGGTTGGGATGGTGTTCTTGGGGTTGTACTCATCCTCCTTCTTCCTCCAAACACGGCGAGTGGAGTTTAGACCAAAAAGCTCTATTTTTGTCTCATCAGACCACATGACCTTCTCCCATTCCTCCTCTGGATCATCCAGATGGTCTTTGGCAAACTTCAGACGGGCCTGGACATGCGCTGGCTTGAGCAGGGGGACCTTGCGTGCGCTGCAGGATTTTAATCCATGACGGCGTAGTGTGTTACTAATGGTTTTCTTTGAGACTGTGGTCCCAGCTCTCTTCAGGTCATTGACCAGGTCCTGGCGTGTAGTTCTGGGCTGATCTCTCACCTTCCTCATGATCATTGATGCCCCACGAGGTGAGATCTTGCATGGTACCCCAGACCAAGGGAGATTGACCGTCATCTTGAACTTCCATTTTCTAATAATTGCGCCAACAGTTGTTGCCTTCTCACCAAGCTGCTTGCCTATTGTCCTGTAGCCCATCCCAGCCTTGTGCAGGTCTACAATTTTATCCCTGATGTCCTTACACAGCTCTCTGGTCTTGGCCATTGTGGAGAGGTTGGAGTCTGTTTGATTGAGTGTGTGGACAGGTGTCTTTTATACAGGTAACGAGTTCAAACAGGTGCAGTTAATACAGGTAATGAGTGGAGAACAGGAGGAGTCTTTTCTTAAAGAAAAACTAACAGGTCTGTGAGAGCCGGAATTCTTACTGGTTGGTAGGTGATCAAATACTTATGTCATGCAATAAAATGCTAATTAATTACTTAAAAATCATACAATGTGATTTTCTGGATTTTTGTTTTAGATTCCGTCACTCACAGTTGAAGAGTACCTATGATAAAAATTACAGACTTCTACATGCTTTGTAAGTGGGCAAACCTGCAAAATCGGCAGTGTATCAAATACTTGTTCTCCCCACTGTATGTATGTATGTATGTGTGTATATATATATATATATATATATATATATATAGCTCCATATCACTTGGCCAAATGATTTCAATTATTTCAAATGTCCTTACAGCCGACAACAGCAGAAGAACCAAAACCCACAGCAACACAGACCAAGCAAATACCTATAGTGAACAATAGGATAAAAACAACAAATTATTTCCATGTTTTTCCCACAAAATTATGTGTAATTATGTACGAAAAGCACATACTCTCTTCCGCTCTCTCTGCTCTCCCACTCAAACACACACACATACACTACTGACACACACTCGCACAAACCTCGTCAGCGCGGCTCTGGCGATTTTATCAGTAAAATAGTTTAGCAACTTAAAAGCTTCACGACATTTCTCACTAGCGAGATAATAAAGGTGCTGTTCCTACAATTTTGTATTATTAGACGCTGCTGCCGAACACTGTTGAGAGACGCACAAACTGAGCCTGAGGTAATTCACATACACTCGCTCTCGCTCTCTCTCTCTCTCTCTCTAATAACTCACTGCATTAATAACTGCATTAGTCTGCTCTCAGTGGCTCAAGCCTCTGTTACGAGCTCTAAAATGACGTTTTGGAATTAGTAACGGAGGCTTGGGATTAGATGGGTAAGAAATTAGTCCTCACAAGAGCGTTTTAAAGACAAAACCTGACAAATGTCTAGAAATACTACGGTTACCACATCTCAAAACATTGTTCAGATGATGTATAAGCGGAATAATTGACTCCGGGCCATTGAATTATTCGAAAAATAATGCACACCCGAGATGTAACTCCGCTTTGCGTTGTTACTGCATTGCCACCTCAAGTGTGCATTATATATCTAATAATTCAACGGCCCGGAGTCAATTATTCCTTACACATACATACACACACAGTACCGGTCAAAATTTTAGAAACATCACTATTTTTAATGTTTTTGAAAGAAGTCTCTTCTGCTCATCAAGCCTGAATTTATTTGATCAAAAATACAGGAAAAAAGTAATATTGTGAAATATTCTTACAATTTAAAATAATGGTTTTCTATTTTAATATACTTTATATATTTTCAGCATCATTACTCCATGACGCTGCCGCCGGTTCACCACTGGTTCTTCCTTGGAGCACTTTTGATAGATACTGACCACTGCAGACCGGGAACACCCCACAAGAGCTGCAGTTTTGGAGATGATATATTCTGGTAACATGAGGACCTGAGATACACTGATGAGCTTTAAATATTACAAGGATTATACAATCCTGTCTCCAGTGATGACTAAAGAGCTCTGTGTTTTACATTATTCTTCATTCTCACAGAGACAGTGTAGTGTTAACTGCATAAATCTCCCCTGACGTTCACTTCAAAGGGCGCATGAGGGCTTTCACTGACACACACCACACAGCAACGCTGAGCCAACAACCTCTCAACCCATCCGCCTCTGTGGAGACAGACCGAATCTCTCCAAACGCCATTAACAATACAGGGATGTCCGAGAGGAATCGCGCAAGAGAACGAACCCTTGATGAAATGCCCATAAGTGTATGAGGAAAATGACTATCATCACTCCTGACACAAAGTTTGACTTGTGAGTCTCATGGGTGTTTCTCTCAAGAGTCCGTCTGTCAAAGGTCATTCATCTCCATCTGCTCGCCTCCTTCCTGTCTCTGGAGTCTTTGTTTACTGCTGCCATGGAAACACGTGGAGGACGAGGTCAGAGGGTCAAGTGTGACATCATCGCTGGCTCCTGCTGGTCATTTCAGACCCGTGTGTGATTCAGGTTTAACCCTGTGGTGATATTCATTATATCTAAACACCCACCCACCCACTATCTACAAACCCGATTCCAAAAAAGTTGGGACACTGTACAAATTGTGAATAAAAAAGGAATGCAATAATTTACAAATCTCATAAACTTATATTTTATTCACAATAGAATATAGATAACATATCAAATGTTGAAAGTGAGACATTTTGAAATGTCATGCCAAATATTGGCTCATTTCGGATTTCATGAGAGCTACACATTCCAAAAAAGTTGGGACAGGTAGCAATAAGAGGCCGGAAAAGTTAAATGTACATATAAGGAACAGCTGGAGGACCAATTTGCAACTTATTAGGTCAATTGGCAACATGATTGGGTATAAAAAGAGCCTCTCAGAGTGGCAGTGTCTCTCAGAAGTCAAGATGGGCAGAGGATCACCAATTCCCCCAATGCTGCGGCGAAAAATAGTGGAGCAATATCAGAAAGGAGTTTCTCAGAGAAAAATTGCAAAGAGTTTAAAGTTATCATCATCTACAGTGCATAATATCATCCAAAGATTCAGAGAATCTGGAACAATCTCTGTGCGTAAGGGTCAAGGCCGGAAAACCATACTGGATGCCCGTGATCTTCGGGCCCTTAGACGGCACTGCATCACATACAGGAATGCTACTGTAATGGAAATCACAACATGGGCTCAGGAATACTTCCAGAAAACATTGTCGGTGAACACAATCCACCGTGCCATTCGCCGTTGCCGGCTAAAACTCTATAGGTCAAAAAAGAAGCCATATCTAAACATGATCCAGAAGCGCAGGCGTTTTCTCTGGGCCAAGGCTCATTTAAAATGGACTGTGGCAAAGTGGAAAACTGTTCTGTGGTCAGACGAATCAAAATTTGAAGTTCTTTTTGGAAAACTGGGACGCCATGTCATCCGGACTAAAGAGGACAAGGACAACCCAAGTTGTCATCAGCGCTCAGTTCAGAAGCCTGCATCTCTGATGGTATGGGGTTGCATGAGTGCGTGTGGCATGGGCAGCTTACACATCTGGAAAGGCACCATCAATGCTGAAAGGTATATCCAAGTTCTAGAACAACATATGCTCCCATCCAGACGTCGTCTCTTTCAGGGAAGACCTTGCATTTTCCAACATGACAATGCCAGACCACATACTGCATCAATTACAACATCATGGCTGCGTAGAAGAAGGATCCGGGTACTGAAATGGCCAGCCTGCAGTCCAGATCTTTCACCCATAGAAAACATTTGGCGCATCATAAAGAGGAAGATGCGACAAAGAAGACCTAAGACAGTTGAGCAACTAGAAGCCTGTATTAGACAAGAATGGGACAACATTCCTATTCCTAAACTTGAGCAACTTGTCTCCTCAGTCCCCAGACGTTTGCAGACTGTTATAAAAAGAAGAGGGGATGCCACACAGTGGTAAACATGGCCTTGTCACAACTTTTTTGAGATGTGTTGATGCCATGAAATTTAAAATCAACTTATTTTTCCCTTAAAATGATACATTTTCTACATCTATCCATCCATCTATCATCCATTCATCCATCTATATCATATTATGAGGAATTAAGAATTTTTAATTTATGAATATGAATCACATAATACTTGTTCCATTAAGATTTATACAAAATGTTTTATTAAGCTCTAGTTTTGTTACTCATTTAAAATTCTTAGTTAATATAAAATTCTAAATAATATAAAAATAATATATAAGAATAATATAAGGATTATTCAGTTCAATATGATGGACTTTTACTATTAATTGAAATGTGTAAATCTTGAAAGAATATTCCAGAGACTTAAAGGCTGAATTTAATTGATTAAAAATACAGTAAAAATTTTGAAATATTATTTCAATGTAAAATAACTGTTTTCTATGTGAATATATAGTAAAGTGTAATTTATTCCTGTGATCAAAGCTGAATTTATCATCATTACTCCAGTCTTCAGTGTCACACGATCCTTCAGAAATCATTCTAATATGATTTGTAGCTCAAGAAACATTTATGATTATTATCAATGTTGGAAGCAGTTTTCAGGACTCTTTGATGAATGGAAAGTTAGTGTGTGTTCTCAGCCATATGGATTTCTGGCGGATATAAAAACCTGATGTTTTTCATGTTCAATCAAGGCAGATTTGTTTGCTATTGAAATATGATCTGAACTCACATGCTCGTGTCATGTGATGAGATATGATGAAGTTTGCTTTGATCAGTCTCGCTCTTCCTGAATCTCTGATCATCTTCCTTCACATGCCCTGCGCGTCAGCGGGAGAGATTTGCTCTCTTTGATTTCTCTGGGATCACGGGGAGATGCTGGTGTTGAAAAGCTTTTAGCAGCCCGTCTCCCTGAAGAACAGACGTGTGTGAAGTGTGTGAGTTCTGCTGTCTCAGGAGCTGAAGGCTTCGGCGGGATCCTCAGAGACGAGCTCCTGCAACAGACAAAAAGTGCTCCTTATCGGTACTTTTGTCTGTTTTTTCTTGATAAAATATCTAAACATCTGCAAGAGAAGCAAAATAATGTCAGATAATTCATGCATTTTATTTTTCTCGCTGTACACTGTAAAAGAAAGGATTTTTCAAAGTTGTAAATAAAACAAAGATTATGGGTAACACTTCACAATGAGATCTCATTTGTTAACACTAGTTAATGCATTAACTAACATGAACTAACAATGAGAAATATATTTTACAGCATTTATTAATGTTCACAGACCTTAACATGTTTTAGTAAATGTTGATATTAACCTAACTAAGATTAGAAAAAACTGGAGTAGAAAAAGAATAGAATAGAAGTATTTTCATTGTTGGTTCAAGTTAACTAATGAAATCTTATTGTAAAGTTTTACCGGAGAGTGTTTTTCAAGAAAATACTACCTTAATTTTCCACGTAAAATTGTTTGTGACAGACACACTCTCTCTCTCTCACTCACTCACACATACACATACAGTGGGGAGAACAACTATTTGATACACTGCCGTTTTTCCAGGTTTGCCCACTTACAAAGCATGTAGAAGTCTGTAATTTTTATCATAGGTACTCTTCAACTGTGAGAGACGGAATCTAAAACAAAAATCCAGAAAATCACATTGTATGATTTTTAAGTAATTAATTTGCATTTTATTGCATGACATAAGTATTTGATCACCTACCAACCAGTAAGAATTCCGGCTCTCACAGACCTGTTAGTTTTTCTTTAAGAAGCCCTCCTGTTCTCCACTCATTACCTGTATTAACTGCACCTGTTTGAACTCGTTACCTGTATAAAAGACACCTGTCCACACACTCAATCAAACAGACTCCAACCTCTCCACAATGGCCAAGACCAGAGAGCTGAGTAAGGACATCAGGGATAAAATTGTAGACCTGCACAAGGCTGGGATGGGCTACAGGACAATAGGCAAGCAGCTTGGTGAGAAGGCAACAACTGTTGGCGCAATTATTAGAAAATGGAAGAAGTTCAAGATGACGGTCAATCTCCCTCGGTCTGGGGCACCATGCAAGATCTCACCTCGTGGGGCATCAATGATCAACTACACGGCAGGACCTGGTCAATGACCTGAAGAGAGCTGGGACCACAGTCTCAAAGAAAACCATTAGTAACACACTACGCCGTCATGGATTAAAATCCTGCAGCGCACGCAAGGTCCCCCGGCTCAAGCCAGCGCATGTCCAGGCCCGTCTGAAGTTTGCCAATGACCATCTGGATGATCCAGAGGAGGAATGGGAGAAGGTCATGTGGTCTGATGAGACAAAAATAGAGCTTTTTGGTCTAAACTCCACTCGCCGTGTTTGGAGGAAGAAGGATGAGTACAACCCCAAGAACACCATCCCAACCGTGAAGCATGGAGGTGGAAACATCATTCTTTGGGGATGCTTTTCTGCAAAGGGGACAGGACGACTGCACCGTATTGAGGGGAGGATGGATGGGGCCATGTATCGCGAGATCTTGGCCAACAACCTCCTTCCCTCAGTAAGAGCACTGAAGATGGGTCGTGGCTGGGTCTTCCAGCATGACAACGACCCGAAACACACAGCCAGGGCAACTAAGGAGTGGCTCCGTAAGAAGCATCTCAAGGTCCTGGAGTGGCCTAGCCAGTCTCCAGACCTGAACCCAATAGAAAATCTTTGGAGGGAGCTGAAAGTCCGTACTCAATCAGCAGTGTATCAAATACTTGTTCTCCCCACTGTACACACACACACACACACACTCGCTCTCACTCACACTCACACACACTCGCTCTCACTCACACACGCACCCTCGCACTCACACACATACAAAACACACTCACACACATACAAACACACTCACTCACAGACATACACTCACTCACTCTCTCACACTCACTCACTCACCCACACATACACACTCTCTCACTCACACACTCACTCTCACAGACATACTCACCCACACACACACCACACACACACTCACACACACACACACACACACACACTCAGACAGACTCACTCACACACACTCTCTCTCATATACATATAGCATAAATTGCAATAAATGCTGTTAGATGTATGCTTAAAACAAAAAAGAACAATTATGTAGGATAAGAACACCACACCATAATGGCAGTGTTTCTGAGTTTGTGTTACTGACTTTGTGTGTGTGTGAATCTCCAGCAATTACAAATGAATACATTCACCCCTCAGCGACCAATAAACCTGATCGGGTTTTATTTGCACACGTATAAAATCTCCAGAGGCATGTGGCTGCAGTTTTCTCTGAATCATCATCACGGTGTGTGTTTGGGGAGACGCAGGCCTGTGAGTGTGTGTGCTGAAAGATGTTTTCTGTGTCTGATCAGCATGAGCTCTGCTTTGCACAACTAAACAGGAACCGTGCATGATCATTTTGTTCAGGAAAAGCAACGTGGAACACACAATATAAGCCTATATTTTCAGAACAGAAAGTGTGTGAATGCATCAGATGCAAAATATTGGGAAGGGATGCTTGATTCTGATTGGACATTAGTGTCATTTTGCATTGTTTTTTTTTTTTTTGCAATCATGCTATTTGATCATTGTCAGCCTTTGATTTGAATAACCGACTTATAAAATATTTATTATATAAATATCTAATATTAGAAATATATCAATACATACACCGATCAGGCATAACATTATGACAGGTGAAGTGAATAACACTGGTTATCTCTTCCTCACGGCACCTGTTAGTGGGTGGGATATATTAGGCAGCAAGTGAACATTTCGCCCTCAAAGTTGATGTGTTATAAGCACGAAAAATGGGCAAGCGTAAGGATTTGAGCGAGTTTGACAAGGGCCAAATTGTGATGGCTAGACAACTGGGTCAGAGCATCTCCAAAACTACAGCTCTTGTGGGGTGTTCCCGGTCTGCAGTGGTCAGTATCTATCAAAAGTGCTCCAAGGAAGGAACAGTTGTGAACCGGCGACAGGGTCATGGGCGGCCAAGGCTCATTGATGCACGTGAGGAGCGAAGGCTGGCCCGTGTGGTCCGATCAAACAGACGAGCTACTGTAGCTCAAATTGCTCAAGAAGTTAATGCTGGTTCTGATAGAAAGGTGTCAGAATACACAGTGCATCACAGTTTGTTGCGTATGGGGCTGCATAGCTGCAGACCAGTCAGGGTGCCCATGCTGACCCCTGTCCACCACCGAAAGCGCCAACAGTGGGCACGTGAGCATCAGAACTGGACCACGGAGCAATGGAAAAAGGTGGCCTGGTCTGATGAATCACGTTTTCTTTTACATCATGTGGATGGCCGGGTGTGTGTGCGTCACTTACCTGGGCAACACATGGCACCAGGATGCACTATGGGAAAAGGCAGTGTGATGCTTTGGGCAATGCTCTGCTAGGAAACCTTGGGTCCTGCCATCCATGTGGATGTTACTTTGACACGTACCACCTACCTAAGCATTGTTGCAGACCATGTACACCCTTTCATGGAAACGGTATTCCCTGGTGGCTGTGGCTCTTTCAGCAGGATAATGCGCCCTGCCACAAAGCAAAAATGGTTCAGGAATGGTTTGAGGAGCACAACAATGAGTTTGAGGTGTTGACTTGGCCTCCAAATTCCCCAGATCTCAATCTAATCGAGCATCTGTGGGATGTGCTGAACAAACAAGTCCGATCCATGGAGGCCCCACCTCGCAACTTATAGGACTTAAAGGATCTGCTGCTAACATCTTGGTGCCAGATACCCCAGCACACCTTCAGGGGTCTAGTGGAGTCCATGCCTCGACGGGTCAGGGCTGTTTTGGCAGCAAAAGCCGGACCAACACAATATTAGGAAGAAATAATGTTATGCCTGATCGGTGTTAATATACATTCAAGTGAATACAAATTTTGTCACTTATATTTTACAATTTTTAAAATATATATATAAAACCAAAGTAAAGAAATGTTTTAAAATTCCCCCGATGTTCACTGTCATACTATGGTAACAAACACTGCATGGCAGAAGTGCTTGTTTTAACGGTGTGTGTTTGACATGCTTTTTTGTTTACCTCTCTCTAACCCTCTCTCACGCTCTCTAACACAGCGTCCTGTTATCCGCAGAGACAGGTTTTGCTGCGTTCAGTTTAATTAAGGTTGGCCCTCGTTAGACTAATTGAGTTGCCGTTCTCTTAAGGGTAATAGCGGGTCATGAGCAGTTTCCTCCTGGGTGCTGCATTGCATCTTCAGACAGCAGCAAAAACACATATATAGACAGTCAGCAGAAACGTGCAGTAGATTCTGGGATTGGCTTGTTGTTTATTAGCACTGGCCAAATGAACCACTGGAGTATAACTGCAGAGACTGTCAAAAACACTTTAATATGCTTTATTGGATTTTAAAACATTTAAAAATAGCATGCATGAACAAGGAAACTGGTGCAAAATTACACAATAGAAGATGGAACTTCATAATGGAGAATTCAATGTGAATGTGCATTAAAAAGTGCATTACATTTTATTTTGGAAAACCTGAAATATTACTGACATATTAACAGAGATCAAGAATGAGACGGTAACACGTTAAAGTCCCAATAGTTAAAGTTAATGCATTAACTAACATTAACTAATAATAAGAAATACATTTGTTACAATATTTATTAATCTTTGTTCATGTTAGTTTATAAAAATACAACTGTTCATTGTTAGTTCATGTTAGCTCAGGTTCATTATAAATAATATTAACAGATTTAACTTCTGATTTTAATCATGTAGAAAATTAAGAATATTAAATGCTTATTAATTATTTTATTTAATAATTAGTTACAATTGAATTATTTAATTTATTTTATTTTTAATTAATTGTATTATTATATATTATATATTACAAACAGACAGAGACAGAAACAGACAGACAAACAAAAACAGACAGAGAGACAGAAACAGACAGACAGACAGAAACAAAAACAGACAGAGAGACAGAAACAAACAGAGAGACAGAAACAAACAGACAGAAACAGACAGAAACAGACAAACAGTCAGACAAACAAAAACAAACAGACAGAAACAGACAAACAGTCAGACAAAAACAGACAGAAACAGACAGACAGACAAATAAACAGACAAACAAACAGACAGACAGAGACAGACAAACAAACAAACAGACCGACAGACAGACAAACAAACAAACAGACAAACAAAAAAACTAACAGTCAGACAAACAAAGACAGACAAACAGACAGACAGAAACACAGACAAAAACAGACAAACATTTGTTTCTCACTCTCCTGTCATCTGCCAGAAGGAGTCACTGCCAACACACGTCCTACATGCTGACTATGATACAACTGAGAATGGCAGATTTATATTGATTACAATAAAAACAAATAGCAACAATTGCAATATGTAAAGTCTCTCTGCTCTGAACGGTGTGCATCTATGAGCGTAATGAAAAGCATCCTGGTTTCAGAAACCATCTACACAAAATCACTTAAAGATCATGGAAACAAAAGGGAAGTATAAACACAATG
The DNA here is from genome assembly GCA_039654105.1 of Coreius guichenoti. Lineage (NCBI taxonomy): Eukaryota > Metazoa > Chordata > Actinopteri > Cypriniformes > Gobionidae > Coreius > Coreius guichenoti. The sequence continues at coordinate 36,528,919 of CM077187.1, read as the reverse complement.
AATCTCCATCATCTAATGAGTAATTTAGGCACTAATAGTTTAACTGGCTTTATCAGAACGGCTCCATTCTCTCTGGAAGCGCAGCATCTCTCCTGGGTCTCATTATCTCAGCCGCTTTTATTTGTACAGCTCCATCAGGAACACAATCTTTGATCTCACTCACAAACACAAATCCTCTCACGCCCTTCCACATTCTCTGCTAAGATAATTAGTGCTAATTAAAAGGTTTCCAGCATGACCGTGCGTGTTTCTTTCTCTTGAATGATCCTGCAGGTGTGTGTGTGTTTACCAGCTCAACTTTTGTTCTTCTGAGATGTTTTATGAACATTGTTTTATTGGAACAAAGTGGTGCAAATCATGCTAAGTATAAACAGTGATTTTAACAAACCATCTTGGCCTTGAGATCCGTGACACCTAACAAGACATTTAAATATAACTGTCATGAAGCATGAGTCTGATACTTTAATGCTATTTCTTATGAGAACTGATTATAAAATACATTTAAACTTGATAACATGCATTAAATATCCTCTGTGAAATAACTTACATTATATGTTAAAGCTCGCGAGTGCATGCAGTCAGCAACCTACAAAACACAGCAGAGCATGCATATTAAAATTATTGAAAAGCAACACAACAGATCCAAATGAGGAGCTCAGGGACAGAAAGATAAGGATCTTTTCCCAAAATAAGAGAGCAGCTGATTTCTCTGGTTGTAGGAATCGAAGCATCTATGCTCTCTGGATGTATATTCATTGATCATAAAGACAATTACGGGTTCCTCAGCCTATCAAACCCTGATCTGTTGTTTAACAGGAAGTGGTGACATCAGTATTTGGACAGGAAAGCATCCAGCATTGAGGATGACACATGGATCAATATAAGGACACTTGAATTTACTCTCCACACGACTTACATTCTGTAAATTGGATGTCACTTCATAAAGGTTAATCAGACACGCGTCAGGCGTCAACAGACGCACGCTAATTAAATTGCATCAAAGGTTGCTTTCACTCTCAGTGTGAGAAAATACATGCCGTTTGCTTTTAAAACGACTGTCGTGAGTTTCATTAAAGGGTAACGATCAGGCTTGCGTGTGTGGAACTCTTAGCAGAACAGACCGGGGCTAGTTGTCACAAGGGATTTTACCCAAAGCAACTATGCATTAAAGGTAAGTTTTATCAGTTCTTGCTTTCCCTGCTTTTCCCACGCTGCCTCCCTCATTAACAAAAAGCAGCGTACAAAAACGACACATGAAAGCATTAATACGTTTCTGGTCTTAAGCTGCGGTCAGATTAGCAACATTTTGTATGCATAATATTGCCAATATTGAAATTGAAACGGAACAGTATGGAAGAAAAAAAAAATTCTTCGTAATCTTTCATCAAACTTACTTCTTGTTCCTTGGGTAAAAAAAATGCAATTAATTCAAGATAAATTCTGTGAAAGCAAGAGTGAATATCTCATCTAATTTTGCTTCTTAAGTAAATACAGTAGTGGCCAAAAGTCCGGAAATAATAATAAAATAATAAATAATAATAATAATAATAATAATAATAATAACAACAATAACAACAACAACAACAACAACAACAACAACAACAACAAGAAGAGGAAAAAAAAAATATATATATATTTTAAATATGAGGGAAGAAAAAAAACACTTGGTTAAGGACAAAAAAAAAAAAAAACTGACTACAGCATAAAAGTTTATTAATTTTTCATTGGTTCTCTCTTGTTTTTGCATGTGTTCATAGTTTCTTTGTACGACAGTCTGGCCAAAAATTATGTTGCACAATTTGGCAAATTTCATTGCGTTGTCCTCACGAATAAAACAATCGACTCCAAGCACAACTTCGCAATATGATTACAAAATCTTTAACACATTTATAATAATATTTGAATAAAGAGTGAAGGTGTCAATTTTCCTATAGGCCGCACATCATTTCTGGCCTTTTTTGTGTTTTACTTTTTTTGCAGTTAATTATTTAAATATTGACAGATTGCATAAACCGCATGCGGCTTCCTTTATCGGAAGCATTGATTAGTTTTTTTGGGGATATTTCTGTCAGGAACACACAGAGCATCGTTCAGTCGCTGGGCTACAGCACGGAAGCGGATTTGAGTAAAAACAACACGATCGCTCTCTCTCTCTCTCTCCCGATCAGCCCTGGGTGGCAGACATTGACTTGACACGAGATTGGCGTCTCCGTTAAGTGACCGGGCATGACTGTGGTCACGTGACAGGAGTTAAGGCTCTCTGACAGTATTGATAGGAGAGAGACTGACGGCCGACCCCCGCTGGTATTCTACTATCTTAAAAACAGCAAGCTTCATTAGAGCAGGCGAGTCAGATCGCGTCCCGTGAACTGCTGCGGGACTCGGGCACTGTCAACATCATTACACATCACTTCCTGTAGCTGCAGCTGCCTGTGAAGTGCGCTTGATTGTGTAATGATCTCAAAAGTGAGCAGTAAACAAGTTGTCTGATGTGTCAAACAGGGATTAAACGCAATTACGCCTTTGTTTCTAAAGAGACGTTTGGTTTATGAGCTTCTGTAGCCCTTGTGATTTGTTGATGCGCTAGGGAGGACACATTGAATGCAGGATTACCATAAACAAGCCTATTAAAGTCAACATAACACTGTATTTTTTTTTTTTAAATGCTCCTATGAGGAAGGATGCTATATTTACATCCAAATTACAATGAACACTAAATCCAAACCCCAAAATGTAGCCACAGACTGTTAAAATAAGCCAGATTCAGTCAGATTCAGTGTAGAACATCAATCCCAACAGTTGAAATGAGGCTGAAATCAAATAAAGCATTACTAACTGGAAATAAATAAAAACTAAAACCAGCAATGATTTTTTTTTTTTTTTTACCCTAAATAGTAATATTTAAAAAATATAAATGTATATATAAATGTTAGCTGAGTCTTTTAACAGTAACTTTTAAAGTCGATAGTACTTGCTTCTATTGAAGCCGTCAGCCTACAATATTTCAACTTATTTTTTAAATAAATCGCATTTAATAGCGGAATTTGTGGTGAAAAACTACATTACCCACGATGCTGTCCACCAATCAGAGAGTCGAAACAAGATCTCTTTAGAGATCCCACTCACATGAAGCACTGCAAAGTGACGTAATTGAGTTGGTCTCCTTATGCTCTCAAATACTTAAATATTTGTGTATATATATTACACTATATTGGCAAAAGTTTTGGGACGCCTTTACATGCACATGAACTTTAATGACATCCCATTCTTATTCCGTAGGGTTTAATATGGAGTTGGCCCACCCTTTGCAGCTCTAACAGCTTCAACTCTTCTGGGAAGGCTTTCCACAAGGTTTAGGAGTGTGTTTATGGGAATTTTTGACCATTCTTCTAGAAGCGCATTTGTGAGGTCAGGCACTGATGTTGGACGAGAAGGCCTGGCTCGCAGTCTCCGCTCTAATTCATCCCAAAGGTGTTCTATCGGGTTGAGGTCAGGACTCTGTGCAGGCCAGTCAAGTTCCTCCACACCAAACTCACTCATCCATGTCTTTATGGACCTTGCTTTGTGCACTGGTGCGCAGTCATGTTGGAACAGGAAGGGGCCATCCCCTTCCTGTTCCCACAAAGTTGGGAGCATGAAATTGTCCAAAATGTCTTGGTATGCTGAAGGATTAAGAGTTCCTTTCACTGGAACTAAGGGGCCAAGCCCAACCCCTGAAAAACAACCCCACACCATAATCCCCCCTCCACCAAACTTTACACTTGACACAATGCAGTCAGGCAAGTCCCGTTCTCCTGGCAACCGCCAAACCCAGACTCATCCATGGGATTGCCAGACAGAGAAGTGTGATTGGTCACTCCCAGTCCAGTGGCGGCGTGCTTTACCCCACTGCATCCCACGCTTTGCATTGCACTTGGTGATGTTAGGCTTGGATGAGCTGCTCGGCCATGGAAACCCATTCCATGAAGCTCTCTACACACTGTTCTTGAGCTAATCTGAAGGCCACACAAAGTTTCACTGAGCTCCTGAGAGCGACCCATTCTTTCACAAATGTTTGTAGAAGCGTGTGCATGCCTAGTGCTTGATTTTATACATCTGTGGCCATGGAAGTGATTGGACACCTGAATTCTCATGGGATTGTAGTTCATTCCCTCACTAAAGCCATTAGGTACAGAGTCTTAGTCTTGTACCTTTATTTATTTTTGTCCGATTTTCAAATACTTTTTTGCTTCAAATCAAAGTCTGTAATGATGTGATTCTCCTCGTAAGTAGTTGGCTTGCTTCATGGCTTATAACGTTTTAACGAAGACTTTTGTAAAATCCCTATGGGAGAAACAAATGTGAAAAAATTACTTCCGGAACCAACACCTGCTGAAATAGCGGGCGGTCACTAACGCACTCTATAAAATTAGAAATAATGCCTTGGCAAATAACGGTCACAGATGGATGATGATGAAGACATAGAGTTTCTTAAAATGCAGTGTGATGTGTATTAAATCAAAAACAAAAGATCACAATCCAAACATAATAATCCAAGGCAATGTATAACAAACAACACCAGACAACAAGTGGCTGAACTGAAGGCCTTAAATACACAGACAACTAAATTTACTAGAAAAACAATGAACCAATTATTCAATTTACTAATTTTTATGTTGCTTCATAAAAGTCTATATCTCAAAAGACTGTATTAATTAAAAAGTGCATTTTCACCACGTTATTTCACAGGAAAAATGCATGCCTAAATTTTATTTATCAGCAAATGCAATAATGAAGCGTGCTTTAGCAAACACCGCTAATTATAGACAAACGTTGCAATAACCAAGCCTTCAATCCTTTAAAGGTGATGTTCCTTGTAAAGAATGGAATACAAAATAACATTGTGGCGCTAAATCATGACTATAAATCATTCAGGTGTGTGTAAATAATGGTCGAGCGTTTCTGGCGAGCACCAATAAGGTGACTCTGTACACAACAACAGTTTGGAAGAAGAATAGACTTGCCCTCAACATCTCCTTTGGGAGCGTGTGAACGATTCAATTTAACAAGCAAAAGGCCATACAGAGAACACCATTTATTTTTTGCAGAGGGAATTGAATGATTCAGAAGGATGCATTTGAAAGCAAGTGTCTCGCCAGTTATTTTTAGTGGTGTTCGAAAAGGCAAGCTTCACTCTTATTATTGCTTATCTATTAAATGCATGATACTAAACATGAGGAAGAAAGGTTAGTGGTTACTTTTCTAGATAATCTGCAAAAAAAATATGTTTGGGAGGGATAGAAAGACCCAAACCATAAGATATAAGTAAAACTACACACTAATACCGAAAAATTCCTGAAAATGACGGATCCGAATGCTTAAGACACCAGCGTGAAGTGACTGTAAAGTAATGAGCCATTATGAGAGAAAAGAGATAAATATTCCTAATGATTCCCTGAAGAGACGAGCGAATGCAAGCCAATTTAAAGCTCGGAGCAAAACATAACCATTAACCCCATATTTAAACTGTCTAACAAATCTTTATTGAACCGCAGCACTGTGATTGCTTTGCCCTGATGACAGGACTAAATTTCATCAGGGCACTGAATTAAAAAAGCCCTGCATTAATAACAACTCTATCTTTACAGTCCTAGGACTGCACAATATCAGACATACTATAATTTGAGAGAGTGGCACTCTTATAATCACTCATAACTACATTCAGTGTCATTTCTGTGCTTGATTAATGATCAAAACCCTTCGTTTTACTTTGAAAAATCATCAGCAGACTGAATTAACTGGTTGTCAAAACATTCATTGGGGAGAGATTAAGAATATACGACAGAAAAGATGAATAAAGATGCTCTGGATTTTAAAAAGTATGTGAAGTTCATGGCATAGACTCTTCAAAATACAGTGGGGAGAACAAGTATTTGATACACTGCCGATTTTGCAGGTTTTCCTACTTACAAAGCATGTAGAGGTCTGTAATTTTTATCATAGGTACTCTTCAACTGTGAGAGACGGACAAAAATCCAGAAAAACACATTGTATGATTTTTAAATAATTAATTTGCATTGTATTGCATGACATAAGTATTTGATCACCTACCAACCAGTAAGAATTCCTGCTCTCACAGACCTGTTAGTTTTTCTTTAAGAAGCCCTCCTGTTCTCCACTCATTACCTGTATTAACTGCACCTGTTTGAACTCATTACCTGTATAAAAGACACCTGTCCACACACTCAATCAAACAGACTCCAACCTCTCCATAATGGCCAAGACCAGAGAGCTGTGTAAGGATATCAGGGATAAAATTGTAGACCTGCACAAGGCTGGGATGGGCTACAGGACAATAGGCAAGCAGCTTGGTGAGAAGGCAACAACTGTTGGCGCAATTATTAGAAAATGGAAGAAGTTCAAGATGACGGTCAATCTCCCTCAGTCTGGGGCACCATGCAAGATCTCACCTCGTGGGGCATCAATGATCATGAGGAAGGTGAGGGATCAGCCCAGAACTACACAGCAGGACCTGGTCAATGACCTGAAGAGAGCTGGGACCACAGTCTCAAAGAAAACCATTAGTAACACACTACGCCGTCATGGATTAAAATCCTGCAGCGCACGCAAGGTCCCCCTGCTCAAGCCAGCGCATGTCCAGGCCCGTCTGAAGTTTGCCAATGACCATCTGGATGATCCAGAGGAGGAATGGGAGAAGGTCATGTGGTCTGATGAGACAAAAATAGAGCTTTTTGGTCTAAACTCCACTCGCCGTGTTTGGAGGAAGAAGAAGGATGAGTACAACCCCAAGAACACCATCCCAACCGTGAAGCATGGAGGTGGAAACATTCTTTGGGGATGCTTTTCTGCAAAGGGGACAGGACGACTGCATCTTGGCCAACAACCTCCTTCCCTCAGTAAGAGCATTGAAGATGGGCCGTGGCTGGGTCTTCCAGCATGACAACGACCCGAAACACACAGCCAGGGCAACTAAGGAGTGGCTCCGTAAGAAGCATCTCAAGGTCCTGGAGTGGCCTAGCCAGTCTCCAGACCTGAACCCAATAGAAAATCTTTGGAGGGAGCTGAAAGTCCGTATTGCCCAGCGACAGCCCCGAAACCTGAAGGATCTGGAGAAGGTCTGTATGGAGGAGTGGGCCAAAATCCCTGCTGCAGTGTGTGCAAACCTGGTCAAGAACTACAGGAAACGTATGATCTCTGTAATTGCAAACAAAGGTTTCTGTACCAAATATTAAGTTCTGCTTTTCTGATGTATCAAATACTTATGTCATGCAATAAAATGCAAATTAATTACTTAAAAATCAAACAATGTGATTTTCTGGATTTTTGTTTTAGATTCCGTCTCTCACAGTTGAAGTGTACCTATGATAAAAATTACAGACTTCTACATGCTTTGTAAGTGGGCAAACCTGCAAAATCGGCAATGTATCAAATACTTGTTCTCCCCACTGTATATTAGGGCTAAGAGAAATACACATACTTTATTGTACAAATGTGAAGAATGATGAAATACTGTTTAAAAAAAAAAAAAGTATAGGTATGATTCAATTGAACAGGAAGGTCTTCTGTAGTAGAAAGGGCCAAGCCAGGTTTTAGGAGGACAGCATGGATGTTAGGTGATCCTGTTTGAACCAAACAGATTGGTGTTTTTTAGCCTTCTCCTTTGTCATTTATGGATTAATTACCCATCGAGGTTCAAGAGAAGACTTGGGGTTTTTTGTATTTTTGCTATTTCATCACGTTTGGTGGATTATTACCATTTTTCTGAACATTTTGATTATTTTTTTGGGCTCAAGGACTAAGGACTCACGCATAAGGACAATACTTCTCACGCATGGACTATTTGATCAAGGACCCTCGGATAAGTGTTCATTTTTCTGATTTGACTATTGAGTTATCAATATACTTTGTTGGTTAACCTGCTTATGCCTATCTTTGTCTGCTTTCAAGCACTGATACAGTTTTCCCCTTATTCATGCCTTGTGAGTTCCCTGAACTTTTAAGTGACTACTGGTTTACTAAAGTTGCAAGCCAAGTTTGTTACAACGTGATCACCAACACTAAACACCATATAAATCAAAACTGCCTAATGTTACTGAATGAAATATCGACCCAGGAGCTATAGGACTGTGAAGCTTTGGGGTGTTGGTGATCTACTCCATCTGTGTTTTCATCATCGTTCTGAATCTGATCCGGACAAAGTCTGACAAAAACGCGATATTCTCACCTTTTTGCTCAAAATGTTGCTTTTTTTTAATTCAACTTATTCAAGTGTTGACAAAAAAAGAATGCATGAAGCGAGAATAAAACATTGTTTAAAAGCAGAGGCTCTGTTCTTTCTTTTGATATATAGCATATTCAGATATAGCATATTCAGATATTCCTACAACAAAATATTCTGGGGGCTATGAAAGTTTTGTTAAAATGATCAAAAATGCTGGCGGCGGCTGGCAACTTTTTTTTCAAAAACGTTGGCGGGGAAAGAGTTAAATAACAAAATTAAATCAATGATATTGTAAAATTTGTTTCTTTAGTTCAATTCAGGTGACTAACATTTGCCATCAAGATAATTGGGTCACCACAATGAATGAATGAATGAATGAATGAATGAATGAAGACTAATTCCTGCTGTAAACAGAATTTTTGTTAGTTTACACAAACTGACAGAAGAGTTGACAACTGTGTCACTCAAAAGCATGCATTTATAAAATTATTGAATGTATCTTGCATTTAACCCAAGACACATACATACATGCATCAAAAAGTAGGACTTTGTTTCTTATAGCAATTTCTCATAGTAATTTCATTGTCTGGCTTATGCCTTATACCATCTCTGCTTTATACTTGCTGAACAAATTCCAGCATGAAGTGAGAAACATCTCTCTGGATGGACTAATGCCTGGACGTCATTATGAGCACATTCAAAACACATTCATATTCATAAAGAACACTGGGCTTAAAAAAGAACAAATGTCTCTGCACACCCAACCCTTCCTGTCACACTCAACGGCCATTTTTCAGATGAACGACACCCCAGCCAATGTTAAAATATGACTTTTATCAATAGCCGTGCTCGCGCGAGGATATTAAAGTCCTAGACGGGTGAGGGGGAGCAGGTTGAAGAACCTTCCCATCATCCATCAGGCTCTGGGATGGGCGCCGTCAGGAAGAGAAACTCATTCTAACGGACATCCATCACTCCGTGTCTGCCTGCAGCTCTACTGACCTGATCCTGAACCCTCCGTCTCTCAGGTACGCCAGACGCCTTCTCATCTTCCCTGCTTTTTTTCAGAATAAAAGTCTGCTCAGATTTATGAAGAACACAATCCAAACTGTGGTATAAATCATAGCAAGACAAGTCACTCAAACGGACACAAAACTGCAGTCTTTGAAGGAGGGAAAATCCACAGAATGCCAATTTTGGAGGGAAAATCTAGAGAATGCTGATTTTGGAGGGAAAAATCTACAGAATGCTGATTTGGGAGGGAAAAATCTAGAGAATGCTGATTTTGGAGGGAAAAATCTAGAGAATGCTGATTTTGGAGGGAAAAATCTAGAGAATGCTGATTTTGGAGGGAAAATCTAAAGAATGCCAGTTTTGGAGGGAAAATCTACAGAATGGCAATTTTGGAGGGAAAATCTACAGAATGCTGTAGAATTGACTTAAATATGGTGAAATGTGTTAAACAAACTGTTGCACATTGTTGTTTCAAGTGCAAAGCTTAACTGAATAAGCAAAAATATTTAATAAACAAACACAGATGTGTAGAACAGTGTGGTTACTGGTTAAAAAACTAAACTGGAACAAAGTCCAAAAGAGAAATGCATTGAAACAGGGCCAGTAAACCTAAGTGTGTGTGTGTGAGTGAGTGTGAGTGTGAGTGAGTGTGTGTGTGTGTGTGTGTGTGTGTGTGTGTGTGTGTGTGTGTGTGTGTGTGTGTGTGTGTGTGTGTGAGTGTGTTTGAGAGAGAGTGTGTGTGAGAGAGTGTGTGTGAGAGTGGAGACTGAGTTATTTTCTCTTATCTGACTGTCGCAGTTAGAGATGATAAATGTCCAGCACTGGCTGCCAGACCTCCTCTTAACCCACGGCCCCGGTTCACACACACACACACACACACCGTAAATCAGCTTTCTGCTCGAACGGTCTGACAGATGAATGTGGCGTTTGAAACGACGGGCTCATCTTCCTGTGGAGAAAGGAAAAGACACCCACACCAACCCCCTCTGAAGAGTCACGGACAAAGTCAAACACACAAGATCATTCTCTGTTACTTGCTTACTCACACCAAACACACACTAACTAAAAGTAAAGAGCTTTTTCAACCAAGTAGCGATGTTGCACATTGCATTATATTGTGCACACAGTTTTAGCATTTAAACACTAAGCAGTCCTACACAATCTACTTTTTCAAAATGGTAGCTAGACTAACTACTTTAAATTATGAGTAACTTGTAGCTTCACAAGCAGTTTTAAAGCAACTTCCCCAACACTGTAACGTCACTCATAAATACAGACATAACACGCTTGCATAAACACAATGCCACTTTTTCTGGATGCTTCCTATGGCATTGATAGGGTGTTTTGGGTAGTTGACACTTGCTGTCTTGCAAGAAAATAGTAAGTCTGTGGGTTTTTTATGGTCCAGCGGGTGAAAATGGTGCATCTGACATATGATTTGAGAAATCATTCATCAACTTTAAGAAGTCTACTGAGAGTTATTGGTTTGAACAAACCTCTTAGTAATAATGATGTTTGACACACACACTCATTGACAAACTCATCTGACCACCTGCTCTACAACAGAAAGAGAGAGTGTAAGTAATAAATTAAGTATTGATGTATGATCTCTTACTTTGGCTAACCTTCATAAATCTCCGCAGTATTATCCTGGCTCAAGGATCAAAGCTAGTTTTAAAGTTTTATCATTGTCTGTGATGTGAATACAAAATATTACACCACAAAAATCTCCAGCTGACAGAGTTTATAAGCTTAAACTCATCCAAGAACGAAAGTTCTGTCATCATTTACTCATTCCAATGTCATTGCAAACCGTATGACTTTTCTCTTCAATAAAACACACATTAAATTTGGCTTGTCATGCTCCAGAAAAGCAGCATAAATGCATGATAAAAGGGGTACATACAACTCTTGCTCTATATTTTAAGTCTTCTAAAGTCATAACAGAAAGTCTCATGAGTTTGGAGTGGGTAAATGATTATTATTTGAAACAATTGCTTTTACATTAAATATTAAACTCTATTGTACTTGAAGGTTATTTGTGATGTTATGAGGAAGAACTGCATTTTCTCCCTCAGAGAACTTAAATATTAATCTAACACTTGCTGTACTCAGATAAAAAGCACTTTATAATCACACTATAATTAATTATGCCAGCAGAGAGACCGTCATATATCTGATATCCACATCAATTAGGAGAATAAATGACACCATTAGGCCTGTCAGGGTGACCTTGTGCTGGTACAATAACACGAGACGATGAAGCACATTACACAACAGAGGGAGCAGAAAGGATGAATACGGTCCTATATGACAGAATATAAGGTACAGGAGAAGAAGCTTTTCTGAAGACAATATAAAACTAGTAATGCCAGGTTAAAGTTCAAAGGGTCGGGCTTAGAAATGGGACCGTTCGAGGCAAATGTTTCGTGATTTCTGTGCCTTCATCCGTAAGATTTTACACCAATTAACCTTAACAGCACAGCAGTTACTTCACCATTTAGAATGACATTATTAGACTTTCATGTGAAAGTAAAGGCCAGCTGTGCATGGCTTCCCTTTCATCTGAGACTCAGAGTCAAAGGCATCGCTCAAGGGTGACGGCACAGCCTCACTTAGCCAGACATCTGATTATTGACTAATTCTGGTGCGATTTGCAGTGTATTCTAGCCAAGAACTGCCCAATCGGACAGGAAGAGACCAAGTGACCAACGTATATTATCAACCTGTTTATTTTATTTTAATGGGCTGTTTATGGAGATTATTTTATATAAAATAAAATAAAAGATAAAATAATAAAATAAAATAATGTTTGGTAAATGTGTATAGTAAAATGCAGCCCAAAGTGCTTTAAGATAAAAAGCCAGACAAAAAAAAAAGTTTGTCAAGACAAACTTTGATATTGGCTTGAGAAAGCCTGAAGTTTTAAAAACTTGAAGTTTAAAGGTTTTCAGTTTGAAGTATAAAGTAGTTTTAAAGCTTAAAGTTTGAAGGTTTTGAAGGCAATTACAGTCTATCAGAAATCAGATTGGATGGATGGACGGATGGACAGATGGACAGACAGTTAGATAGATAGACAGGCTCCAAAAGGGAGTCAATCCCATAGACCCCTCAGGTTAAAATGCCCAACTTTACAGCAGAAATAAATATGTTTACAGCCTGGTACAAAAAGTGGTTTTGGTCTATATAACTAATTTTGGCCTTCATGACAACTGTGAGGGGGGTGAATTTTTTAACTATAACTATCTTTTTTTTTTTTTTTAACTCATCCGTTTAAATTATATTAAACCTTAAAGTTCCGCATAATTAAGGGCGTGGCCACTTGAGTGACAGGTGGATTGCCGCTGCTGGTTTCAGCAACCAGGCACCTTGGCTCCACCCACGTCCCGCTTCTTTGCCCATTTTCAGTTATCCGGGAGTGACGTGCGGTGCCAAGATGGCGACTGCCAGCTTCACCCTGTTTGGGCTTCAAAAATGCTCTTCAGAAACCTACAGGTGACGACACTACGTCCATTGTTTTATACAGTCTATGATTTTAACACACGACTAGAATGTTTTAGCATGTTACTAGCATTATTTAACACACTGTTAGCATGAACTAACATTGCTAGCATGTTTTAACATATTGCTAGCCTGATTTAACACATTGCTAACATGTTTCTACCATGAATTAACACATTGCTAACACGTCTTAGCATGTTGATAACATAATTTATTACATTGCTAGCATGTTAACATTGCTAGCATGTTTTAACATATTGCTAGCCTGATTTAACACATTGCTAACATGTTTCTACCATGAATTAACACATTGCTAACATGTCTTAGCATGTTGATAACATAATTTATCACATTGCTAACATGTTAACATGTTGCTAACATGTTTCTAGCATGAATTAACACAGCTGACATGTTTTTACATATTGCTAGCATGACTTAGCATGTTGATAACATGTTTTTAAAACATGGCTAGTTTGTTTTAACATTTTGTTAACATGATTTAACATCTTGCTACCATGTTTATAACATGATTTAACACATTGCTAGCATGTTTTAACTTTTAGCTAGCATGATTTAACATGTTTCTAACATGTTTCTAGCATGTATTAACACTGCTGTCATGTTTTAAAATATTTGTTAGCATGACTTAGCACATCGCTAACATGTTTTAGGCATTTTGCTAACATGAGTTTCTACCATTAATTAGCACGTTGTTAGCATATAACACGTTTTAACATATTGCTAGCATGACTTAGTGTTTTGCTAGCATGTTTTAACAACGGAATAGAATGTATTTTGTTAACATGATTTAGCACTTTGCTAGCATTCTTCTAACATGAATTAGCACTTTGCTAGCATGTTTTAACATATTGCTAGCATGAATTAGCATGTTGCTAACATGTTTTAACACATGGCTTTCTAGCATGTTGCCCTATGCTAGTTATTAAGCTTTGCTAGTGATAGACAGATTAAATACTCTATAAGAGTTTTTGTATAAAAGTTTTGACTATGTGAGTTTAGGATTGTTCGGAAGTCCGATACGGAAATTCCCAAAGTCAGATCAGTTAGAAAAGATATTGCAAAACAAAACAGAACAGTCTGAAGGTCTGAGTTTGGTGGTTGTAGCTTAAACTCAGAGTCAGAAACACTAGTCTCAGAAGAAGAACAACAAGTTCTTTCTCAAGCCAACATAATAAATAAATTAAAAGAGTAAATGAGAAGAAATAGTGATCAATTCTAAATGAAATGACGGTCAGTGAGTGGCCTGTGGGCGTCTGCGGGTTGTGTCGTCTGAGGTCCAGACTGTGAGGTCACGTTTAGCAGGCTGCTGTCTTTCTACTTGCCAAAGAATCAATAGTAAATGGCAGCGTCTTGTTAAATGACAACCTTTAGTCCATCTATCCGCCTCTCTCTCGCTCATCGGCCCCTAGTTTGCCAATACTCTCCGATATCACATTTAACTCTCTCCCGAGCAGAAGTGCTGAAACGGTTTCTGAGTGACCTTGGCCCCGTCCAGTCTGAGCCGTCGATATTCTATTTCCTCCGCACGGAATCGTTTGTCCTTATTACCGCAGGTTTTTAAACCGTCATCTTGTGGTTGGTTAATCAATGTTGTTCAAGTGAGTTTGATTATTTGGCAGCACTTACAGGCTTTGTCTTTGTGTTTCTCCTTACAGAAAAGTACTATGGAGATACTATGGTGCACCCTGAGGATTTGCTCTAGCTTTATCAAATTTCAAAGAGTAATAATTCATTTGTCTATGCTGTTGTCTTTTGGTCTTCAATGCAAAGCAAAATGATTGTGCACTATTTTCTAAGCATTTTGACTCAGGATTTTTACAAGAACACCCTAGCAACACATTAAAGATGCATAACACCCTAGCAACTGCATAGCAACACACTAAAAGCACATAACACCTTAGCAACTGTATAGCAACACACTAAAACACTCAGAACACCCTAGCAACTGCATAGCAACACGCTAAAAGCACTCAGAACACCCTAGCAACTGTATAGCAACACACTAAAACCACTCAAAACACCCTAGCAACTGCAAAGCAACACACTAAAGACACATAACACCATAGAAACTGTATAGCAACACACTAAAGATGCATAACACCCTAGCAACTGCATAGCAACACACTAGAAAACAGACACAGAATACCCTAGCAACTGCACAGCAACACACTAAAAACACTCAGAACACCCTAGCAACTGCATAGCAACACACTAAAGATGCATAACACCCTAGCAACTGCATAGCAACACAATAAAACAGACACAGAATAACCTAGCTACTGCACAGCAACACACTAAAAACACTCAGAACACCCTAGCAACTCCATAGCAACATACTAAAGATGCATAACACCCTAGCAACTGTATAGCAGCACACTAAAGATGCATAACACCCTAGCAACTACATAGCAACACACTAAAGATACATAACACCCTAGCAACTGCACAGCAACACACTAAAGACACATAACACCCTAGCAACTGTATAGCAACACACTAGCAACTGTATAGCAACACACTAAAGATGCAGAACACCCTAGCAACTGCATAGCAACATACTAAAGATGCATAACACCCTAGCAACTGCACAGCAACATACTAAAGATGCATAACACCCTAGCAACTGCACAGCAACACACTAAAGATGCATAACACCCTAGCAACTGCATAGCAACATACTAAAGATGCATAACACCCTAGCAACTTTATAGCAGCACACTAAAGATGCATAACACCCTAGCAACTACATAGCAACACACTAAAGATACATAACACCCTAGCAACTGCACAGCAACACACTAAAGATGCATAACACCCTAGCAACTACATAGCAACACACTAAAGATACATAACACCCTAGCAACTGCACAGCAACACACTAAAGACACATAACACCCTAGCAACTGTATAGCAACACACTAAAGATGCAGAACACCCTAGCAACTGCATAGCAACATACTAAAGATGCATAACACCCTAGCAACTGCATAGCAACATACTAAAGATGCATAACACCCTAGCAACTGCCCAGCAACACACTAAATATGCATAACACCCTAGCGCGCATAACACCCTAGCAACTGTATAGCAACACACAAGAAAACAGACACAGAATAACCTAGCAACTGCACATCAACACACTAAAGATGCAGAACACCCTAGCAACTGCATAGCAACACACTAAAGACGCATAACACCCTAGCAACTGCACAACAACACACTAAAGACGCATAACACCCTGCGTTTACCGCACTAAAGCTCTTAATCTACTGCATACACACACAGAGCTTCATGTAACCTCGGCTGATTCCTTTGTAATGAGGTGCTTGTTCTTCACCTGTGTGCGCAGCAGGGACTGCACAGGTGTGCTTACACAGCCCTAATTAATATGATTACGCTCATTTAGCAGCAGAACTAGTTAATTAAGATGATTAAGCTCATTTAGGAACATGCTGTTATCATTTCCTTTTCCAGCCAAACACATAAATGAGACCACTGGGTGATCAGGCGTTCTGCGGGACTGCCACTGATTCCAGATCTGGATGTATGATGCATTTGATTGACACGTGATGATATACATATTTATTTGTACCAGTGTTTCCCAAACTGGGGTTTGCGAATCCCTGGTGGTCAGTGAAGGAACTTAACACTGAAATTATCAAAATAAAACAAACAAAAAAAAAAAAGATAGCTGCAAGTCATGTGACCATTAACCGACATCAGAGAACCGTTGAACATGCAAATGAGTTGTTAAAGTCACCATGAAATCAAAATTGACAATTCTTGTTTTTATGGAATATTGCAGTATTTATTATAGATGATTTATCTGTGCACATCATTATTGTTATTAAACTCACGTGCCTCAATCTTGAATCAGAATAACTTCCCCTCCCTCTTGCAGCGACATCTCTTCTCTGATGATGAGGGCGGGACAACCTGTCACTCACATGAGATCCACCAATAGCAAACCACAGCCATCCAATCAATTCCCCAAAGACAAAATCAAGCCCCGCCCTAAATTTGTTCTTGTCTGAGAAGCTGTTTCACACGTATATACACGTCACAATAAGGAAGAAAAAACGATTGCAACTTCCATTTCATGCCGACTTTAAATGAACAAAATTTAACTTCAAGAAAATATTTTAGGTCAAAGGGGTATGGCTGATAAAGTTTGGGAATCCCTGATTTAAACAAATATTCAACATATACACATACATAAATATACATACAAAATGCAAATATTTATCCAGGTTTTATATACCTCCTTTCAGGCCACCACCTAAAACACCACTCACGTTTGTATGAGAATTCAAGAGTGTATAGTTTGGCATCTGTATTAGAGAAGCAGACGCATTCAGTATAAAACAATCACAGATTCAGTCTCTTCTGAGCGCAGGTTCACTCAGCAGTCCTAACCTCACTAATTGGTCATCAGCATAAATAACGAGTCAATGAGCTGAACTCTCAGCGTGTCATAAATCAAACACTTCAGGCTGCTCAGGGTTCAGTGTGAAATTAATCACTGTCTCTATTAATGATGTTACCACACACACACACACACACCCCTATTAATGACGCTGCTGTGTGTTGGAGACAGGAGCTGTAAATCAGCACTGATAAGAGAGTCTGCAGCTCCCGCGGTTACACCGCCACTAAATGACCCCTCGCTCTCCTTTACTAATGGTCTGGATGCAGTGCTGCTGTATATTATACATGTGCAATATAATATATGTGGAAAATATGCTGTTTGTGAACTGTGCATATGCTCTAAACTATCATGTAATGATTACTCTCATCTATAATGTTTTGTCCGTAATATACCGTGCATAATTTAAACATTAGCTTGACTGGAATTGACAAACAATGAAAATATTCTGTTCACAAGTGATATTTATCTTTTTCTTCAAATGTCACGTCTAATTTTTCATCTCAAGCTTATTAGTATTAATACATATTTAAAGAAATTACTTGTTTAGTCACAAAAGGGTATATTACAAAATAAAAGAAAACCTAAAAGAAAAAAACCCGAAAACCTAAAGAAAACTTGTAGATTAATACCATGTTTTCTGTATGTGAATAACAAATTTAATTCATATCTGCATAATAGAAAACAATGTTAAATCAGATTTTTTGATTCAACAAAGAGGTGTGCCTCAAGGCTCAATACTGGGACCACTTGTTTTTTCCATTTATGTATAATTAATCTACCAAACATTCAACTTTATTCTGATGATACTGTCATATATGTATCTACAAACCCGATTCCAAAAAAGTTGGGACACTGTACAAATTGTGAATAAAAACAGAATGCAATGATGTGGAAGTTTCAAATTTCAATATTTTATTCAGAATACAACATAGATGACATATCAAATGTTTAAACTGAGAAAATGTATCATTTTAAGGGAAAAATAAGTTGATTTTAAATTTCATGGCATCAACACATCTCAAAAAAGTTGGGACAAGGCCATGTTTCCCACTGTGTGGCATCCCCTCTTCTTTTTATAACAGTCTGCAAACGTCTGGGGACTGAGGAGACAAGTTGCTCAAGTTTAGGAATAGGAATGTTGTCCCATTCTTGTCTAATACAGGCTTCTAGTTGCTCAACTGTCTTAGGTCTTCTTTGTCGCATCTTCCTCTTTATGATGCGCCAAATGTTTTCTATGGATGAAAGATCTGGACTGCAGGCTGGCCATTTCAGTACCCGGATCCTTCTTCTACACAGCCATGATGTTGTAATTGATGCAGTATGTGGTCTGGCATTGTCATGTTGGAAAATGCAAGGTCTTCCCTGAAAGAGACGACGTCTGGATGGGAGCATATGTTGTTCTAGAACTTGGATATACCTTTCAGCATTGATGGTGCCTTTCCAGATGTGTAAGCTGCCCATGCCACACGCACTCATGCAACCCCATACCATCAGAGATGCAGGCTTCTGAACTGGGCGCTGATAACAACTTGGGTTGTCCTTGTCCTCTTTAGTCCGGATGACATGGCGTCCCAGTTTTCCAAAAAGAACTTCAAATTTTGATTCGTCTGACCACAGAACAGTTTTCCACTTTGCCACAGTCCATTTTAAATGAGCCTTGGCCCAGAGAAAACGCCTGCGCTTCTGGATCATGTTTAGATATGGCTTCTTTTTTGACCTATAGAGTTTTAGCCGGCAACGGCGAATGGCACGGTGGATTGTGTTCACCGACAATGTTTTATGGAAGTATTCCTGAGCCCATGTTGTGATTTCCATTACAGTAGCATTCCTGTATGTGATGCAGTGCCGTCTAAGGGCCCGAAGATCACGGGCATCCAGTATGGTTTTCCGGCCTTGACCCTTACTCACAGAGATTGTTCCAGATTCTCTGAATCTTTGGATGATATTATGCACTGTAGATGATGATAACTTCAAACTCTTTGCAATTTTTCTCTGAGAAACTCCTTTCTGATATTGCTCCACTATTTTTCGCCGCAGCATTGGGGGAATTGGTGATCCTCTGCCCATCTTGACTTCTGAGAGACACTGCCACTCTGAGAGGCTCTTTTTATACCCAATCATGTTGCCAATTGACCTAATAAGTTGCAAATTGGTCCTCCAGCTGTTCCTTATATGTACATTTAACTTTTCCGGCCTCTTATTGCTACCTGTCCCAACTTTTTTGGAATGTGTAGCTCTCATGAAATCCAAAATGAGCCAATATTTGGCATGACATTTCAAAATGTCTCACTTTCAACATTTGATATGTTATCTATATTCTATTGTGAATAAAATATAAGTTTATGAGATTTGTAAATTATTGCATTCCTTTTTTATTCACAATTTGTACAGTGTCCCAACTTTTTTGGAATCGGGTTTGTAATTCTCTACAAATTCAACTATCTCTTCTGTCTGATTTTAATATTTTACAAGACTGGCATTTGGATAATAAACTAGTGCTTATTCCAAGTTCTAGGCAGAAACTTAGATCCAAAACTTGTGTTGTATCATGTAAAGACTGTACTAAAGTTAATACTATTAAATATTAAAAATCAAATAAACAAACATAAATAAAACTTTACATATGATAGCATTCATCCGTACATTCATACGTCAAACTTTACATATGATAGTATTAAAGACAAGCACACATATTCTGTGAACAGATATATGAAGCGTTAGATATTTAGGCATTAATATTTCAGCTCTGATATTCAATTCAATTCAAAAGCTTATGATATAGTAAGTGAAATTATATAAGGCACTACTCCTAGAATTATACCTCTGGTAGGTTACATACATAAAAAAGAAAATCTACATAAAAGCCTGAAAAGATGCAAAAATAAATGACGACGTAACCATGTCTTGAACGTATTTATAAAGCCTATAGAAACAGAACAGTGAAGGAAATTCGTAAGTCTAATTCTAGTTGGGAAATAATCATTTTAAACTATTTGCAAATAATATTTGTATTAATTTGCATTAAAATATATGCCTAAAATGTCGAAAACGTGAACCGTTTCTTGTCTCTTCGCACTCAGTTAGGAATAACATGAATCACATAAATGCATATTGTCAATTCAAAACGGCCATATTTGAGAAAACAAGTTGAGTAGTTTGCATCGCTGGATGTTACTGTCTGTCACAAAACAGTTCACATGCATTAAAACCACATTTTTGTCTTTTTCAGTTTTGTTTTTTTGATCATTTTGCCTGTGTTAATGCCAATTGCATACACTTTGGCACAGGTGTGTATTTTTATTGGAATTTTACTATTTCATTTCCTTTAATAAATCTGTTTTGCACTAGGTACACAAAATAGTTTTTCTCAGCACCTTTTGGACAAAAATGTCCCCATTGAAACCCATTAAAACTGCAATTTTTAATCCCAGTGCCATTTAACTATAAAAATGCAATCTTTGTTAATAGGCTTTCATTTTGTTGGCAAGGCTTCAATTTTTACCAGATGGTGCCATTTTCTCTGGTTTGGCCTATAAAGTAAATACTCGCTTTATTCCTGTTTTCTGCCTATTATAGAGCAAATTTGGTAAATTATTCAGCTATAATTGTGTGGGTGTGTTGGTATGGATGTCAGAGTGTGGTTTGTATATGTGTAATAAAAAGTGTGTGTGTGCTTGTAATATTTGAGAGAGAAAAACTCTACTGTACTGCAAATCACAAATCCAACCGCTGTGTGTACCAGTGGAGCTTTGCTGGCATCTAATGGGGAAAAGGTTGGCACTGCGCCCAAACAAAATCTTACTGAAAGCTCATTTTTTGAGATATCAACCTCAAATTTGGAACACAACTTGTTTAGATTCATGGCTTTGATTTTCTAGCAGTTTTAGAGTTCAACATGTTTCATAAAATATATATTTAATATAAAATAATGTTCATAAATCATTTTCATAAACTTAAAACCTCTATAACTTCATTTTTGTTTCACTTTTTAAACTTCAGCAATACTCTGCCAAGGGTCTTCTTTAAAATGAGACCAAACTTATGTCTGTGCTCCCAAGATTACATTTTTTATGACAGTTATTTGTCCTCTATGGACCTGTGTGTAACTTTTTTTAATTGATGCACAAGAGTTAAATGTTTCGCTTACCTCACTTTCTTTCAACGTTAAACTAACGCTTCACGCTGGAATTCGCGCTCTGCTTCTGTGACTGGTAAACTCCGCCTACTTTGATTTGATTGGCCATCTCAACAATTTTGACATTGACGAGCGCTGTTAGACCGCTGAGGCAGACCAGACTAAAAATGTGACTTTTAAACCTTTTTGTCATCCTAACAACAACAACAACAACAACATCATCATACAGAGCGCTGTGTAATGAAGTGCAATCATTTCAAATATGTGTGTGGGGGGGGTAATTTGGCCATTTCTAATTATTAGAGGGGAATTATTGTCTAATTATTGTCCCCCTCAATGTCTATGGTGGTTATGGCCCTGGTAGAAAGTGTGACATTTTGTGTTGCACAGAAGAAATACAGGTTTGGCCCAACATGAGGGTAAATAAATGAATAGTAATTTTTTTCTTTAGTAATTAAAAAAAACCAGAAAGAAATATCACAAGAAAATGAGACTGAGCGAGAGAGAGAGAGAGACACAGTTGGACGTCTCCGGAAACAAAGAGACTCAAAACTCATCATGTTGATGCTATAAACTGACTGTCCAATTATTATACTTGACACAAGCACTCATGAGATATTCTACCATTTCTCTGGAGTCGAGTTCCAGCCGCGGGACACTGAGATTAATGCCGTGTCTCGCCACAAACCCCGATAATTTGGGTCACATTGTAACAGCAGCGGCAAGAATAATGATTCCTGCTCCAGATGATCAAAACCAGCAAACTGTACAGTGAAGGTTAAACTGTGTAATAGTTTGAAATGAATAGTGTGAGCTCACAGCGTTGACAGAGCAGCATTATTTACAGTCTGAACAACCAAACACACCACAGATCTGGAATACACACAACTGCAGATGCTACAGACCTTCAGTGTTATTAACATAAGTCAAACATCACGATACTACTTCATATTTAGGGTTAGTGATCTAAACAAACAAACACATAACAATAAGCTCTTTTGACTTGAGCCAATAGGCAAGCAGAACAACCTAGCAAACCTATAGCAATGCATTTTGTTTGCTGCCCGCCTGAACATAGCCTTAGAGACGGTTTCATACTCCAGTAAACTGCCTGCCTACACAGCATTTTATCCAGGTAGATCAAAAGGTTTTGAAACACAACCAGACTGTAGTTATTCTGGTTGTATTAGTTCACGAAGATGTTGAGATGTTGGAGAGCCACTGTAAGTATTGACTCTTTTATTGACTCAAAGGCTTGTACGCGTCCAGGCATCAGTCTGATGACCTCATCTGTAACAAGACATCACAACTGATTCCAATCGGTTTGAACGGCTTTCCTTAATGTAATTTATGTCTACTTAATTAAATGATAGTACAGTTGGGTATGCCCATTTAGTTTTACCTTTAAAAAAAATAAAAATTAAATAAAAAATAATATATATATATATATATATATATATATATATATACACACACACACAGTGGGGAGAACAAGTATTTGATACACTGCCGATTTTGCAGGTTTTCCCACGTACAAAGCATGTAGAAGTCTGTCATTTTTATCATAGGTACTCTTCAACTGTGAGAGACGGAATCTAAAACAAAAATCCAGAAAATCACATTGTATGATTTTTAAGTAATTAATTTACATTTTATTGCATGACATAACTATTTGATACATCAGAAAAGCAGAACTTAATATTTGGTACAGAAACCTTTGTTTGCAATTACAGAGATCATAAGTTTCCTGTAGTTCTTGACCAGGTTTGCACACACTGCAGCAGGGATTTTGGCCCACTCCTCCATACAGACCTTCTCCAGATCCTTCAGGTTTCGGGGCTGTCGCTGGGCAATACGGACTTTCAGCTCCCTCCAAAGATTTTCTATTGGGTTCAGGTCTGGAGACTGGCTAGGCCACTCCAGGACCTTGAGATGCTTCTTACGGAGCCACTCCTTAGTTGCCCTGGCTGTGTGTTTCGGGTCGTTGTCATGCTGGAAGACCCAGCCACGACCCATCTTCAATGCTCTTACTGAGGGAAGGAGGTTGTTGGCCAAGATCTCGCGATACATGGCCCCATCCATCCTCCCCTCAATACGATGCAGTCGTCCTGTCCCCTTTGCAGAAAAGCATCCCCAAAGAATGATGTTTCCACCTCCATGCTTCACGGTTGGGATGGTGTTCTTGGGGTTGTACTCATCCTCCTTCTTCCTCCAAACACGGCGAGTGGAGTTTAGACCAAAAAGCTCTATTTTTGTCTCATCAGACCACATGACCTTCTCCCATTCCTCCTCTGGATCATCCAGATGGTCATTGGCAAACTTCAGACGGGCCTGGACATGCGCTGGCTTGAGCCGGGGGACCTTGTGTGCGCTGCAGGATTTTAATCCATGACGGCGTAGTGTGTTACTAATGGTTTTCTTTGAGACTGTGATCCCAGCTCTCTTCAGGTCATTGACCAGGTCCTGCCGTGTAGTTCTGGGCTGATCCCTCACCTTCCTCATGATCATTGATGCCCCACGAGGTGAGCTCTTGCATGGTGCCCCAGACCGAGGGAGATTGACCGTCATCTTGAACTTCTTCCATTTTCTAATAATTGCGCCAACAGTTGTTGCCTTCTCACCAAGCTGCTTGCCTATTGTCCTGTAGCCCATCCCAGCCTTGTGCAGGTCTACAATTTTATCCCTGATGTCCTTACACAGCTCTCTGGTCTTGGCCATTGTGGAGAGGTTGGAGTCTGTTTGGCTGAGTGTGTGGACAGGTGTCTTTTATACAGGTAACGAGTTCAAACAGGTGCAGTTAATACAGGTAATGAGTGGAGAACAGGAGGGCTTCTTAAAGAAAAACTAACAGGTCTGTGAGAGCCAGATTTCTTACTGGTTGGTAGGTGATCAAATACTTATGTCATGCAATAAAATGCAAATTAATTATTTAAAAATCATACAATGTGATTTTCTGGATTTTTGTTTTAGATTCCGTCTCTCACAGTTGAAGAGTACCTATGATAAAAATTACAGACTTCTACATGCTTTGTAAGTGGGAAAACCTGCAAAATCGGCAGTGTATATAGTGTATAAAGATTATTTATTTTTATTATGATTATTTAAAAAGATATATATACACACACACACACACACACACATATACACTCACCTAAAGGATTATTAGGAACACCTGTTCAATTTCTCATTAATGCAATTATCTAATCAACCAATCACATGGCAGTTGCTTCAATGCATTTAGGGGTGTGGTCCTGGTCAAGACAATCTCCTGAACTCCAAACTGAATTTCAGAATGGGAAAGAAAGGTGATTTAAGCAATTTTGAGCGTGGCATGGTTGTTGGTGCCAGACGGGCCGGTCTGAGTATTTCACAATCTGCTCAGTTACTGGGATTTTCACGCACAACCATTTCTAGAGTTTACAAAGAATGGTGTGAAAAGGGAAAAACATCCAGTATGCGGCAGTCCTGTGGGCGAAAATGCCTTGTTGATGCTAGAGGTCAGAGGAGAATGGGCCGACTGATTCAAGCTGATAGAAGAGCAACTTTGACTGAAATAACCACTCGTTACAACCGAGGTATGCAGCAAAGCATTTGTGAAGCCACAACACGCACAACCTTGAGGCGGATGGGCTACAACAGCAGAAGACCCCACCGGGTACCACTCATCTCCACTACAAATAGGAAAAAGAGGCTACAATTTGCACGAGCTCACCAAAATTGGACAGTTGAAGACTGGAAAAATGTTGCCTGGTCTGATGAGTCTCGATTTCTGTTGAGACATTCAGATGGTAGAGTCAGAATTTGGCGTAAACAGAATGAGAACATGGATCCATCATGCCTTGTTACCACTGTGCAGGCTGGTGGTGGTGGTGTAATGGTGTGGGGGATGTTTTCTTGGCACACTTTAGGCCCCTTAGTGCCAATTGGGCATCGTTTAAATGCCACGGCCTACCTGAGCATTGTTTCTGACCATGTCCATCCCTTTATGACCACCATGTACCCATCCTCTGATGGCTACTTCCAGCAGGATAATGCACCATGTCACAAAGCTCGAATCATTTCAAATTGGTTTCTTGAACATGACAATGAGTTCATTGTACTAAAATGGCCCCCACAGTCACCAGATCTCAACCCAATAGAGCATCTTTGGGATGTGGTGGAACGGGAGCTTCGTGCCCTGGATGTGCATCCCACAAATCTCCATCAACTGCAAGATGCTATCCTATCAATATGGGCCAACATTTCTAAAGAATGCTTTCAGCACCTTGTTGAATCAATGCCACGTAGAATTAAGGCAGTTCTGAAGGCGAAAGGGGGTCAAACACAGTATTAGTATGGTGTTCCTAATAATCCTTTAGGTGAGTGTATATATATATATATATATATATATATATATATATATATATATATATATACACACACACACACACACATCTTTTTAAATAATCATAATAAAAATAAATAATCTTTAAAAATATCTAAAAAAAAAATAGATCTCAAGATATACAAAAATATCTTTATGTAAATATTTTGTATATTTTAGATATTTTTAAAGATTTTATATACATGTATTTATAATATTTTTCTTATATATTAATTATAAGATATATATTGTATCATTAATTATATAATTGAGATATACACGTAAAATTATATATATACACATACATATACATAACGTATTCATTTACATATATAATTAATTAATACACATTATATTTAAATATTATATAACTAATAATATATATGCAGTAATATTATATATATACATAAACTTTAATGTTAGATGTGATTAATCGATTTGACAGCACTAACGTGTGTGTGTGTGTGTGTGTGTGTGTGTGTGTGTGTGTGTGTGTGTGTGTGTGTGTGTGTGTATATATATTTCAGACAGCGAGTTAAGTTTGAGTTTTTATATTGTGTTAAGTTGTGATTATTTTTGAGCACTACACATCAGTAAACTGTAGGTCATTTCAGTAAACACATGAGGACTGAATTACAGAAGAATAGGATACATCTCAACAGCGTTCCCAGATGTCCCACCTCAATCGTCCCACTCCAAACACACACGCTCAGCTGTAACAGGAAGCAGTTCGGTCCGGCCGGTCAATAGTGTGACACGTAGCATCTGTCATCTGGACAATCAATGGTTCCTCTCAGACATGAGCACGAACGGAGAACCGAATCCTCTCTGGGGAGAATTACATGAAGAACAGCTCAGTTTCTCCCAGCAGAACCGACTAATGCCAGAAATGAATCTACAGTTTCCCTGATGCGCAGATGGAGACGTTTCTAATGTATTTTTTAGCCGTGTCATCAAATAGCAAGAATGTAGATGAGATTCAAAGTGACAGACTTCAGGAGAATATAACCTCTCACATGTTCAGCGTGTAAACTTGAGCGCTCGATATCACGCTAGGGAGCTCGTGAATGTTTGTCATGATTGTGACTTATGGCTGTTTTATTAATTCATGTCTGTTGTTCTCATTTCTACAGCCTCAGAGGAACCTTATGAACCTCCTACAGCGACTATCACATGTCTAAGAGCACCGAGAGAAAGAATTATGACTAAGAGAAGAGAAAATCTGTGCTTCACCACAAAGAAGCTAAACAGGCAGAGTCTTAAAACACATTTTAAAAAAAACATTTTTACACAGATAATTATACCGATATATAAAATATATTTAGGTTTTTATAGAGAGATTTTTTTTAAATATAGGTTTTATATAGATTTGCTATTACTGTGTGTATGATATATACAGTGGTGGTCAGAATTATTGGCACCCCTGGTAAATATGATCAAATATGGCTGTAAAAAATAAATCTGCATTGTTTATCCTTTTGATCTTTTATTCAAAAAATTCACAAAAATCTAACCTTTCATTGAAGTAAAAGAATTGAAAGTGGGGGGTAAATCACATTATGAAATAAATGCTTTTCTCCAAAACACATTGGCCATAATTATTGGCACCCCTAGAATTTTGAGTAAAATATCTCTGAAGTATATTCCCATTAATATTTACATTTTTTAGCACACCAGGATGACTAGGAACATGAAATTGTCCAGTCATGACTTACTGTTCCACAGGAGGATAAATATGAGGAAACACATGCCAAATTCCCTTAATCATCATCACAATGAGTAAAGCCAAAGAATATAGTTCTGATGTGCAGCAAAAGATTGTTGAGCTTCACAAAATAGAAAGTGGCTGTAGGAAAAGAGCTAAAGCACTGAAAATCCCCATTTCCACCATCAGGGCAACAATTAAGAAGTTCAATCAACTAAAGATGTTACGAATCTGCCTGAAAGAGGATGTGTGTCTGTATCGTCTTAATGCACAGCGAGGAGGAAAATTTGAGTGGACAAAGACTCTCCAAGGATCACAGATGGAGAATCGCAGAGATTAGTTGAGTCTTGGGGTCAGAAAGCCTATATAAAAAATAAAAAATATATCAAACAACCCCTACATCACCTCATGTTGTTTGGGAGGGATTCAAGAAAAATCCTCCTCGCTCATCCAGAAACAAACTCCAGCATATTCAGTTCAGACACGACTGGAAATTCAGACGGGACCTGGTTCTGTGATCAGATGAATCTATAAAAAGAGCTTTTTGGCAGCAAATCCACCAGATGGGTTTGGTGCAAACAGGGATAAAAAGTATCCCATGCCCACGGTTAAATACACGCTGGATCTTTAATGTTGTGGGCCTATTTTTTTGCTGGAGGTCCTGGACATCTTGTTCAGATACATGGTATCATGGATTCTAGCAAATACCAACAGATAAAAAAATCAAAACCTGACGGCCTCTGCTAGAAATCTTATAATGGGCCGTGGTTGGATCTTCCATCAGGACAACGATCCAAAACAAACATCAAAATCAACACACAAATGTGTCACTGAACATAAAATGAAGCTTCTGCCATGACCATCCCAGTCCCTGACCTGAACCCTATAGAGAATGAGTGGCTGAACTGAAGAGAAGAAGCACCAACATGGATCTGGGAATCTGAAGGATCTGGAGAGATTCTGTATGGAGGAATGGTCTCTGATCTCTTGTCAGGTGTTCTCCAAACTCATCAGACGTTATAGGAGAAGACTCAGAGCGGTTATCTTGGCAAAAGGAGGTTGCAAAAAGTATTTAATAAAAGGATGCCAATAATTGTGGCCAACGTGTTTTGGAGAAAAGCATTTCTTTCATAATGTGATTTACCCCCCACTTTCAATTCTTTTACTTCAATGAAAGTTTAGATTTTTGTGAATTTTTTTAATAAAAGATCAAAAGGATAAACAATGCAGATTTATTTTTTACAGCCATATTTGATCATATTTACCAGGGGTGCCAATAATTCTGACCATATATATATATATCGTTAAAAAAAAATTATTTACATGTTTTGTGTTTTGTGATGGTTGTTCTTGAGTCCCTTGTTTGTCCTGAGCAGTTAAACTGCCCAATGTTCTCCAGAAAAATACTCCAGGTCCTGCAAATTCTTTAGTTTTCCAGCATCTTTTGCATATTTGGACCCTCTCCAGCAGTGACTGTATGCTTTTGAGATCTGAGGACGATTGAGGGACTCAAACACAACTATTAAAAAAAGGTTCAAATATTCACTGATGCTCCAGAAGGAAACACGACACATTAAGAGCTGGGGGGTGAAAACTTTTTGAATTTGAAGATCAAGGTAAATTGTACTTAATTTGTCTTCCGGGAAACATGTGAGTATCTTCTGTTGCTTCTGAAGGGCAGTAATAAATGAATAAAATTGATATTTAAACAAAATAATAAAAATTTGGACATCTTCATCCTGTTCAAAAGTTTTCACCCCCCGGCTCTTAATGTGTCGTGTTTCCTTCTGGAGCATCAGTGAATGTTTGAACCTTTTTTTAATAGTTGTGTTTGATTCCCTCGATCGTCCTCAGATCTCAAAATCATACAGTCACTGCTGGAGAGGGTTCAAATATGCAAAAGATGCTGGAAAACTGAAGAATTTACAGGACCTGGAGGATTTTTCTGGAGAACGCTGGTCAGTTTAACTGCTCAGGACAAACAAGGGACTCATGAACAACCATCAGAAAACACACACGCAGCCATAGATCATCCAGGGAACGACACACACACACACATTCACACAGCCGTGGATCATCAGGGAACGACACACAGCATTGAGAATCAAGGGTATGTAAACTTTTGAACAGGTCATTTTAATAAATTCAGCTATTTTTTTGTCTTGTGGACTATATGTAAACATTTTTTTTATGTAAAATATCTTATTCAGGACAGTACTAAATAAAAAATAACATGCATTTGGTATGATCTCTTATTTAGTTAAAATTATTCACAGATTCTGCAAGCGGTTCACATACTTTTTCTTGCAACTGTATAATTTATTAATTAAGTATTTAAATATAATTAGTGTTAAATCTGTATATAATATTATATATATATATATATATATATATACATAAAATGTATAAAAACAGAAAAATGTTTTAATATTTATATAATGAATATATAAGTAATAATAAAATATACAAGTAAAATAATATATATGTATAGGTATTATATTTTTTCTAATATATATATATATATATATATATATATATATATATATAAAAAAAATTTGTTTTATATATATTTTTATATATATTTTATTATTTAAATTATTAAATTTAATTTGGAATAAAAACAATTACAAGCTAAATTCAGGTGGCAATTAAATTGAACAAATAATAATAAGATTTTTATAATAAACAACTATTAACACTGGAAAACACCTTATTTTATCCAGCAGTGGACAGACAGAGACACACACGGCTCATCACCTCTCTCTCTTCCTGTCACCCTCACTCTCCCTCTTCCTGTCTTTCTTTGTCTCTGTCGCTCTCTTCCTTTGCCCTTTTATCATCAAAGACCACATCTGTTCCTTCGCTGCCTCTTAAGTGCGCTTGCGTTACCTTGACCGGCACACTTGCATTGTTAGCGAAGTGAAGGAGTAAAAATAAACAGGCCTGAGAATGAGAGGGCGTACCTTCCTAAACATCAATTGTTGCGGCAGGGGAAGAGAAAAATCCCACCGTGATAGTGTCGCCGCGGTCATTTCCGCTAAATGTGTCGGTGCGTTGACAGTATCGGCGTGATGTTGGGTAAAATCAGAGCAGCTCATTTGTTGTGCTGATCTTGCGGTGGCCTGATGTCAGTTTCACCTCAGGTTCATCTGGAGGTCTCGGCAGTTCCTGGCAGGCAACATGATATCAGACCTGGGCAGAATGAGAGAGAAAGAGAGAAGAAAATTAGTGCTTTATCTTTGCATTTTGGCAAACTCTAGTTAGACCTGTCACTTTATAAGGGGTTTCATGCATTGTACACCTCACGGATTATGAGTTTAAAGTCATTTTGAAATATTGTGTTGATTGAAGTTTGTGATGTCCAAGTTAAGTAAAATGCACCTATGAAATAAATGATGTCCTACTGTTGGATGCAGGTACAAAAGACAAACATGAATATCACAGTCAGAGTGATTTGCCATTATTAGATGAACAAACTACAAAAACTGTTCAAATATATGCTTGAACAAAACTGCATGAAGCACTAAGAACAAAAGTAGCGTTCTATCAACTAATTCAATCAACATAACACAATTAAAGGGGGGTCTAATGCTATTTCATGCATTCTGCCATATTTAAACTGTTAAAGAGTTGATTCTCATGCTAAACATGGACAACATTTTAAAAAAATGAGTTGGACGTATGATGGAGTATTTCTGTGCCAAATACACTCCTTCAGGATTCAAACAAGTTTCGGAAAAAAAATTTCCGAGTATGGCCCTGTATGAGGTCATAAAGGGCGGAATTCCTTATATGGGCACTTCTCCTGGATGAGCACACACACCCACACACACACACCAACCAGAGTGAGAGCAAGAGCGCGTCCATCAACGAGCTCCGTTCGGGTTATGGGAGCTGTCGGCGGCGCTGGCGTTGTGTTTTTAGACACGAGATCAACAACGTCACTAAAGAAGTGTGTTTCTGGTGTGAGGGAAAGATCACCTTGTTCAGCTTCCCAAATAACCCAACGTTAAGGGAACAGTGGATGCAGTTTGTGTTTCCGGAGTTCTGCAAGTGTGTGTGTTTGTTCCCGGTCATGAGTGGAAACCGCAGGCGGTGAGTGAAACTGCATCAAATGTGTGTGTTTTGTTGGCAATAAGTAAGTGCATATAATGTGAACAACACCAACGTATAGTAGGGCTGGGTATTGACACAAATTTCACAATTCAATTTGATTTTGATTCACAAGCTTGCAATTCGATTCGATTCGATTCAACATCGATTATTTTGGATATCAGGTACAGTACATGGCAAATTTTCTCAAGGAAAACAAATCTCTTAACTAATGCTGTAAACTATGGGAGTCAGTTGTAGCCTACTATAATATTGAAGGTAAAAATTAACTGATTTACAAATACTTAGATTACACTTACATTTTTTTTTATAATAATAAAGTTATATGAAATATAAACATTTAAATGGTGGCTGTCATAAAAACTTGCCAGATTTATTCAAACATGCATTAAATATTGAAGAACATTAAAAATTCTAATGAATATGTAATATGGTGCCTATATTTAGCAAAATGCTCCTCTCTAGAGTTAATTTTTCTAGCTGACTAACGAGTTTATGGACGCTGGATATGGTTTTTCTGAGGTAAATGTGACGTAACATGACATTGTTTACAAGCTGTTTTACTCGCGTCTTTCCGCGGTTGAAACACTGATTGAGCGATTCCATGTGACATGATACGGATTTCAGTAAGTTGTACTGTATCTTTTAACAAGTTCAGATGCTTATTCATGTTTATTTCACGCTGTAACTGGTATTAAGGCGGAAGAGATGATCAGTTCATGTGCCGCTTCTCTTGAGCTGAGCGCGCCACAGCGATCTCACGCCACAGCGCCAAACGGTATTTATGTTTTTGAATTTCGTAATAAAATGGACTTAAATTGAAATCTGAGACTTTGTTTTATATCAATAGTAACAAAGCACAAAGATTACTGCGATTTATTGAATGGGAGGCACGCTACAATGTCCTGTCATTCATCAACTGAAAACAGGATAGACTAATCGATTCTTGGGATTTAAGAATCGATATCGGTTTGTAAAAATGAGAATCGATTAAAATCGAGAAATCGATATTTTTTTACCCAGCCCTAACGTATAGTGAATCGAAAGTTATCCAGGGATAATGCCATGTATGTGTGTGTGTGTGTGTGTGTGTGTGTGTCTCTTTAGCTCCGCCCACTGCACGCCTCCACGAACTCGGCTGTTTTCAGAAAGAATCGGTACAGTGTATCTGTCTTTTATAAATATGATAAACTAAAGACTCTTGGGAGATATGAAGGATCAACACTACTCTAGAAACTGTGCGTGTTATGACCCCTTTAAGAATTAAATTGCATGTATCCTTTTCATTGCACGAGTTACACTGTAAACCCTAACGCTCAAAATAATTAATTAGTTTGAGTAGAGCCAACTTAAACAAAATAGTTCAAGTAAATTAACTTTTATGAGTATTTTAGAACTTTCTTTTTCTTTTGAGTTCACAAAACTGACACATTTTAAGTAATCTGAATTGTTTCGAGTGTTATGAACTTGTTTCTTTTAATTTAGACTAACTTAAATTGAACTGAAACTGGGGTGCGATTTCTATTTCCCAGCATGCTTTGCCATGACACTCAAAAATTAAGTGTAATAAGTTTTTTTTGTGCACGATTTATGTTAAGTGTCTAAAGCAAATGCTTCTAAAGCATGTATTAATCTTACTTAATGTTATTTTCAACAATTACATTTAATATTATTTAATGCACCTGAGCTAACATGAACGAATTTACAAAGATTAAAAATATTTCATGATTTGTTATCACAACTTTTTATCTTTTGTCAAATCAACTTAGCTAATTAATGTGGTTCAGATAACATAATATTTTGAGTTTCTATTTATAAACCAATCTCCATTGTATAAACTCAAATTTTTAATTTCAATTAACTCAATTTAAGGCAACAAGGTAACTTACTTTAAGTTAAGTCATTTTTACAGTGTAAATACTGTAAGAAATGTATTGCTCATTGTTAGTTCATGTTAATGCATTAACTAATGGGGCCTTACTGTAAACTAAAGAGTTACCAGACGTTAAAGATGAATAATTGTAAGAGCGAAGGAAATGCAGGGTCAGCGTGACAGCTGTGAGTCTTCCTCGGACGGAGACGCCAAGAACGTCCCACACATGTGAATGAGTCCTGAAGGAATGTTCTGGGTTTAATACGAGTTAAGCTCTACGGACGCTGTCAGATGCCACGGGCAATAGAGACTTGTAATAATAGAGACTTGTCCCTCGGTTTGTCAAACTAAACATCAGTTATTTGACAGCAGGTACAACACTTAAAAAGGAGACTACATTTTTCAAAGTTGTAAATAAAACAATGATTAGTGGAGTACGTTTTACAAGAAAATATCATCTTTCTACTTCAAAATTTCACATTTAATTCAGTGTGTTACTTGCTGATTCTTGCTGTTGTGAAATTTACTAGCAATTTCTGAATAAAAAGTAAATCCTACACCAATTTTTTTTCAGTGCAGTGTAAGTCGTCACATTTATTTCTATAGCACTTTAGATTATTGTTGAAGTAGCTTCATAGTAATAAACAGGAAAATAACAGTTAATGTTGCCAAATTCACTAACTATGAATCAAATTCTGCTCAGGGTTCCTACACATTTTCCATTTAAAAATTCCATACTTTTTCAGACTCAAATTTCCAAACCTCTCTGTAGATTTTCAGACCATATTTAACATAAATGGTTCATATAGCATTATTTTCAGCTTTATATTTGGTCATCTGTAAATATTTTCCTCAAGTTTTTCATCTCAAAGTGACAACATACAGAGCCCCTAAAATATATATATATATATATATATATATATATATATTTTTTTTTTTTTTTTTCCATATATATATATATATATATACACTCACCTAAAGGATTATTAGGAACACCTGTTCAATTTCTCATTAATGCATTTATCTAATCAACCAATCACATGGCAGTTGCTTCAATGCATTTAGGGGTGTGGTCCTGGTCAAGACAATCTCCTGAACTCCAAACTGAATGTCAGAATGGGAAAGAAAGGTGATTTAAGCAATTTTGAGCGTGGCATGGTTGTTGGTGCCAGACGGGCCGGTCTGAGTATTTCACAATCTGCTCAGTTACTGGGATTTTCACGCACAACCATTTCTAGAGTTTACAAAGAATGGTGTGAAAAGGGAAAAACATCCAGTATGCGGCAGTCCTGTGGGCGAAAATGCCTTGTTGATGCTAGAGGTCAGAGGAGAATGGGCCGACTGATTCAAGCTGATAGAAGAGCAACTTTGACTGAAATAACCACTCGTTACAACCGAGGTATGCAGCAAAGCATTTGTGAAGCCACAACACGCACAACCTTGAGGCGGATGGGCTACAACAGCAGAAGACCCCACCGGGTACCACAGATCTCCACTACAAATAGGAAAAAGAGGCTACAATTTGCACGAGCTCACCAAAATTGGACAGTTGAAGACTGGAAAAATGTTGCCTGGTCTGATGAGTCTCGATTTCTGTTGAGACATTCAGATGGTAGAGTCAGAATTTGGCGTAAACACAATGAGAACATGGATCCATCATGCCTTTTTACCACTGTGCAGGCTGGTGGTGGTGGTGTAATGGTGTGGGGGATGTTTTCTTGGCACACTTTAGGCCCCTTAGTGCCAATTGGGCATCGTTTAAATGCCACGGCCTACCTGAGCATTGTTTCTGACCATGTCCATCCCTTTATGACCACCATGTACCCATCCTCTGATGGCTACTTCCAGCAGGATAATGCACCATGTCACAAAGCTCCAATCATTTCAAATTGGTTTCTTGAACATGACAATGAGTTCACTGTACTAAAATGGCCCCCACAGTCACCAGATCTCAACCCAATAGAGCATCTTTGGGATGTGGTGGAGCAGGAGCTTCGTGCCCTGGATGTGCATCCCACAAATCTCCATCAACTGCACGATGCTATCCTATAAATATGGGCCAACATTTCTAAAGAATGCTTTCAGCACCTTGTTGAATCAATGCCACGTAGAATTAAGGCAGTTCTGAAGGCGAAAGGGGGTCAAACACAGTATTAGTATGGTGTTCCTAATAATCCTTTAGGTGAGTGTATATATATATATATATACACACACACACACACACACACACACACACAGTGGGGGGAACAAGGGGAACTGCCGATTTTGCAGGTTTTCCCACTTACAAAGCATGTAGAAGTCTGTCATTTTTATCATAGGTACTCTTCAACTGTGAGAGACGGAATCTAAAACAAAAATCCAGAAAATCACATTGTATGATTTTTAAGTAATTAATTTGCATTTTATTGCATGACATAAGTATTTGATACATCAGAAAAGCAGAACTTAATATTTGGTACAGAAACCTTTGTTTGCAATTACAGAGATCATACGTTTCCTGTAGTTCTTGACCAGGTTTGCACACACTGCAGCAGGGATTTTGGCCCACTCCTCCATACAGACCTTCTCCAGATCCTTCAGGTTTCGGGGCTGTCGCTGGGCAATACGGACTTTCAGCTCCCTCCAAAGATTTTCTATTGGGTTCAGGTCTGGAGACTGGCTAGGCCACTCCAGGACCTTGAGATGCTTTTTACGGAGCCACTCCTTAGTTGCCCTGGCTGTGTGTTTCGGGTCGTTGTCATGCTGGAAGACCCAGCCACGACCCATCTTCAATGCTCTTACTGAGGGAAGGAGGTTGTTGGCCAAGATCTCACGATACATGGCCCCATCCATCCTCCCCTCAATACGGTGCAGTCATCCTGTCCCCTTTGCAGAAAAGCATCCCCAAAGAATGATGTTTCCACCTCCATGCTTCACGGTTGGGATGGTGTTCTTGGGGTTGTACTCATCCTTCTTCTTCCTCCAAACACGGCGAGTGGAGTTTAGACCAAAAAGCTCTATTTTTATCTCATCAGACCACATGACCTTCTCCCATTCCTCCTCTGGATCATCCAGATGGTCATTGGCAAACTTCCGACGGGCCTGGACATGCGCTGGCTTGAGCCGGGGGACCTTGCGTGCACTGCAGGATTTTAATCCATGACGGCGTAGTGTGTTACTAATGGTTTTCTTTGAGACTGTGGTCCCAGCTCTCTTCAGGTCATTGACCAGGTCCTGCCGTGTACAAACCCAATTCCAAAAAAGTTGGGACACTGTACAAATTGTGAATAAAAAAGGAATGCAATAATTAACAAATCTCATAAATGTATATTTTATTCACAATAGAATATAGATAACATATCAAATGTTGAAAGTAAGACATTTTGAAATGTCATGCCAAATATTGGCTCATTTTGGATTTCATGAGAGCTACACATTCCAAAAAAGTTGGGACAGGTAGCAATAAGAGGCCGGAAAAGTTAAATGTACATACACTCACCTAAAAGATTATTAGGAACACCATACTAATACTGTGTTTGACCCCCTTTCGCCTTCAGAACTGCCTTAATTCTACGTGGCATTGATTCAACAAGGTGCTGAAAGCATTCTTTAGAAATGTTGGCCCATATTGATAGGATAGCATCTTGCAGTTGATGGAGATTTGTGGGATGCACATCCAGGGCACGAAGCTCCCGTTCCACCACATCCCAAAGATGCTCTATTGGGTTGAGATTTGGTGACTGTGGGGGCCATTTTAGTACAGTGAACTCATTGTCATGTTCAAGAAACCAATTTGAAATGATTCGAGCTTTGTGACATGGTGCATTATCCTGCTGGAAGTAGCCATCAGAGGATGGGTACATGGTGGTCATAAAGGGATGGACATGGTCAGAAACAATGCTCAGGTAGGCCGTGGCATTTAAACGATGCCCAATTGGCACTAAGGGGCCTAAAGTGTGCCAAGAAAACATCCCCCACACCATTACACCACCACCACCAGCCTGCACAGTGGTAACAAGGCATGATGGATCCATGTTCTCATTCTGTTTACGCCAAATTCTGACTCTACCATCTGAATGTCTCAACAGAAATCGAGACTCATCAGACCAGGCAACATTTTTCCAGTCTTCAACTGTCCAATTTTGGTGAGCTCGTGCAAATTGTAGCCTCTTTTTCCTATTTGTAGTGGAGATGAGTGGTACTCGGTGGGGTCTTCTGCTGTTGTAGCCCATCCGCCTCAAGGTTGTGCGTGTTGTGGCTTCACAAATGCTTTGCTGCATACCTCGGTTGTAACGAGTGGTTATTTCAGTCAAAGTTGCTCTTCTATCAGCTTGAATCAGTCGGCCCATTCTCCTCTGACCTCTAGCATCAACAAGGCATTTTCGCCCACAGGACTGCCGCATACTGGATGTTTTTCCCTTTTCACACCATTCTTTGTAAACTCTAGAAATGGTTGTGCGTGAAAATCCCAGTAACTGAGCAGATTGTGAAATACTCAGACCGGCCCGTCTGGCACCAACAACCATGCCACGCTCAAAATTGCTTAAATCACCTTTCTTTCCCATTCTGACATTCAGTTTGGAGTTCAGGAGATTGTCTTGACCAGGACCACACCCCTAAATGCATTGAAGCAACTACCATGTGATTGGTTGATTAGATAATTGCATTAATGAGAAATTGAACAGGTGTTCCTAATAATCCTTTAGGTGAGTGTATAAGGAACAGCTGGAGGACCAATTTGCAACTTATT
Organism: Coreius guichenoti; assembly: GCA_039654105.1. Classification (NCBI taxonomy): domain Eukaryota; kingdom Metazoa; phylum Chordata; class Actinopteri; order Cypriniformes; family Gobionidae; genus Coreius; species Coreius guichenoti. The sequence goes on along the minus strand of CM077187.1, from coordinate 36,490,815 downwards.
AGGTCAATTGGCAACATGATTGGGTATAAAAAGAGCCTCTCAGAGTGGCAGTGTCTCTCAGAAGTCAAGATGGGCAAAGGATCACCAATTCCCCCAATGCTGCGGCGAAAAATAGTGGAGCAATATCAGAAAGGAGTTTCTCAGAGAAGAATTGCAAAGAGTTTGAAGTTATCATCATCTACAGTGCATAATATCATCCAAAGATTCAGAGAATCTGGAACAATCTCTGTGCGTAAGGGTCAAGGCCGGAAAACCATACTGGATGCCCGTGATCTTCGGGCCCTTAGACGGCACTGCATCACATACAGGAATGCTACTGTAATGGAAATCACAACATGGGCTCAGGAATACTTCCAGAAAACATTGTCGGTGAACACAATCCACCGTGCCATTCGCCGTTGCCGGCTAAAACTCTATAGGTCAAAAAAGAAGCCATATCTAAACATGATCCAGAAGCGCAGGCGTTTTCTCTGGGCCAAGGCTCATTTAAAATGGACTGTGGCAAAGTGGAAAACTGTTCTGTGGTCAGACGAATCAAAATTTGAAGTTCTTTTTGGAAAACTGGGACGCCATGTCATCCGGACTAAAGAGGACAAGGACAACCCAAGTTGTCATCAGCGCTCAGTTCAGAAGCCTGCATCTCTGATGGTACGGGGTTGCATGAGTGCGTGTGGCATGGGCAGCTTACACATCTGGAAAGGCACCATCAATGCTGAAAGGTATATCCAAGTTCTAGAACAACATATGCTCCCATCCAGACGTCGTCTCTTTCAGGGAAGACCTTGCATTTTCCAACATGACAATGCCAGACCACATACTGCATCAATTACAACATCATGGCTGCGTAGAAGGATCCGGGTACTGAAATGGCCAGCCTGCAGTCCAGATCTTTCACCCATAGAAAACATTTGGCGCATCATAAAGAGGAAGATGCGACAAAGAAGACCTAAGACAGTTGAGCAACTAGAAGCCTGTATTAGACAAGAATGGGACAACATTCCTATTCCTAAACTTGAGCAACTTGTCTCCTCAGTCCCCAGACGTTTGCAGACTGTTATAAAAAGAAGAGGGGATGCCACACAGTGGGAAACATGGCCTTGTCCCAACTTTTTTGAGATGTGTTGATGCCATGAAATTTAAAACTTATTTTTCCCTTAAAATGATAAATTTTCTCAGTTTAAACATTTGATATGTCATCTATGTTGTATTCTGAATAAAATATTGAAATTTGAAACTTCCACATCATTGCATTCTGTTTTTATTCACAATTTGTACAGTGTCCCAACTTTTTTGGAATCGAGTTTGTAGTTCTGGGCTGATCCCTCACCTTCCTCACGAGGTGAGATCTTGCATGGTGCCCCAGACCGAGGGAGATTGACCGTCATCTTGAACTTCTTCCATTTTCTAATAATTGCGCCAACAGTTGTTGCCTTCTCACCAAGCTGCTTGCCTATTGTCCTGTAGCCCATCCCAGCCTTGTGCAGGTCTACAATTTTATCCCTGATGTCCTTACACAGCTCTTTGGTCTTGGCCATTGTGGAGAGGTTGGAGTCTGTTTGATTGAGTGTGTGTACAGGTGTCTTTTATACAGGTAACGAGTTCAGACAGGTGCAGTTAATACAGGTAATGAGTGGAGAACAGGAGGGCTTCTTAAAGAAAAACTAACAGGTCTGTGAGAGCCGGAATTCTTACTGGTTGGTAGGTGATCAAATACTTATGTCATGCAATAAAATGCAAATTAATTATTTAAAAATCATACAATATGATTTTCTGGATTTTTGTTTTAGGTTCCGTCTCACAGTTGAAGAGTACCTATGATAAAAATTACAGACCTCTACATGCTTTGTAAGTAGGAAAACCTGCAAAATCGGCAGTGTATCAAATACTTGTTCTCCCCACTGTACACTATAACCCTTTTTCCTTTGCGTCAATGCCATCTTACTATGAAGAAAACGAGAGCATGGATGCACATGAATTAATAGAGATCTATTTGCTCAAAATGTGGCTTTCCTTAGGGTAGTACCTCTAATATCAAGGCCTAATGTCCAATTTAACGCATCCTATGTGGCGGCAGAGAAACCATGACACGAAATGGGCTGAAGGTGCAATAGGTGGCTCAGTGTGCGAAACTCTCCATTGTCCTATATGCTAAGTTTAATGGTTTCTCGTGTGCAAACAAAGGTCTTTTATATTTTTTATTTTTGCAAAGGTCCTTTTAGAGGCTCTGTAATACGATGCTAACAATATCGTGAGAAGAAACCCAAAACACTAATAACCTGCATTTTTGCATAATGATAAAGTGCACCATGAATTCATTCAGTCATTTTTTGACACTCACTAAAGAATCACTAAACAGCTGCCATGAAAACACTTCTTGTATGATAAATTTTCATTCAATTCTTAATTTTCTATTAAAACAAAACAAAGAAATTATTTTAGAATTTTTTTTTAATTTTTAAAATTAACACTTGCCAAGCGCCAAATGCAAGTAAAAATCTGTGTTAGCGGGTAGCCTATTTGAAACGGTGTCACTCGCCAAATGGCCGGTAACATTTTTATGAGTTCTAACAATGCAATGTTGTGTGAATATGAACGTTAACAAACGTGAACGACGCTCAGGTCATCGTCACAAGAGTTTAAGCCTTGTTAATTTAAATATTCAAGTGCAAGAAGATGCGAAAGGAAACTCAATCCGTTACTCACCCAGTCTCAGACAGCGCATGAATACTGAATTGAGCTCTCTTTCACGTCTTCTTGCGCTTGAGTGGCTAAATTACCAAAAAATTATGTCAAAAAATGCCCAGCCTCGGCGAGTATCCTAGTAAACATAGTCGTTATGGCTTAAAGTCCCCATGAAATCAAAATTGTAGTTTTTTGGCTTTAGGTACGAATATTTTAGTCTCACTGTTATCTATAAGCTAGTGTGCTCCAAAACAATGACACAAATGAATATTTAGAAGATATGAGCATTTAAAACTTACAGTCTCTGACTTCCGTCAATATGAATCAATGATTTCGATGACTTTCTCATTAGATTTTCTGTCCAATCAAATGCTCTCTAGAATCTGAAGCCCCGTCCCCAACATTATAAACAGACGCTGAAGCTGCGGCTGAAATCAGTAGGGAACGATCAGACAGTGCACTATATAGGGGATAGGGAGCGATCAGACAGTGCACTATATAGGGGATAGGGAGCGATCAGACAGTGCACTATATAGGGGATAGGGAGCGATCAGACAGTGCACTATATAGGGGATAGGGAGCGATCAGACAGTGCACTATATAGGGGATAGGGAGCGATCAGACAGTGCACTATATAGGGGATAGGGAGCGATCAGACAGTGCACTATATAGGGGATAGGGAGCGATCAGACAGTGCACTATATAGGGGATAGGGAGCGATCAGACAGTGCACTATATAGGGGATAGGGAGCGATCAGACAGTGCACTATATAGGGGATAGGGAGCGATCAGAGTGCACTATATAGGGGATAGGAAAGATCAGACAGTGCACTATATAGGGGATAGGAAGCGATCAGACAGTGCACTATAATGATATATATGGAGGAGATTAGGAGGAGAAAGGGTTAGAGATTAGGAGGAAACTGCGGGTTTACGGAGCTCAGCGGCTCTGGCTGAGCTGTGATATAAACTAAAAGCTACTGGCTATTTGTAAAAAGGTGAGGGGCTTCGATATGTCCTGCCCTCTCTTCCTGTTTCAGTGGAAATTACGTCAACACATTGAATAATGCTGCGCGTTTCAAGGCACTTCAGTGGGAACAAGTGAACGTAAACCGTAGAGAAATATGTGTATCAGTATCAGTGTATTGGATCCGTGCATTCGATTTTAAAGTGATAGCAGCCTAATATTCCTGCTGATGTCTGTGATTTTAATGTTAACCAAACAAATGAAAAAAAAAAAAAAAAAAATTCACTCACTGCTCTTGACTGAATAACTTTAATTTGATTAATCTGTTTCATTTATACAGTGAAGACTCTCCAGTGTTATTTTACATTTGATGACTTTATTCAATGTCTCTACCTGAAAACTACTGTCTTTAATAATGTTTTAAAATTTATATTAGTTAGGCTAGTAGTTTAAGCTGTGGTATCGAAATTGGAATAGAGAATTGTGAATTATCACTGGTATCTATAAATTGTCATAACTGCCGGTTTCATGGCCAGTAAAAAATATTTATGGCTTTAAATTTTAAGTCTCCGGCCATTGGCAGGTGTGGCAAAAAGTTAGTTTTAGGCGCTGTTTAAAGCATTTAAAAAACAATGAATTAAAACAAAAACCTTTAATATCTCTGACCTGATCAAACAGAAGCTACTGAACAAACAGAAACAGCTGTGATATTTAGCAATACTTTCTGAAACAAACAAACAAAAATATTATAATCTATCAGAAACCCTTTCCAACAGAAAATCCCCAGGGCATCGTTCTTCTCTTATACGGCATCATTTCAGCAACCGGTGCCCTGCGGAGCCTTAAACAACTCACGCAATTCATTACGGAGGATTTGACGAGAGTCTGATGGCAGTCGGCCATGTTAACGCTTTCCTTAGGGTAACAGCTGCAACACAACAGATGTGCTTCTCACATACACATGTGCACATCATAAACACTCACAGAAACCTCTGTTTACAGTCATTCATTCTGAGTGACAGTTTCTCACCAAAAACAGCTGTTGATTAGAGAGTTTGAGCACTTACAGTAACAGTTGTGCGTATGAGGGTTTCATTTAAGCAAAGGGGATCTAGAGAAGCGTTCTTGTAAATTGTAAAGTATTACATGCATGTATCTTTTACATATTGCACAATCCCAGAATGCACTGCAACAAGCTCAAAGAGGGGAAAAATATGCTGGATGGAGGAAAGAATAATCAAATTAAAATTGAACTATTTTACCCAACATCTGTTTATGCTTAATAGAAGAACATGCTTGATCTACATGCTTATGTCACTTTAATTAGTCATCTTCATTTTGATTAAATAGCAGACGATTTAAGAATTGATATTTTCTTTTCAACAAAATGTCACTAAACATTATTTGTAGCTCGCCTCCCATCCAATAATAGCTTTGTGTTTTGTTACTTTTGATATAAAATTCTGTAAATTTTATTACAAAATTCAAACAATAAATTCTACCGTTTTGGCGCTCTTTTTTAGTGACCTCATTTCAAGCAGCACATGAACAGATAATTTCTTCTTCTTTACTACTAGTTATAGCATTAAATAAACATGAATGAACATCAGATGTAATGTTGAAAGATGCATTACAACTTACTGAAATGTATGGTGTCTCATGTAATCACTCAATCTGCGGAAAGACCTCAATAAAACAGCTGGTAAACAATGTCACATTTACCTCAGGAAAGCCATGTCCATAAACTTGTTAGTTAACAAGAAAAAAAATAACTTGTTTGCTAAACATATGTTCTATATTAGAAGAGCCTATTTTCATTATATTTTTACTTAAGCTGTTAGTGATGAATGAAGTCTAATTTATTTAATGTTGCCTATGTTTGAATAAATGTCATGAAAACAAGTTTTTTTTTTTACTGTTTTTTTTACTGTTAAAATTTTACTGTTTATATTTCCCCAAAAACTGGGGTAAAACAACTAAAAAGTTGATATAAAAACTGCCTTAAGTGCAATTTAGATGAATAAATGAAAAAATTGCTAAAAATAAATGGCGATTTGACCGTTGGCAAAGTTGTTACGTCCGACAAGCCGCTCTCTCGGAGTGAAAAATACATCGCAAAAGAGGACACTAACAACGCGCCGACAGAGACAGAGGTTACTTTTGATATGAAACAAAATCTCAACTTTAAAATGTTGTCGTTTTTTTAAAGAAATTTAAACAATAAATACCGTTTTGTGGCTCTTTAATGTGTTGTGACAGATCGCTGTAGGGCCTCAGTCCAAGCAGAATCGGCTGCAGAGCGGGATTTCCTCTGAACTGGTTTGGGGGAGAGAAAAAAATCACGCCTTCCTACTAGGTAATTTATAGCATCAAATAAACAAATGTTGTTTCAACCGCGGAAAGACGTCAGTACACACCATTTTTCAAGTTCAAGTCCACCGACGTTAATCTATTAAAACTCTTCTCACTGCTTTATCGGACAAAATGGCGGATTCGTTGTTATGATTGGCCAGATTGCCTGTCAATCAAACTCCCGGCGAAGGTTGACTGACAGAGTTCCCTATATTTTACAGCATTAGTTGAGAGATTGTTTTCCTTAAGAAAAATTGACATGCACATGTACTGTTCCTGATATATGTAAGCTATCCAAACGAATCAATATGAAATTGAATCATAGTGTATTAAAGGTGCAGTGTGTAATGTTTATAAGGATCTATTGACTGAAATGCAATATAATATACATAACTATGTTTTCAGTGGTGTATAAAGACCTTAAATAATGTACCGTTATGTTTTTATTACCTTAGAATGAGCCATTTCTATCTACACACACCGCGGGTCCCCTTACAGAGAAGTCGCCATTTTGCGCCGTCATGTTTCTACAGTAGCCCTAAACGGACAAACTTCTCTACAGAGCGCTAGTCAGTCTCTGCTCTCTCCGACGACAACATCTTTGTCCTGTGACGGCCACCGTAGCGTCTCTATGTGCTTCGAAAGGGAAGGGTGAGCAGTGGACGATTCACAACCTCACCGCTAGATGCTGCTAAAAATTACACACTGCACCTTTAAGAGCTTGTGAATCAGAATTGAATCGATTCGTGAAGTGACTTCTATAGACTTTGCGGCTCATCGGTTTGGCACAGATTTAAAGGGATAGTTCACCAAAAAATGAAACCTCATCATTTACTCGCCCTCATGTTGTTCCAAACCTGTATGAATTTCTTTCTTCTGCTGAAAAAAAAAAGGATATATTTTGAAGAATATGGTTAACCAAACAGTTATTGGACCCCATTGACTTCCATAGTATCGAAAAACATTCCGTCAACCCATCAACTGTTTGGTTACCGACATTCTTCAAAATATCTTCTTTTGTGTTCAGCAGAAGAAATAATTCATACAGGTTTGAAACAACTTGAGTGTGAGTAAATGATGGCAGAAGTTTTTTGGGAGTACTATCCCTTTAAGAATGTTTCCTCTTGCTTTGGGCCAAACAGTTGCACAAGCACTGAATATCATTAGTGAATTTGCACAACAGGTGTGTGCATGTGTATTAGATGCAAGAAACATTCTCATTTAAACTGTTAAACAGCCATATTCTACACTTTTAAGTAGTTTCAGACAAGATTTTTTGCTCTATAATAATTTTTCCTGGATCTTTTCCCTACTGTACCTTTAGACTTGCACATGTAAATAACCTCAGCTAACTTCCAGTATAGTTAACTGGCATTCTTCATGAAAGCAAAATGACTGAATTACATGTGTACATGTGTTGATATCGACATTATATTTTGTGATGTTTTATCCCCACCTAAAATAGAAACGATCTGCACACCTGGACAGATGTTAACTCTGAATAAACAGTCAGAGATGTGTGTTGGGGTGAGATTTCAGTCCTGAACCCATCTGGGATCACATGAGTTACTGCTGCTTATGCAAACATGACATCTCAGATAAACAATGATAAGCTTCAAAGAGGATATTCACAACGGACTCACAATTTATGACCTGCAATAAACTTCCCTCTTATCTGTTCACTGACTCAACTGATTATTTTTCCTGAGAAGGGCTGGGAATGGAGATCCGTTTCCACTTTTAGAAAATCCCTGGAACCAGTTTCATTATGATTCTTGTACATCTTCCTAAGAACAGATGCATACAGCATGACGGGTGCCGTCTAATTCATGTCATGCACAAACAACGTGACAACAAATAGAGATTGGTCAGTTTTGACTACACATGCTACAGCAAACATGAGCACTGGAAGAACCAAAGGCGTTGGGATGGATGAATTATTGAGGGGAAAAAAAGCCTGAAGGCCCGTGACCTCCACTTCAGCTTTTTAATAAGACTCTGGAAAGCATTTGCATCTCATAAAACACTTTTACGGATGAGTCCCAGAGCTGTCGGCTGAGATACTACATCACTGTCCTGCACGAACAGCTGTGCTCGCTCTCACTGTTCTCCTTCACTCTTATCAGCGGCGCTCTCGCACACGCCATTTGTCAGGATGAGCCGACTTCCTGTTGCCATCGCACAGATGAGATAGTTTCCATGTATGAGCACATGAGCCTGGCACACGGGGGTTCATTTCACATTATTAATAAAGCAAGGTCCATGTCCAGTGACAGATTTATAGTTTAGTGTATAGAGGCAGTGCAGTGGCGGGACACAGGACACAGATTTTACCTTGGACAAAATCTGGCAGCACAACAAAACACCAATACTGTTTATCGTACAAAAAGTGTCTGTAGAATCAGATTTTGAAACAGATTAATAATAGCAGAGGAAGGGGAGGGACATTCTCACTCTGGAGAGCCTTTGATTGGACAAAAATCTGGGTGGTGCAGCTGCAGCATGAGTCATTAATATTTTTCCATTTCCTGGAAGAGAAAGAATGCACATTTTACATGCAAAATAAAATAAAATAAAAAATATGATATTTCTATAACTAAAAAAACACAAATCTTCTAAAATAATTATAGCAATGTAATAATTCAAAAACAAATCTGCTGAAAAAAAAACAAAAAATTATGATAATAAATCAATTTAATTAGAATAATTCAATAATACAAATATGCTAAAATAAAATTAATTTAATTATAATAATTCAATAACTCAAAAACACAAATCTGTTTAAATAAAGTAAATAATTCAATGAATTAAAAGACACAAATCTGATAAAATAAAATAATATTTACTTAAACATTAATTATAATAATTAAAAACACAAATCTGATAAAATAAATGAATTTATTATAATGAAATAACTCAAAAACACATATCTGTTTAAATAAAATAAATAATAATAATATTTCAATGAATTAAGACAAATCTGCTAAAATAAAATAAATTAAATGTTTTAATTAAATAACTCAAAAACACAAATCTGTTTAAATAAAATAAATAATAATAATAATAGTTCAATGAATTAAGACACAAATCTGCTAAAATAAAATACATTCAATTATAATAATTAAATAACTCAAAAACACAAATCTGTTTAAATAAAATAAATAATAATAATTCAATTAATTAAAAGACGCAAGTCTGCTAAAATAAAATAAATTAAATAATATTTAAATAACTCAAAAACACAAATCTGCTCAAATATAAAAAAATAACTATAATAATTTAATAATTCAAAAACAAATCTGCTCAAATAAAATAGTTATATTAAATTCAATAATTCAAAGTAATGTCAATTTTTAGGATTACACTATAGATGCTTAAAGACAAACCACATGACTACTCTGCATCACATGATTATATGGTATAGCTTCATTTTATCATTGTTTTGGGAAACTATTTTTGGGTCACGACCCACCAGTTGTGAACCACTGACTCCAGGCCACTTCAGCCAATGTCCCATGTTTATATGGACACTACTTACTGTTAACCTAAAAAAATGGGATGGGATGGGCTGCGACAAACACTTTATGAGTCAAGGTTGAAAAACACTGCAGTAATAAATCACTGCAAGTTCCCATTTGGTTTAGCGAGTTGATATGAAGCAAAACAGGATTTAAATTCTTATCGGGGCAGCAGAGACTGTATCCTCTAACCTGAATCATACAGGGGAAATTTACCTCACAATTTCCACCACAAAACACACACACACGCACAGAGCATGAATGGTTAGTAGGATAAATGACCCGTGTCCTGGAGCTGTGCATGTGTGTGTTGGCTATCAGGAGTAATTGTCCTGTGTGCTTCCTGTCAGGCTGATATAAATTAAACATACACGTCCACCTGTTTATGCGACCTCATCTATATAAATGCAGTCTGGCAAACGTCTGAAGTGATCTCATGACCTACATCAAAGTGTCCCAGTGTTTAGAGCCGTTTGAGATGTTATAGTCCTACACACGGCCTGGACCCTCGGCTAGAGCTCTGAGAACTGAAACCAATGTGACCCGTCCAGAGAAAAAAATAATAAAAAAAATAAAATATTTTTTTTTTAATTAATTAATCAATTTAAAATAAATAAATCAAATTTAAAATAAATAAAATGAAATAAAATATTAAAATAAAATAAATAAATAAAAACATAAAATAAAATAAAAACATAAAATAAAAAACGTAAAATAAATAAAATAGAATAAAATAATAAAATAAAAACTCAAAAACCTAAATCTGCTAAAATAAAATAAATTATAATAATTTAATAATTCAAAAACAAATCTGCTAAGATAAAATAAAATAAATGACAAAAACATAAAATAAATGAAATAAAACAAAATTTAACAAATTTAAATAAATAAAATTAAAAATTTAAAAATAAATAAAATTAAAAATTAAATAAATAAATATAGAATAAAGAATAGAATAGAAAAGAATAAAATAAAATAAAAACTCAAAAACCCAAATCTGCTAAAATAAAATACATTAAATTATAATAATTAAATAACTCAAAAACACAAATCTGCTCAAATATAGAAAAAAAATTATAATAATTTAATAATTCAAAAACAAATCTGCTAAAATAAAATAATTATATTAAATTCAATAATTCAAAGTAATGTCAATTTTAGGATTACACTATAGATGCTTAAAGACAAACCACATGACTATTATAAATAATTAATTAAATAAATAAACAAATATAAACTCAAAAACCCAAATCTGCTAAAATAAAATATAAAATAAAATAAAAAATGTATTATAATTTAATAATCCAAAAACACACATTTGCGAAAATAAAATAATTCAATAACTTAAAACTTAAATCTGCTAAAATAAAATGAATAAAAGTTCATTTTATCATTCAAAACCAATTCTGCTGAAATAAAATAATTTTATAAAATGATCATGCATTAAGTGGACACACGTCCTCTCAACTAGAGCATTAATTTTCATAAATATTATTTTCCTCCATAGAGCAACTGTGTACTAAAAAAAGAGAACAGGACAAACACACACACACACACACACACACACACACACACACACACACACACACACACACACACGTTTGATTCTATAATCAACTCCACTTGACTGGTCATACATCACCGATCTTCTCACACACACACACACACACGCACACACACACACACACACACACACACACACACAATTGTCCTATTCTCTCTACTGCCGCCTGCACATTTGCCAAGGTCGACACTAGGAAATGATACGGAGATAATGTCAGTGGATTTATGTTCTCGCTCTCTCACTGTGTGTGTATTTACAGAATGAAAGCGCTCACAGATGGTGTCTTCACTTAAATCACGCGTGTAACCTGCCGGAACAACACAATGCCTCACATGTTAGTGAATATGTGAATAAGACAACCAAATAAATAGACTTATCAATGCTTAAAGAGGACCTTCTGCTTTTTTCCATCTTTCTTTAGTGTGTAATGTTGCTGTTTGAGCATGAGTTCTTCTCTATATCAGTGTCAGTGTTTCTGAACTCCCTGAAACACCTCCATTGTAGTCTTCAGTTTTCTTCCGGGAACCAACACGTCACAATATTCCTCATTTAAATAATTCATACGCAGAATAAAGGGGCGTGGCCTGGTTGAGTTAGCTGAAACTGGCGGTTATGGTAAGGGGCGGGACATTTCCCAAACACGCTGGAAGCGCTTGACCAATCACAACACACTGATCCAGCCGACCAATCAGAGCACAGTGTGCTTTTCAGAAGGAGGGGCTTCATAGAGACAGGAACTAAACAGAGCGTTACTGACAGACTGGGAAGAGAGGAGCCGCAACAATGGAGAATATGAGGAAATAATCAACATTCAAGCAAAAAAAACATACAAAATCAAACATAATAGGTCCCCTTTAAATGGGAGGAGAAAACATTTCCCATCTCTCGTTGTTGATGTCAGAGGTGGTGAAGTGCTTTACTGCGTGTGTTTCGCTGCGTCTGCGTGTGTGTGTGATGATGCTGATCGCTGTGAACCGTATCCGGTGACAGGAGATAAATGCCGTGGGAGTTTGTGTGTGTGTGTAATTGCATTCTGTCGTTTATTCAGGCTGTCTGAGCTAGACTTCCCTTCAGCCACTATTCATCCATTTAATATTTCTCTTTAGATACAGATAATTTCTCATATCTATCTTTAAAACAAGATATATTCACACAAGATGTAAAGCTACCTAAAATATACTCTAGCTGGTTTTCTCAGAATGGATATTGAATATCTTATTTAGATAAATAATCTTGGAGAAATATTGAAGGATATTGTTTCTCCTCAAACGGTGGCCTATATGGTTAGATGAACATCATGATAATCCATCGTGCAACAAGAAGACGATGTGCTTGAGGTGAATCGCACAAATGAGTTTCAAGAAATTTGAACAAACTGATGACTTTTAATGCACTAAAAATGAGCAAAACATTTTTAGGGAAGAAAAATTATTTGGTAAAGATTTATTTTGAATGAATGAATGGATGAATGCATGAATGAATGAATGAATAAATGCATAAATGCATGAATGAATGAATGAATGAATGAATGCATGAATGAATGGATGGATGAATGAATGAATAAATGCATAAATGCATGAATGAATGAATGAATGAATGAATGCATGAATGAATGGATGGATGAATGAATGAATAAATGCATAAATGCATGAATGAATGAATGAATGAATGAATGCATGAATGAATGGATGGATGAATGAATGAATAAATGCATAAATGCATGAATGAATGAATGAATGAATGAATGCATGAATGAATGGATGGATGGATGAATGAATAAATGAATTAATACATAAATGCATGAAAGAATGAATGAATGAATGCATGAATGAATGAATGAATGAATGAATGGATGAATGCATGAATGAATGGATGGATGGATGGATGGATGGATGGATTAATGAATAAATGAATGAATGGATGGATGGATGGAGGAATGATGGATGAATGAATGAACGAACGAACGAACGAACGGATGATGGATGAATGAATGAACGAACGAACGAACGGATGGATGGATGAATGAATGGATAGATGGATGGATGGATGAATGAATGAATGAATGAATGAATGGATAGATGGATGAATGAATGAATTAATAAATGCATAAATGCATGAAAGAATGAATGAATGAATAATGCATGAATGAATGGATGAATGAACGAACGAACGAACGAATGAATGAATGAACGAACGCATGAATGAATGAATGAATGAATGAACGAACGAACGAACGCATGAATGAATGCATGAATGGATGAATGGATGAATGAATGAATGAATGAATAATGCATGAATGAATGGATGAATGAACGAACGAACGAATGAATGAATGAATGAACGAACGCATGAATGAATGAATGAATGAATGAATGAATGAATGAATGAACGAACGAACGAACGCATGAATGAATGAATGGATGAATGAATGAATGAATGAATGAATGGATGAATGGATGAATGGATGAATGCATGAATGAATGAATGAATGAATGAATGAATGAATGGATGAATGGATGAATGAATGAACGAACGAACGAACTAATGCATGAATGAATGAACGAACAAACGAACGAATGCATGAATGAATGAATGAATAGCCTCAATGAGTAGTGAAATAGAAAGAATTGCTGAGAATAAATTAAATAAATAAATACATTTCCAGCCTCAGTGGCTCTCAGTGGGACACTTTCTCTCGCCTCACTGCCGGTAAAGCTCATCCTCGTCTAATAGCATTAGCAGCTCAGTGTTTACACACTGAAGAACGGCATCAGACGCTGAGCTGAGATCAGCAGACACACACTCCTGTCTGTAATTAATTCAGTCTTCATGTGTGTGTGTGTGTGTGTGTGTGTGTGTGTCCAATCGGTGTTTAATGCATTTCTTCCTGAAATCGGCTTAGCTGATCATTGATTAGTGTTTACGGTGAACACATGCTGCTGCGCGAGCACAAACACAGCCTGCATGTGTACAACCATATAATAACGCACGGATGCTGTGAGTGTTTGTTGTGTGTGACTGATTACTGGTCCACGTCGGTCTAAACATAATCAGTGTGCTTTTGAGACACTAAAACAGTTGCTAATAAGACTGTTTGAGTTTCTATCTAGCACACACACACACACACTATATGAAGTTCCCCTGAGGGGGATTTCCAGCAACATCCCGTCACAGGTGGCCTGAAGACTTTCCAGAAGCAGGAACAGCCCTAAAAATTCCACCAAGACCAAATTAGATCTGAAGCATCCGACTGAAACAAAACACTTCCATACATCTTTTATGCAACAACTTTGCTCTCTTTCTTCTGTGAGACTGTACGATTCACTATTTATATGACAGGTCAGTATATGAAAACTGACTACTTTAATACGCATTCTGACATATGTGAATGATTCTTTAGTGTATTATTTAAAATAAAACTAAATAAATGTCTAAACCATTGTGACTATTTATTTATTTTGTCGTATGTGAATATTTTTTTAGTGTATAATATTAAAATAAATAAAATAAAAATGCCTAAACCATTGTGAATATTTAATTTAATACACACTCTGTTGTGTGTGATAAATAAAATAAAATAAATAAAAAATGAAATTGAAAATGAAAATATAAAATTTAAATAAATTAAATTTAAATAAAAAAATTAAATTAAATTAAAATAAAAGAACATTAAAATAAATAAAATAAATACAAAATAAAATAAATTAATTTTACATAAAATTGTAAAAAAAAAAAAAAAAAATGAAAGAAAAGAAAAAATTAAATTAAATTAAATAAAAATTGTAAAAAAAATTAAATTAAATATTAAATTAAATCATTTTAAAAATTAAATAAAAGAACATTAAAATAAATAAAATAAAATAATAATAAAATAAATACAATAAAAATAATAATAATAAAAATAAAATAAAATCTAAAATAAAAAATCATCTGAGATCATCAAGATCATCAACTATATCAGTTGTTTTAGGCTATTGTTGTAAGTCATGCAGCATTTCAAAAGGGATGTAATGCAATTTAATGCTGACTTAAAAGTTAAACAACAATCATATCAAATTAGGATAGACTTATAAAAGAAGCATCACTATTGCGACACATGGAGATGCTGAATCAAAAACAGATCCCATAACTGAAGTATTGTGAATGGCATTTCATGTGCTAAAACCTGATGTGTGACCTGGAAATCCTTACAATGACAAAATGACTCCTAAACACTTCATAAAGAAGATGTGTTTTAAAACAAAGCAAATGACTCAACAGCCTGTTCACCGTGTCCTTGGGCTGTGTGAAGCGTCGTGTAGATCGCCCTGTCGACAGGGTGTGCCTCCGTTTATGACCCTCCTGACAGCTTTAACATCTCAAACAAAAACACAAACACGGCTGTAAACAGATTAAAAGCTCCATCTCTGAGCTGTAGGAACTGTTAACCTGGTTGTAATCAGAATGAGGTCAAACGCAGGACACAAGCAGGACAAACGGCTCTGCTCCACATTATTAACTCTATACATCAAAACCAGCAGACAGGGGCTACAATTATCAGCCTGTCTCAGTCGTCATAAATTAAAGCTCAGCAAACACCTCACCTGCCCGCGACCAGAGTAACAGGTACAGGGGACATTCCTCCCGATCTCAGGTGGTCTGGAGGATCAGAGGCCGGCGTCAAACGCTCAAATTACAGGACATTTATTTACAACCTCTCACCTGTCAGTGATGTAAATACACAAGAACAACTGACACGGACAAAACACTAACTAAACTCCAGATGAACTGAACACAGGAGCAAAGGTCACAAACCTAAACTGCTTGAAGCTTAAAGTAAACCATCATACTGTGTGTGTATATATATATATACACATGCTGAAGTGTGTGTGTGTGTGTTTGTGTATGTACATATATATATATATATATATATATACACACACACACACACACACACACACACACACACACACATATGTATATTTATTTTTATTTCATTTTATTATTTACTTTATTTAATTTAATGTTATTTTCATTTATTTTAATTTTATTTTATTAGAATTTAATTTAATTTGAATTTTCATTTTATTTATCTATTTTAATTGTATTTTAATTAATTTTAAATCATTTTAATTAATTTTAATAAAATAAACACACACACACACACACACACACACACACACTACAGTTCAAAAGTTTGTGGTTATGATTTTGTACTGTTTTGGAAAGAAGTCTCTTTTGCTCATCAAAGCATTATTTGATCAAAAATACAGTAAAATTGTGAAATATTATTCCAGTGTAAATCATCTGTTCTCTATGTGAATATATAGTAAAGTGTAATTTATTCCTGTGATCAAAGCTGAATTTATCATCATTACTCCAGTCTTCAGTGTCACATGATCCTTCAGAAATCATTCTAATGTGATGATTTGATGCTCAAGAAACATTATTATCAATGTTGAAAATCAATCTGGTATATAACCGTTTGTAAGCGTAAGTGTTAAGTTATATTTGAGTACATTAGAGGTTTTGTTAGCATTCAGCCCTTCATTTAAAGACACACTGGGTCATACCAGGTTTATGCCGGAGGGAACAGACAAACTCTAAATAATGATACTATATTTTTGTGAGCAGAAGAGAAAAACAGCAGCCAAAGGGAGGCTGTAGATTTCCCCACAGACATCTGACACTAACAAACAGCCACAGGCACCGACACACACACACACACACACACACCAGATATTAATTAACAGCCCAACACAAAGTAACCAGCAATTTAGTAGCCAATAAATAACAAGTAACTCTTCACCAAACCTGAAGCTGCGGGACGTTCACACACACGGGGCATTTTGATGTGTGCTTGTAAATCAAAGGATGTTTTACAGTTTAAGATGCCTTCATTTGGGTGGATTTTAAGATTGCATAGAAGCATCCCAGAATGCATTGAGACAGACTTGGCGGAAAAAAAAACATCTAAGATGGACAAAGTAGTAGAAATGTTCATTATATATGTTTTTTTGTGCTTAAAAGAGTATTAAGGTAGCTTAAAACATCATGCAGTTTTTAACTAAAACTATTAAAAATGGTTTTCCTTAATTGAAATAAAGCAGAGATAGAAAAAAATATAAATGTTAAATGAAAAACTTAAAAAAACTTAAACTTATTTTTATTTCAGTTAGTTGCCAAGGCAAGATTTCTCATTTTTGTTTTAAAAAAATGTTATTGAAGTTTTAAGTTTTTCATCTAACATTTATGTTTTATTTTATTTCTGCTTTATTTCAATTAAGGATTTAAAAAAAAATTGTTTTAGTAATTTTTTTAACTTATTTTTTTGACATTTTATTTCAGTTAGTTGTCAAGGACACATTTCTCATTTTAGTTTTAAGTTTAAAGTTGTAACTAAAGTAACTAAACTAAAGTTGCACTAAAACAAACGTTTTTCTGAATTAAAATAAAGCAGAAATAAAATATAATATACAGTATGTATAAAAAAGAATATAAATGTGAGATAAAAAATAATAAAACAAAAATTTGAAATGTTGCCTTGAAAACTGAAATAAGTCAAAAAAATTACTAAAACTATTAAAAAGAAATTCCTTAATTGAAATAAAGCAGAATTTATATACAATAAATTGTATAAATAAATTGTATACAATTTACAATATAACTACTAATGGAAAATAACTAAAATTAAATAATGCTAAAAACGATTTTCTAAATTGAAATAAAGTAAAAAATAAAATAAAATATAAATATTAGATATAAAATTAAAATTATATAAAATAAAATAAATACAAAATAAAAACATTACATTTAAATAAAATGAAAATGAAAATGAAATTAAATGAAAATAAAATTGTAAAAAAAAATGAAAGAATTAAATTAAATAACAGTTTAAGTTAAAATACCAAAATGACTAAAACTAAAATGGAAATAAATTAAAGCTAAAAATAAAAAATAAATAAATAAATAAATCACAGCAAAATGACTAAAAACCAAACTAAAATTCTAATTAAAACGGATCAAAATAAAAGCTCATTCAAAATGTGAATAAATATATAGTAGTGAAAATAACACTGATGCTAAAGGCAAACTCTGTAGGAACGAGTTTAGTCATTTAAGGACGTTCCCTTAGAAGACAGCTGTCTATGTAGGCGGTATACAGCAAGGCAGCGCTTTGTAAAATCACACCAAAGTTCATTTCAGCCGATGAATTATCTGGACAGACTCAAGGACCACATGACCTTTAGTCCAGAGAGAAACGCTCAGCAGAGCTACTGTAACCCCTCCATGAGGTCAGGGGTCACGCACCACAGCCTGGGATCTGACCCCACAACCTGTTCAATTCCTACATGAGAGCTAAAAACAGCAGCGTAAACGTATCCGTATGCACGTCCTCCCCCTCCGGGTCCGGAGAACGCTCCGATTGTCCGTCAGGCTCATAAATCAGGGCTAATTGGTTGTGTAAGCGAGAGCCGTCAGTGATGTTGAGTTACAGTTTAATCGAGCAGCTGTTTCAGAGCCATCAGAGAGCTTTAACTTCACAGCGGTCAGCAGCACAAACACACTTACTGCACTCTAAGTGCCCTATGAAGACTGTACGTGCACATATCATGCATCAAACACATACCCATGGAGATGGAGAACATACACTATTATTGCCAAAAGTAATAACTGAATTCAGGTGTTCCAATAACTTCCATGGCCAGAGGTGCACTGAAAAAAAACAAGTAAGATTTACTTAATTTTTCTTTGGCAAGTTTTTGCATGCATAATTTCACATATGGAATTAAGTAAACTCTACTTAACTATGTTAAGTAAAATTTACAAAGAAAATAAATAATTTTAACTTGGCCAGTAAAAGGTTGAGTAATTTCTACTTAGTTGAAGTTTCCTTTGCAATACATTTTACTCAAAAAAATATAACATTGAATTAAACCACACTTTTAAAGTGAATGCTTTACTTAGAAATATCTAAGTAAATAACACAATAGATATTGTGTAGATACCATATCTACATAATAGAAGTTACGCGCACCTGAACACAGATACCTCAATACTTGGTACACAATACACAGTGACGGTAACACTCGATGGATCGTTTTTGAGCATGAATGTGTCATTTTGAGTAGAAAATGAACTCCAAATGTCACAAAATGGCAAGTTACTAAACCTAACAACAAAAGCAATGATAAAACAGTGTAAATACAGCTGGAAAACAGCGAAAAATCAACCTCATTAATTATTCAAACCCCAGTGCATGATGAGAACACTAGTATCAGAAAAGTTGAGTAGTTTTACTTAATTTTATAATGCTGATATTTACGCTTTAATTTCTACAAGCTTAAATTGAGTACTAATATAGAATTTACTTACTTTTTTAATTCTTGCCTGAACTAACTTTTTCATGTAGAAATTACATTAGTTTTTTCTGTAGTATTTACTTTACCACAAAATCATTTTTATCAGTGTGTATAAATCAAGCACTAGGCATGCAGACGCTTCTACAAACATTTGTGAAAGAATGGGTCGCTCTCAGGAGCTCAGTGAACTCAAGCGTGGTACCGTGATAGGTTGCCACCTGTGCAATAAGTCCATTCGTGACATTTCCTCACTACTAAATATTCCACGCTCAACTGTTAGTGGCATTATAACAAAGTGGAAGCAATTGGGAACAACAGCAACTCAGCCACGAAGTGGTAGGCCACGTAAAATCACAGAGCGGGGTCAGCGCATGCTGAGGGTCACAGTGCGCAGAAGACGCCAACTTTCTGCAGAGTCAATAGCTACAGACCTCCAAACTTCTGTGGCCTTCAGATGAGCTCAAGAACAGTGTGTAGAGAGCTTCATGGAATGGGTTTCCATGGCCGAGCAGCTCATCCAAGCCTTACATCACCAAGTGCAATGCAAAGCGTGGGATGCAGTGGGGTAAAGCATGCCGCCACTGGACTCTAGAGCAGTGAGACGTGTTCTCTGGAGTGACCAATCACGCTTCTCTGTCTGGCAATCCCATGGATGAGTCTGGGTTTGGCGGTTGCCAGGAGAACGGGACTTGCCTGACTGCATTGTGTCAAGTGTAAAGTTTGGTGGAGGGGGGATTATGGGGTGGGGTTGTTTTTCAGGGGTTGGGCTTGACCCCTTAGTTCCAGTGAAAGGAACTCTTAATGCTTCAGCATACCAAGACATTTTGGACAATTTCATGCTCCCAACTTTGTGGGAACAGTTTGGGGACGGCCCCTTCCTGTCCCAACATGACTGCACACCAGTGCACAAAGCAAGGTCCATAAAGACATGGATGAGCGAGTTTGGTGTGGAGGAACTTGACTGGCCTGCACAGAGTCCTGACCTCAACCCGATAGAACACCTTTGGGATGAATTAGAGCGGAGACTGAGAGCCAGGCCTTCTCGTCTAACATCAGTGCCTGACCTCACAAATGCGCTTCTAGAAGAATGGTCAAAAATTCCCAT
>CM077187.1:36335285-36462785 GCA_039654105.1 Coreius guichenoti | reverse complement strand
TAGGGCTGCCCCCGAGTAAAGTTTTTCTATACTCGACTAGTAGTTGTTCATTTAAGCCATTCGTCGACTAAGCACTTTTATTAATTTAATTACATAAATATATATACTGGAGAGAATTTTAAACCATAGCCTAATGAGCGCTTGCATAATATATTACCCTATTCCGCACTCAAGCGCACTCATAAAGCTTGCCACAAAGAACCGGCAAAAGTAATGATTATGAATGTGTCAAAAATAGCAAGGAGACATTTTAATTGTTTATTAATAAACTCTAGAGTTTTCTGTGTCAGTGTCGACAGACGATGTTGACTCGCCATCTCTGCAGTAGTGGACACGCCAAGAGAGAAATGCACATTTCATACATTTCATTACATAATCAGAGAGTAGCCTATTTCTTTTCGTTTTGAATTGTTTCGCTTAAAAGTAGACATTTCAAGTGACATATTTCTCATGTCTGTGAGACGCACTCCAGTTCACGTGCAATGCAATTAATCGCGCCGGCGCCTCCATGTCTCGATTATATTGTCTGCTATATTTGCTTATTATTTGGTAAATCTAGGCAATTGGTTGATGAAACATTGATTAAAATGAGATACAATTTATACAAAACGAAATTCACTTTAAAGAAAGGCTTTCTACAAACCATAACTGAAGTGGTCAAAATCATTTCTTACCCGCTCCATGTCTTCCGACATATTGCGCATCTTATGATGTGTCCTATCTTACTCATGCTGTTCACTTTTCATAATCAACATAGATGAAATAAAATAATAACATTATAATATTTAAACATAAATATGAAACTAAATACATTTTCTTAATGGCTACAACAAGTATAGTTGCCTACAATACAAAGAAATTTCATGTCGGAGCGGATTTGAGCGAACGTAGTTTTACTGGTGAGCGTGAGGGGTTCGTGAGTGGAGCGTTTTGCCAGAAATGCAGAAATAAGCCATAATTTTGTTTTATTTGTAACTCTTTAGCAGATTCGTCCTAACTTTCCCCCCCTTAGCGGCGTCCCTGGGTTCTTTGGGGAGCCCAAAATGGTTCTTCTATGACATCACTGGGAAAACACACTTTTGGAACCTTTATTTTTAAGATGACCACAAGCGGACAAAAAAATTAGCAAATATAAGCATTTAGGCAAAGAAAGTGAAGAAATTCATTTTTGCCTAAACTAATCCTTTACTTGTGCGTGTGTGTGTGTGTGTGTGTGAGAGAGAGTGTGTGTGTGAGAGAGTGAGTGTGTGTGAGAGCATGTGTGTGTGAGAGAGTGTGTGTGTGAGTGATTGAGTGATGAGTGTGTATATGTGATAATGTGTGTGAGTGTGTGTGTGTGAGAGAGAGTGTGTGAGTGTGAGTGTGTGTGTGTGTGTGAGCGAGTGTGTGTGAGCAAGTGTGTGAGAATGTGTGAGAGAGTGAGTGTGTGTGTGAGTGAGTGAGTGTGTGAGTGTATGAGAAAGCGAGTGTGTGAGTGAGTGAGTGTGTGTGTGTGTGTGTGTGTGTGAGAGAGCGAGAGTGTGTGTAAGTGAGTGTGTGTGAGTGTATGAGAAAGTGAGTGTGTGAGGGAGTGTGTGTGTGTGTGTTTGTGAGTGTGTGAGAGAGCGAGAGTGTGTGTAAGTGAGTGTGTGTGAGTGTATGAGAAAGTGAGTGTGTGTGTGTTTGTGAGTGTGTGAGAGAGCGAGAGTGTGTGTAAGTAAGTGTGTGCATGTGAGAGTGTGTGTGTGTGAGACATCTGACTTGCAGCTGTTGTGTGTCGGGGTCAGTCAGAGGTCAGCTGTGAGTCTGCTGATGTTCTTCTCTTTAGACAGCGCTATGACAAACGGCTGCACCTCAAATGCCACGGCTTTAAATTCTCACTGCACGCTTGACCCAAGATCTTAAAAGTTATTTACCTTTTCACACAGCCGGCCGGCCGGCCCTGAGTGTGTGTGTGTTTGGTGAGGGAGTTACTGGAAGTCAGTTCAGAGGGTGTGGACCAGAATGTTTAAAATAAGCCTGAAATTAAACCTCAATCAGATCAACAAATCTGACAGAGCAGGAATTCGTCAGAGAGAAGAAAGAGATCGACTGATTTGTCGTCTTCATCAGAATTTGCTCCGACTTTTCATTTCTGACTTTTCACTCACTTTAATTTCTATAGCGCTTTATACAATGCAGATCGTTTCAGAGCAGCTTCACATTAATAAACAGGAGAATAATGATGCAAACTTCATCAAATATGAGACAAATTCAAATTCTGCTGTAAAGCAGCTCTAAAAAGACAATAGTGCCGTTATTCAGCTCGAGTCAGTTCAGTTCAATGATGTTGTCGTTGTTGAAAAATTCATCAGTTGTGAAACAAATGTGTCCGTTTTGGATGCATGTATAAAATGCATAAAATTACTAATTTTATAATTCAATGTGTGTTGAATTACTCAGCAAAACTGGTTGTGAATGTCATTTCAAACTGTTTAAAGTCATGAAAAGTAAGTTACACTAGTTCTTTCTTCCCTATCTGTGTGAAACAGCTTCTCAAACAAGAACAAATGTAGGGCGGGGCTTGATTTTGCCTGTGGGGAATTGATTGGATGGCTGTGGTTTGCTATTGGTGGATCTCATGTGAGTGACAGGTTGCCCCGCCCTCGTCATCAGAGAAGAGATGTCGCTGCAAGAGGGAGGGGAAGTTATTCTGATTCAAGATTAGCAGATGTGTACGGATAAATCATCTATAATAAATACTGCAGTATTCCATAAGAAAAACAAGAATTGTCCATTTTGATTTCATGGTGACTTTACAATTCTTTGGAGAATTTAAATTGTCTTTTTGCATAAACGTAGGAATTTTGAGTGTATTTAAAGAGTTCACAGGCTCTCATGACACCAGCGTTTTGTTTGATTTACACCTGACGCTCATGTAACCACAGAATCACACGTTGAAACACAGATCTGCTCCCATCAATCTCTCAGCGCATTCATTTCACACTGCCTGGAGAAAAGTCTGTCCTCAGCTCATGCTCAGTGTTTCATCTGATCCTTTAGTGTCTCTCAGGAGAGTCAGGAAGAGACGGGGTGGCCTCTCGCCTCATTAACCGGCTGGACCACAAACATTATAATAGATAAAATAATAATAACTAGATAAAAACGTTTGTTGAGACAAACTTTGAAGTTGGCTTGAGAAATCCTGACCAGAAAGTTAGAAGTTATAAAAGCTTTGGTTTTCAAAGGTTTTCAATTTGACAAAGTTTGAGGCTTAAAGTAGTTTTAAAGTTTTGAAGGCAGAGGATGGATGGATGGATGATTAGCACAATGCTAGCATGAATTAGCATTTGTTTTAAAACATTGCTAGTGTTTTAACATGTTGCTAGTATGAATTAACACATTGTTAACATTAATTAGCATGTTGGTAGCATGAATTAACATATTGATAGCATGAATTAGCATGTTTTAGCTCATTGTTATCATTAATTAACATGTTGATAACACGAATTAGCCCAATGCTAGCCTGAATTAACAAGTTTTAACACATTGCTAGCCTTATGTACCATGTTGCTAACATGATTTAGCATTTTGCTAATGTGATTAAACATTGTTAACATGATTAACATACTGCTAGCATGATTTAGCATGTTGCTAGCACAATTTAACACATTGCTAAAATGATAGATAGATAGATTTTTATACATTGCTGGCATGTTTTAACACATTGATAGTATGAATTAGCACATTGTTATAATTTTTAACACTTTTTTACATTAATTAGCATGTTGTTAGCATTAATTAGCACAATGCTAGCATGTTTTAGAACATTGCTAACATAAATTAGCATATTGCTAACATGTTAACAACATGTTTTAACACATTGCTGGTGTTTTAACATGTTGATAGCATGAATTATCACAATGCTAGCCTGAATTAACATGTTTTAACACATTGCTGATGTTTTAACATGTTGATAGCATGAATTATCACAATGCTAGCCTGAATTAACATGTTTTAACACATTGCTGGTATTTTAACATGTTGATAGCATGAATTATTACAATGCTAGCCTGAATTAACATGTTTTAACACATTGCTAGCATGAATTATCACAATGCTAGTATGGATTAACAAGTTGCTAGCATTATTTAGCATGTTGCTAACATAATTTAGCACGTTGCTAGCATGATAGATAGATATAATGCATGTATAATTATTATCACTTCCAATATATCCATTAAAATTGGCAAGGACTTTTGTAGGTGCATGTGCTAATCCTTCATTACAACATCACATCAGTCCAGTGCTATAACAGCAATGCTTTAAAGTGCCATTATCATGTTTTCTTTGATTTCTTGTTAATTTATGGCTCTTCGGTTCTAAGAGGGCTTGTAAATGCCTATAAAATCTTTAATGGACGCCTACAGTCGGTCAGATTTATGCCGGCTGAGTTTGATGTATGTTCCTGCGTTTGTAAAGGCTTGAATGTGCGACTGTGAGACGTCAGACAGAAAAACGAATCAAGAAACAATGCCTGTAAACCAAAGCAAAATAAACAGACCAGAGCAAGGACAAGCACTTCATATCTTTTGTTGCTGACATCAAAGGCCTTGCGTCCAGAAATCAAACTCTAACTCTATTTTACTCTGTAATTTGAAGTTATGCATGGACAGATCGTGACATGCCTTCATCATGATCTGTGTATCAGTGTGTGTGTGTGGTGAGTCATTTGCTGTCGACAGCATGAAACCGTCATCAAGATGTTGGTCTGTGTTGGGTCACCATTTGATGTCCGGTGTACATCTGAGTCCTGAAGGCAGATCATTTGGGAAGCGCTGTGTTAAACCACACGGGTCAACGGAGTGTAACTAACGCTGGAGATTTACCGTCACCGGGAGCCGAGACTCTCATTAACACCACAGCAGGTTACAGGACAACACACACACACACACACACACACACACACACACACACACACACACACACACACACAGAGACAAAGAGCCTACTCATATCCAAGAATGTCCAACTTAAACAAATTTATGGGTCAAGAATATTTAAACCTAAAAATAAAATAGTTAATAAAATTTGAAAAATAAAGTTAATAAAATAAAAAGTTACCAAAATAAAGTAAATAAAATAAAGTTAATAAAATAAAATAGTTAACAAAATAAAATAAGATAAAGTTACCAAAATAAAGTTAATTAAATAAGATGTTAATAAAATATAATACTTAATAAAAAAAAATAAAATGAATAAAATAAGTCAGTACAATAATGTTAATAAAATAAGTTAATAAAATAAAATAGTTAACGAAAATAAAAGTTAATAAAATAAAATAAGACAAAATTTACCAAAATAAAATAAATAAAATAAAAGTCAGTAAAATAAAGTTGATAAAGTAAAACAGTTAATGAAATAAAGTTACTAAAATTAAATAATTAAAATAAAAAGTTAACAAAATGAAGTTAATAAAATAAAATAGTTAATACAATTAGTAAAATACAGTTAATAAATAAATAGTCAGTAAAATAAAGTTAATAAAAGTAAAATAGCTAATAAAATTAGTAAAATAAAGTTAATAAATAAAATAGTCAGTAAAATAAAGTTAACAAAAAAATTCAGTAAAATAAAGTTAATAAAATAAAAAGTTTACGAAATAAATGTAATAAAGTAAAATAAATAAAATAAAAGTTACCAAAATAAAGTAAATAAAATAAAGTTAATTAAAATAAAATATTCAGTAAAATAAAGTTGATAAAAGTTAATGAAATAAAGTTAATAAAATAAAATAGTTAATAAAATAAAATAAGATAAAGTTAACAAAATAAAGTTAATTAAATAAAATAGTTGATAAAATAAGTTAATAAAATATAATAGTTAATAAAAATAAAATAGTTAATAAAATAAATCAGTACAATAAAGTTAATAAAATAAAACAGTTAATGAAATTAATTTAATAAAATTAAATAAATAAAATAAAAAGTTAACAAAATGGAGTTAATAAAATATACAAAGTTAATAAAAAATAGTTAATAGTTATAAAATAAAACCATTAATGAAATAAAATAGTTATGATAAGTTAATAAGATAAAATTAGACAGATAGATAGAGATAGATAAATTCATGTTAATTTTGATATTTATAGATAGATAAATTCATGTTAATTTTATCTTTTTGTTGAGATTTTCATGTTGACAATAGAATTTATAATGCATTTTTTCATGATTAAATAAGAAAATATAAATAGAACGAATCTTCAGACTTCCATAGTAATCTTCGGTTGGGTCCAAACAGAATTATTTACACAGTCCGCAATTGATTTTTAGGGATTGCATTATTGATGCAACATAAGCAACACTCAAATCTGAAATGTAAAGGTAAATACAGATCAAAATGAAACGGGTGAGTGAGCTTGTGTGCAGAGTTTCTAAAACTTCAAACAGCCTCATGAAAGAGTCCGTGTGCGTCAGGCCCTCGTGGCTCAATCCCAGCAGGCCCTGCAGTCCAGGCCGCGATTGATTTAATGTAAAGGAGCGAGAGATCTCGCACCTGCCTCCCGTCGGCCTCACAGCCGTTTCACACTTCATCATTCATTCTGATCAGCTGCCGCCAAACGCTATCCAGACCCGGCAAACTTCAGCACTGACGGGAGAGACGACATACAGCTCGACAAATCCCAACTCATGCAGGACAGTGGAGAGAACGGAAAAGACAAGACAAGCTTTAAACATGTGCGAGGCAGACGAACGGCTGCAGCTCTGATGTTGGACAGAAGCATTAAAATGAAGGATTCATTAGGAAATTACATCATGTTGAAAACGTCTCAATTCTGGATTTGAAAACATTATTAACATTGTCACTGGACTCAACATGTGTCACTTTGTCCATATTTTCTGAATCGTTCACTATACTGCCAAATAAGAAGGAAAGAAAGGAAAATAAAGTAAGGAAATTGAAATGAGAACAGAACTGAAAAAAAAGGGAAAGGCAACGAGAAAGGAAGTAAAGCAAACAGGATATGGAAATGGCAAAAGAAACAGAAACAAACTAAAAGGAAGAAGAAATGTAAAAGGAAAAGGAAACAACAAAGGAAGAAAATAAAACAGGTAGAGAAGTTAAAAGTAAACAGAAATGGGAAATTTAAAGGAAATGAAAAGGAAAATAAGAAAAGGGAAGTGAAAAGGGAAAGGGAAATGGAAGTGGAAAAAGTAAGGAAATGAAAGGAAACTGTAAAAGAAACAAAAATAAACTAAAAGAAACAGAAATGAGAAAAGAGAATTGAAGTGGAAAAAGAAAATGAAGAGAAGTGCAGTAAAAAGTAAAGGAAATGGAAAAAATGAAAGGAAATGAAGATGAAAACAATAAAAGGGAAGTGAAAAGAAATGGTAAACGGAAAGGAAAAGAAAATAAGAAAAGAAGGAAAGAAAACAGGAAGAAAAGTAATGGAAATAAATAGGAAAATAAAAAAGAAAGAGAGATGAGAAAGGAAATGGAAGTGGAAAAAGTAAGGGAACAAGAAAGAGGAAAAAACAGGAAGAAAAGTAAACAGTAAAATGAAGTGGGAAAGTAAAAGAAGAAAAGGGAAGTTAAAATGAAACAGAAATGAGAAAAGGAAAGGAAATGGAAGAGGGGAAAAAAGAAGAAAACAAGAAAAAAGAAAATAAGTAACAAGTAAACTGAAATAGAAAAGTAAAGAAAATGAAATGAAAAGGAAAAGAAGAAAACGGAAGTTAAAAAAGAAACAGAAAGTGCAGTAAAAAGTCAACTGAAATGGGAAAAGTGAAGGAAATGAAACGGAAAACAATAAAAGGAAAGGAAAAGGTAATGGAAGTGGAAAAAGTGAGGAAACGGAAATGAAAAGAAAAGGAGAAAAGGAGGAAAGAAAACAGGAAGAAAAGTAAACAGTAAAATTAAATGGGAAAGTAAAGGAAATGGAAAAAGTAAAAGAAGAAAAGGGAGGTAAAAAAGAAACAGAAATGAAAAAGGAAAGGGAAAAGGAAGTGGAAAAAGTAAGGAAATGAAATGAGAAATGAGAAAGGAAGGAAATAAAACAGGCAGAGAAGGAAAAAGTAAACTGAATGGGAAAAGTGAAGGAAATGAAAAGGAAAAGAAATAAAGGGAGGTAAAAAGAAAGAGAAATGAGAAAAGGAAAGGAAATCGAAGAGGAGAAAAAGAAAATGAAATTAAAAAATGAGAAAGGACAAGGAAATTAAAGTTGAACAAGAAAACGAAAAGGAAAAGAATAAAAGGGAAGTAAAAAGAAACCAAAATTAGAAAGCAAACAGTAATGGAAGTGGAAAAAGTGAGGAAACAGAAAGGAAAAGAAAACAAGAATAAAACTGAAATGGGAAAAGTAAAGGAAATAAATAGGAAAAGAAAAAGGGAGGTAAAATGAAAGAGAAATGAGAAAAGGAAATGGGAAAAGTATGGAAACAAGAAAGGAAGGAAGTAAACAGTAAATGGGACAGTAAAGGAAATGAAAAGGAAAGGAAAGGCAAAGAAAAAGAAAAAGAAAAAGAAGGAAAAAGATGTAACTGAAATGAGAAAGGAAATTGAAAACAAAAGGAAAGTGGAAAAGCTTCAGTGATATGCAGGACAGCAGGTCATGTGATCCGCTCCAGGCCTCCTCTCCACCCATAATCCTGATGGAAGCTTCCCGGCAGGTAATCCCTGATCGGGCCCATGAGACACGCTAAGACTATTCATTCGGAGAGCTGGAGACGGGACTAGGCACTGGGGTGACAGTAATCCCATCACTGCATTAATGCACTTAACCTGAGACGAGCGCGAACGCGAGTGTGTGGAGCAACACCAGCCACACGCCTACATCCAGAGACATCCAACACTGACAGAAACACACACATCAAGAGCTGCTCAAAACTCAAACAACAGTCCAAACGGCTGAACCACGAGCCAAAAAACAACTACCTTTGATTGCACTTTATTTTTAGGTGTCATTGTTACATTTAAGTACTGAGTAATATTAATTAACTACATGCACTTACTACAGGGTTTGATTTAGGGTTAGTTGCTTGTAATTATGCATAATTTACTGTTATTACCAAGTGTAACAAGGACACAAATATAAAGTGTTACCCTACATTTTTCTCAGAATAATTACATTAATTACACTCCAGAATGTCTTCATTTAGTATTTAGTGTGTCTGTCTTTTGCAACATTACTTGACAAGTGTAAACTCACATGAACTAAACGGTTCATTCTGATTATTAATTTCTAATAAATTTCAAATTAAATGTCACTTTTGCATGTTTTATTGAATGAGTAAGTCATGAGTGTGAATGTATTTATTATACAATGTATTTGTAGTCTCAGATATATATTTGTATGATCTACAGTAGCAGAAAATGACTTCATACACTGTAAAATGACTTTTCAAGTTGATTAAACTTAAAATTGTAAGGCAGCACGAACACTTACTTTTTTAAGATTAAGTTTACAGTGTATCTTCTTGACATACATTTTGACATACAAAAGCATGCATATATTGATCAGATTCATTGAAATTTCCAAAGATATATTTCAGCTGTACATCATCTTGTACAGTCAGGGATAAAGTACAATGTAAAAAGTGATCAGTTGACTTAAAGTGATAGTTCACCCAAAAATGTAAATTCTGTCATTTAGTCCTCACCCTCATGTCGTTCCAAACCCATAAGACCTTCGTTCATCTTCTGAACACAAATGAAGATATTTCTGATCCCACATAAACAGCAATTTAATGAACACTTTCAAGGTCCAGAAAGGTAGTAAAGACATCGTTAAAATAGTCCATGTGACTCCAGTGGTTCAACCTTAATGTTATGAAGCGACGAGAATACTTTTTGTGCACAAAAACAAACAAAAATAACGACTTTATTCAACAATTTCGTTCTAGCCTGTGTCAGTCTCCTACGCTGTTGACGCAGTGTAAACAGTGCAGCGCTATCGAGATCTACGGCAGCCGATGCTGTTCACGTGAGCACCGCGACGCATGCATGTGATGATGAGCAGGAGCTGCGCTGTATTTACAATGGAAACTGCGCAGGATACGTTGCCCATTTCTGTTACATATGAGAAACATCAAACGAAACAAAAGCAACAGAACCGCACTACTCTTGAGCTGCACAGACTGTTCATCAGCTCGGAGCAATAATAGACAGCGCAGCTTGAGCTCACACACGGGACGATCTCGATCACATGACACCGCTACTACACAGAGCTGGAGATCCAGTGAGAAAGAGTTTGAAATCACCACAGAATTAATAACATCTCTACTGTGAGATCTAGTGGAAGCGTTCGGCGCTTTCTCTGTTATAAACCACAGATATCAGATCAAACAGAGCTGACGTGGAGACCAGGAGAAACACTGAGACATGAACGAAGATCAGGGGTTTCAGTCCACAAATCACCAACATTCACCATGATTTACTGTAGAAACACCTCATGATTTACTGTAGTAACACCACATGATTTACTGTAGTAACACCACATGATTTACTGTAGTAACACCACATGATTTACTGTAGTGACGCCACATGATTTACTGTAGTAACACCACATGATTTACTGTAGTAACACCACATGATTTACTGTAGATACACCACATGATTTACTGTAGTGACGCCACATGATTTACTGTAGTAACACCACATGATTTACTGTAGTAACACCACATGATTTACTGTAGTAACACCACATGATTTACTGTAGTGACGCCACATGATTTACTGTAGTAACACCACATGATTTACTGTAGTAACACCACATGATTTACTGTAGATACACCACATGATTTACTGTAGATACACCACATGATTTACTGTAGTGACGCCACATGGATTTACTGTAGTAACACCACATGATTTACTGTAGTAACACCACATGATTTACTGTAGTAACACCACATGATTTACTGTAGTAACACCACATGGTATTGTGGAAGAAATAGTCGAATGTTTTTTTTTTTTATGTTGTCATTATTCATCTCTGGGTTCACACAACCTTTTGAGAGTGAAACACAAGCACTTTTCAAGAGCTTCACACTTTTTCCAGCACTTCAGAACTCTAAATATTATCCAATTTTAATGTTATTTATTTTTAATGTGTTGATTTGTAAAACTAAAAGTTTAAAGCTGTAGGAAAACTAACACTTTTATTTAAACTAGCACTTTAAAAAAAAAAAAAGACATGAAATGACCACTATAACCAGTAGATGGCAGCAGAGGAGCACTTATTGGCTTATTAGCTATTTCCACTCCTTAATATATGGAAAAAAAAAGTAGGAAGTCACAAAGTCTGTGTAATTCACACTGTATTCACAATACAGTGTGAATTACACAGCGCTCGTTTTATAATCACTGAAGCTGTCGGTCAG
Organism: Coreius guichenoti; assembly: GCA_039654105.1. Classification (NCBI taxonomy): domain Eukaryota; kingdom Metazoa; phylum Chordata; class Actinopteri; order Cypriniformes; family Gobionidae; genus Coreius; species Coreius guichenoti. The sequence continues at coordinate 36,451,446 of CM077187.1, read as the reverse complement.
TTCAGTGTGATATAAAAGATCAATGGGAAAGTTTAAGTTTAAAAAGTTGAAAAAATTTCCCCTATAAAATAAAAGGTTTTTGCACATTACTGTTGTTAATAAAAGTTAATTTTATCTGCATATCAATTCAAGCTCAGTGCTTCACTGTTAAATTTCCAATAAACATTTTATTATTAGTATTAACTGCACTTAACAAAACAATGCGAAACAATAGTAATTTTATGATTAAATTAACTTTATGATAAATTTTCCTCTAGCGCCACCAATCAGGTGCCACTGCTCTCTAATGTTAGTCTGGAGCCCTGTAATAATTTTAAGGCAATGGGTTTCCTCACTTTTTTTTAAGTTAAGTCAACTGATCAATTTTACTCTATTTCAGTCTTTCTACTTCAAAAAAACGTAAAGTTACACTCGAAACAAAAATGAAGGTTCTTTATTGGCATCGAAGGTTCCATTCAGAACCTTCAACATCCACGGAACCTTCCATTGATCAAAAGGTTCTTTATAGTGGGATAGATTTGATAGATTTTTTTAATGTTCTTCACACTAAGAAAAAAAATGATTCTTTGGTTCTTCTACAGCATCACTACGAATCTTTACTTGATAAGTATTTGTGAAATTCACTAGCAATTTCTGAGTTAAAATAGAGTTAAAATAAATGGAGACAGTTTTCATTATTGCAATTTCTGAGTGAAAATAGTAAAGCCTACATCAAATTTTTTTTTCAGTGTATATAAGACAGAAAGTCATACGGGTTTGGAACGAGTAAATGGAGACAGTTTTCATTATTGCCTGAACTTCTCCTTTAAGCTTGAGTCTTAAAGTCTGAGCAGACAAGATCCATTACCCGCAAGGTGAGCTGCCAGCCTGCCGACGTGATCTACGGCTGAAAATGACTTTGAGGAGACGTGCTTTTGACTGCAGCATTCATCTCCATAGCAGGTGTGTCTCAGGTGCTTCTTAAAGAAGGCGTGGGTGATAACGTACCCGTCCCTCCCGCGGCTCGTCCTCCATCACACTCCTCTCCTTCATTTCTCTGGCGGCGTTAACCCGATCAGGCCCTAAGTAACGTCTCAAACTCTCAAGTCAGTCTAAGAGGTGTGACTACAGACAGAAGAGGGTTTGGTAACGTCTCCTTTTTAAGGGTGTCTTATTAATTAGTTAAAGCTGTGGGCCTCAGAGACTCGTCAGAATATGAGACTGAGGGATTACAGACGGACATCCACATTATCAGCAGGTGCGTCCAAGAACTGCCAGACTTTAGTTCTGCCTCCGAATACATCTGACGACTCTGGCAGTCCGCACTAACACCGGAACAAATTCCTGCAACGTATGCAGCCCAGCGGCATGACGTCTGCCATATTATTGTCAAGAGAACTCTTTGAAACATTCTCATATTCTGAAGGCCCTTCACTTCTACTAACAGTCTTATGAGGATCATTTGGCACAAAGTTTCTTCAAGGCAAGTCAGTCCAGTTTGAGGCCATCCAGAATATACGTACATGTACAGATCATTTGTATAAATCTCCAAAACTGTTTGATAAGATTTGGTTTATGCACACATAGGGCCCTATTTTAACGATCTGAGCACATGGTCTGAAGCGCACGGTGCAGGTGGACTTAGGGCGTGTCCGAATCCACTTTTGCTAGTTTAACGACGGAAAAAACAGTTGGCGCGCCCGGCGCATGGTCCAAAAGGGTTGTACGTTGTCTCTTAATGAGTCATGGGTGTGTTTTGGGCATAACGTACAATAAACCAATCAGAGTCTCATCTCCCATTCCCTTTAAAAGCCAGTTGCGCTCGCACCATGGCGGATTCACTATTTACATGGCGGAATTTGCTTTTTTTACGCTTTTATTTTTAATATTTAAATGTGTGTGTGCTGCTGCTGCATCCCTGTGTGTGTAGTAAGCAGAGTGTACTCACGTTGTGCACCGCCTATAGGCTCATATTACTAACACGCCCTTTAAATAACACAAAAAATACTGCACTATTGACTTTAGAGCAGGTTTGTGTTGGTCAATGGCGCAGTCGTTTTCAGTTCCTCAAAACAGCAACGCTCCAACAATGCTCCTGAACACACCTGGTTTTCAGACCAGATGCCCATGGGTGCACAGATGGACGCCAGAAAATTGCTATTTAAACAACGTGATGCTGGACGTGAAAATGATAACTGCGTCAGGCTGAAACTAGCAAAAAAAACACTTGGTCGCACCTGGCGTTGCATTGCGCTGGGTGTATGATATTGCCCATTATCTACCAAACAGCAAATGGTTTCATGAATGTTGCTTTTTGGCTCAAATCACACTAGAAACTATTTTTCAGTTAATGCATGTTCTTCATGCATGCATGTTGCGATTGGCTTTATACTGAAATGTGGACGTCCATTTCTATAATCAACCATTGCTATTTTCATAATGTCTCTCTGAACATTCTAAAAATCTTTTTTCCTCTATAAAGAACCTTTTGATCAATGGAAGGTTCCGTGGATGTTGAAGGTTCTGAATGGAACCCTCAATGTCAATAAAGAACCTTAATTTTTAAGAGTGTAACACATTGAATTAAATGTGAATTTTGAAGTAGAAAGACTGAAATAGTATCTTGTAAAAAGTACGCAAATAATTTTAAAAGAATGCATTTTTGCATACAAAAGCATGCATGATAAGATTCATTTAAATGTCCAAAGCACAGCCTATAAATTCCAGATGTACGCATCTTGTACAGTCAGGGAAAAACTACAATGTAAAAAGTGCACCATGCATAACTGGAAAAATTAAGTTATGCGAACTTGACAATTCCACATAACTTAATTTTTTCAAATACGCATGAAGTTTATTTATTTAATAATTTTAAGGCAACAGGTTTCCTCACTTTTTTTTTTTTTAAGTTAAAGGCACAATATGTAAGATTTTTGGATTAAAATATCCAAAAACCACTACAACAGTTATATATTTTGTTGACTTGTGTACTTGCATTATCCCAAATATTTCCCAGAATGTTTAAATCCAGAGAAATAAGCAATTTTAACCAGGACACGGACCGTGTGTCGCCTATCAATGACATCATACCCTTGATTTCCTGTTTTATTTTGTAGAAACCATGGAAACACCAAAGACGCTTTAATATATGATGTGTTTTATTAGACAGGTGAGCAACTGTTTGGATCATTCATGGACAGAAAACTAATCATTGTTCTACAGCTCAACACAGTTAGTCTTACTGTTTAAATCTGGTGTTCTTGATTTACCGCGAGTACCATGTTTTACCATGCCTGATATGATCTAGCGCACTGCAGTGTGAACAAGTGTCTCATAGTAGCGCCGAGTGAACGCACAGAGTAGCATTATAACACAACTTTAACACACTCAAATGTGTGTAATATGATAAAACAGCTCTGCGTATTTTTCCTTTGAACTGCATACTTGGTAACACATAAAGCTTTGCACAGATTGAACATAATTTTAACTAAAATCGATTATTAGTTTCCTGGAATGGTGTCTTGCTGTTTGTGCATTAATATTTCACCCATATTCCTAACAGGGTTCCCAGTCCATTAAATATATGAATCCTTTGTAGGGTTGACTGACTCAAAGACTTGAAAGAACTTTTGCAGATCTAATAACCTGCTTGAAACATCAAGTTAATCCGCAACAAATACAACAGCATGTAAAGTCTAAACTATATACCAGACTAATCTAACAAGCACCTGCGCACAACGGAAATCACCAGACATTAAAGTGAGATGTTCCATGCCGACTGACCTTTGCATCTGCTGAGAGTTGGTCTGAAGGATTCTGTCCGATAACGGCGAGAGATGACAGCAGGCATGTGACAAGGTTAAAACTCCTCTTAAGAGCTCCGGCCTCTTGACAGCTTGAGAAAGGAGGTATAAAATGACATGCATCCTTTTAGCAGTCTAATCCTGTCTGTCTGTCAGGGCTAATGGTTCAGTCTGTCGATCGGTGCCAATATTGCAGCCCGTCACTCTTCACTAATGACAAGTGCTGTTAAATGCCTGTAATGATACCGCAAACCCAAAAAAAGTGTTTGGACACTCGTGTGACACTTAAACGTGTGTGAATGTCATTACATTAGATAACGAAATCAACTGTCATATAGTGTCCAAACACTTTTTTGGGTTTGCGGTATCATTACAGGCATTTAACAGCCCTTGTATATATATTTAATTTATTACATTTTTATTTTATTTTTAATAAAATAATATATATATATATTTAAAAAAATATATTTATTTAATAAAATTATATATATATATATATATATAATACATTTTTTTATTTTATTTAATAAAATAAAAATTTTATGTATTTTTTAATTAAAAATGCATTTAATTTTTATTTAATAAAATAAAATTATATATATATATATATATATATATATATAATTTTATAATTTTTTTTTTTTTTTAATAAAATAATATATATATATATATATATATATATATAAATAAAAATGACATTTTTATTTTATTTTTAATAAAATTATATATATATTTTTATATAAAAAATAATTTTTATTTTATTTTTATTAAATTTTTTTTAGATAGATAGAACGATAGATAGAACAATAGATAGAAATTGTGAAATTCTTGCATTTGTTTGTTAATATGAACCCGGCCCTTAGCGCGAGAATGCCTGCATGTTTTCAGGTTAGTATAACAAGTAAAGGATGAGCAGGGTGGCGTTTTCTCCCCCTTGTTTGCGCGCAGGTTTATTTATTGCACCGCTGCTCGACCACACGCCATCCAGGGAAACCAGCACACCATATGTTTGCATGTGCTCCACGGTGGTTAATGGCGTTTTCTCTTTCTTTACTAGCCCATCAGGTCCTGCTCGATGCGTCTCTGGCGTAGATTAATGAGCGGAAGATAATGAGCAGAGCTTCAGATGATCCTGCTGTACCACATCTCTCCTGAGCTCCCTATTCCCAATAAAAGCAATGCGCTCAATTACTGGGCTTATCTGTTACTAACTGATGCTCCTCTCTCAACCGGCAGTCAAAGGGTTTTTGTTTTGCTTGTTTTGCATTCAGATACTTAATTTATCTGCATCCAGATATACATTATTAGTTCAACAGTATAATTGAGTACAGCTCAAAAATAAATTTCCATGATGGTGACTTTATATAAAACAAAGCATGCAACTGTAAACACAATCACAAGCCTCCAAACCTTGCCCAGGCCTACATAAATATGCAAAGGAATCCCCAGTAAGTTATAAACTTAAAATGCATTTCCAAAGAAGCTGCAAAATGTTTTACAAATATTATAAATGCATCAGATCCTAGTCACGTTATATGAATATAATGTATTAAATATCTGAATATTAATATTCTTGTTGGAATATTCTGATGGAACATTGTTATGGCATCTAAACAAACAAAGAAGCAAATATTTATTATTTTATTGATTAATATTATTACTAGCAGTAATATTTTCTAGCCAGCAGATCAAACAAGTTTGAAGGCTCATTGACAAATATAAACAAATAAATATTAAACTGATATAATTTACTGAACTCCAGAGTTAAATTTATAAAACAAATGAACAGCTTTTGCTTTAATAAAACATTGTATGTTTGGCACTGTTTAGTCCTACAGGCTGTAGTGTGTAATTATATTTGCATGCGTGGAGTTTTCCATAAATATGCCAGAGGGATGTGAAATATTGAGGAGGCGTTCAAAACTTTCTACTTAAATGTGGTGAAATATGGCCCGTCTGAAATGTGTTCCCATTACGGAATAACGCCCGTGTGCTGGGCGTCATCCATCACCCGCACAATAAAGGGGGAGTTTCTGGCCCTAATAACTCACAGGCAGAACCGAGAGCCGACAGCCGCCGCCGAAAACAGCAAACCCCCCTCATCCATCACATCTGCCGCTCATCCATCAGAGCATGGGTTTGACCGGCACAGAGAGGATTAATTAATAACAATCAACACTGGATTAGTAAACAATTAATATTCATAGATAGATAGAACGATAGAACGATAGATAAAACGATAGATAGATAGATAGATAGATAGATAGATAGATAGATAGATAGATAGATAGATAGATAGATTCTATTGGGTTGAGGTCAGGACTCTGTGCAGGCCAGACAAGTTCCTCCACACCAAACTCGCTCATCCATGTCTTTATGGATCTGCTTTGTGCACTGGTGCGCAGTCATGTTGGAACAGGAAGGGGCCGTCCCCAAACTGTTCCCACAAAGTTGGGAGCATGAAATTGTCCAAAATGTCTTGGTATGCTGAAGCATTAAGAGTTCCTTTCACTGGAACTAAGGGGCCAAGCCCAACCCCTGAAAAACAACCCCACCCCATAATCCCCCCTCCACCAAACTTTACACTTGGCACAATGCAGTCAGGCAAGTACCGTTCTCCTGGCAACCGCCAAACCCAGACTCGTCCATGGGATTGCCAGACAGAGAAGCGTGATTGGTCACTCCAGAGAACACGTCTCCACTGCTCTAGAGTCCAGTGGCGGCGTGCTTTACCCCACTGCATCCCACGCTTTGCATTGCACTTGGTGATGTAAGGCTTGGATGAGCTGCTCGGCCATGGAAACCCATTCCATGAAGCTCTCTACACACTGTTCTTGAGCTCATATGAAGGCCACAGAAGTTTGGAGGTCTGTAGCTATTGACTGTAGTTGGTGACTTCTGTGCACTGTGACCCTCAGCATGTGCTGACCCCGCTTTGTGATTTTACGTGGCCTATCACTTCGTGGCTGAGTTGCTGTTGTTCCCAATTGCTTCCACTTTGTTATAATACCACTAACAGTGGAGCGTGGAATATTTAGTAGTGAGGAAATGTCAGGAATGGATTTATTGCACAGGTGGCAACCTATCACGGTACCACGCTTGAGTTCACTGAGCTCCTGAGAGCGACCCATTCTTTCACAAATGTTTGTAGAAGCGTCTGCATGCCTAGTGCTTGATTTATACACCTGTGGCCATGGAAGTGATTGGAACACCTGAACTCAATGATTTGGAGGGGCGTCCCAATACTTTTGGCAATATAGATAGACAGACTGACAGACAGATAGATAGACAGATAGATATATAGATATAGATAGATAGATAGAACACTCCGCAATACCATATTTTAGCATTTTAATCACCAGATTTGACATTTATGGTTACTTCTCCAATTCATTTTATATGCTTTGGGTTTATGGGTTTTTTTTTAATATTTGTTGGACGTGTCGTCAGAGTTTAATGTTCTTTATTGGGGCCGGTTCAGCATTCTCTGCATTACTCAAGCGTGTGGTTTATCTCTGCAGACATATCTAATATCAGCCTCCAGTCATCCGAGCCATCACTCATGTTACTAATCACAACAGAGATATTAATAAACCTGGTGCGCTTTTTTACTATTCACATTAAAAGAACAGAGCCTATAAATTATAATAGAATAAATGTGAGATTGTTTTTACCTCCTCAACATGGCCAAAACAAACGCCCACAGCGGTGACGCCACACATCCCTTGGAGCTGTCAATCACCTGACGCAGCGATGTGATTGGCCGGCGGTGAAGGCTTTAATCTCGGGTGCGCGTGAACGCGAGGTGTGTGTGAGCTGAGCTCAGTGTGAGTGCGCGACACGGAAGATAAGATGCGCTCCGATCTCTCTCTGCTCCCTTTCCCCAGCAAGAACCTTTAAGGATTATATTGCGTTTTGATTTTTATAACATTTGGACACGTTTGTTTGTCTGCTTGGGAGATACTTTTGGTCCATCTACAGATGCGTGTCCAGATTACGCAGAGAGAAGTGGGACATGATCACACTGCCTACGGAGTCTGCTGTGTTTAGAGTGGTTGATCTAGTGTGGGACCCGAGCCGAAGCCTTCACCCCTTCCCGCACTCGCTGCCTCCCGCAGACCCGCAGCGCCAGGCGAGCCGTTTGCCCGTGAAAGTGTTGAAAATGCTGAGCGCGCGCGCCGGACACATCCTGCACCCGGACTATCTGCAGCCGTTACCGTCCACCCCCGTCAGTCCCATCGAGGTAAAACTGACAGGTTGCGACACGAAACAACACCTTTGTTCATTTTTTTCACTTCAGACTTCATTTTCAACTTAAGCTACTGCGCAGCCTTTCGCTTAGAAAATACACTAATATTTGCCTTATAGGTTATAATTAACCCTTTATACTACTACTACGCAGTGTTAAAACCATTTTTTCCATAAAATAATCCGATTATGAATGGAATTATTTTTTTGATAACGTTAATTTGGCAACCCAAAAAATAGAAACAAAACTTTTATTTACCAGATGTTATAATTAACCCTTTATGCAGTGTTATACATTTATTTTTTTTCATAAAATAATCCGATTATAAATGGAATTATTTTTTAATAACGTTAATTTGGCAACTCAAAAAAATAAAAACTTTTATTTACCAGATGTTATAATTAACCCTTTGTACTACGCATTGTTAAAATGTATATATTTTTTTCATAAAATAATCCGATTATAAATGGAATTATATTTTTTAATAACGTTTATATGGCAAATAAAAACAACTTTTCTTAAAAGCATTCATTTATTGTTTAATTACTTTAATGAATACATTTCAAACTCTTAGAAAACTTAAAATAAGTGAATAATTATAATTTAATAGTGACGATAAATCTTTTAAGTGCAACATTAGATCATTGTTTTTATGCATAAATAATTAGTTTATTTATTTATTTAGCCTATATCAGCAGCAATGGCTATATTAATGTCAATCAACAGTATTTCAATTTAAAAAATAATGATTAGAATATCACTTCAATACATTGTTTACCATAATTTATCAAACAATCAATCAATATACAAAAACATACATGTATACCAATAACAACAACAGTAATAATGTTCACTAACAATTACATAGAATCTTTCAATTTAATATATGCTAGAAATTCTAAAATAATTCCAGGAGAAACCCTTTAAAAAAAATCCATTAATATATTTTCTGAATAAAAACGTTGTCTAATATAATTTAAAGACAGACAGACTATTAAAATATGCTTTACATAAATTCTTATGCAAATCTCAAACCGGTTTCTCTTCCATAAATAATTAGGCTTCTATAAACCTTAGCATTTCTGAAATTGCATCACTGTCACCATATTACAATTCTGTAAGACAAAGTTGCTATGTGAACATTTATCAAAGATGCAAAAATACTGCAAAGTGTAAAAAAAAAAAAAAAAGATTTTTTCACTATTTATGCATTGTTTTTAGTAAATTTTGTCAAAAATATGGCTGCATGGTTTCCTTAAAAACTGACCTTCTATGCATTCTAATGCATTTTTTTCTTTAGCTATATAAAGGGAAGGAAAACAATACATTGCCATATGGACACAGATTTTATTGCATGTACAGAGGGATATAATAAACCCTCTTGACGTTTGATTTAATGTCTCTGCAGCATTTTAGATTTAAGAGAGGCTCGAGTCGTGCTCAAAGGCTTTGCGGAATCTAAACGCTAAACATTGACCTTTTTAGCCTAGAAAATATCATCATGAACTCATTCATTAAATGCACATTTATGTGGAAAGCATCAATGTTTTCTGTAGTTCAAATGCAAATATGGGTGTTATTTTAAAACTATCATATACTTAAAACTGTTTATTTTTTCACAGTTGGATGCCAAGAAGAGTCCGCTCGCCCTCCTTGCACAAACATGCTCCCAAATCGGGAAGTCAGATCCCCCGTCCTCGGCGAAACTCTCGGCGGTCGCCTCGGACAAGGACTGCAAATCAGGCCCATTAAAGATCAGCGACATCGGAGCCGAGGACAAATCTAGTTTCAAGCCATACGCCAAATCATCAGAGAGAAAGGACACGGGTGGAGATAAGTCTGGTTTCCGCGTGCCGAGCGCCACCTGCCGGCCGGTCACGCCGCGGACGGGCAGCCCGAGCTCATGCAGCTCCGTCTCTCCACAGCCTGGACGGACGGAATCCGGGGATAAAACAGGGAAAAAGGAAAGTGATGCACGTAAAAGCTCCACTCCGGATGCATCCGGAAGAACTGAGAGTAGCAGTGAGGCAAGCAAACCGCAGGATGTTTCCAAACCGGTCGCGTCTGACAGCGCTCCCACATCCTCGGCCTCGTCCGTTCTCGGGTCGGGACTCGTGGCGCCGGTTTCGCCCTACAGACCCGGACACACCGTCTTCCCCATCTCCCCCGCCGGACTACCCTATCCCGGAGCTTACGCCGGCTACCCTCAGCCCTTCCTGTCGCACGCCGTGGCTCTGGACCCGAGCAAGGCCGGCAGCGGCAGTCAGTTGATTAATGCTCAGCTGTCCGGTGCTCTCAGCGGTAAGGCGGGGTCGAGTCCCCTCGCCGGAGCCTCTCCGCCATCCATCATGTCCAGCAGCCTGTGCAGAGACCCGTTCTGCCTGAGCTACCACTGCGCGAGCCATCTATCATCCAACAGCTCGCACGACAGCAAGTCTGGATACCCGCTCATGTATCCCAGCCCCACTCTGCACCCGCCCTCGTTCCCCGGACATCCGTTATACCCGTACGGCTTCATGCTCACCAACGAGTCCCAGCAGCACATCTGCAACTGGGTGTCGGCCAACGGCCCCTGCGACAAGCGCTTCTCCACCTCAGAGGAGCTTCTGACCCATTTGCGGACTCACACGGCATTCGCGGAGAAGTTCGTATCGGGATACCCGAACACTTTAACCCAGCTCTGTCACATACCCGGAGCCCCGCTGGCCCTCAGGACCCCGCATCACACGCTCGGGCTCGGCGCGCGGTATCACCCGTACGCCAAAAGCCCACTACCAACCGGGCCGCCGGTGCCGGTGCCTGCAGCCACGGGCCCGTTTTACTCACCGTACGCGCTGTACGGACAGAGACTGACCACTGCGCCTGGCCTCGGATATCAGTGAGGAAATGATTTTTGTAAGTTTTCGTTCACCTCAGGACTAGTGGACAGTTATTTATTAAAGTTAGCTTTAAAGCGAATGAAATAAAAACATTTCAACAAGACTCACATGGCTTTATTTAAACTGTTATATATATATATATACGAAAGATGAAACGACTCTCGACTGAAGCCACGCCACACTGTGTAATGTCTCATAGCCAAAATTTGCATGTTTATTTCTAAATTTACTTGAATACTTATATTTTGACGTTTGTGGGGGAGAAATGTTTTTACTGTGAAACTCAGGGAAAACGACAGCAATTAAAGAATAACTCAGTCTGTGCACTAGTTTATTTGTCTATCTGACTTTTCGATGCCGAATCTACAGCACTGGTTTATTTAGACACTAAAAACAAGATGTTAAATGTTGCGTTTGGCTCGATTTCTACCCGTTCAAAAATTGCAACCTTCAATAATAATAATAAACCTCAGGTTATATATATATATATATAGGAACATTAAAAAACAAATGCATGTCACAAACATGAATCTGAATTCTCAAAAATGTATCTATATTCTAAATTTAAAAATTAATTTGATTTATGTGTGCAAGTCTTTTTCATGTTAAAACACTTCTATTTTATTTCCCACAACTTTTTTTAATTACTTTAAAAAAAAAAAAATCTGGTCATAAAGAAGAACAGGTCTAAGATCTAAAATCGGTATACATGTAATATATAAAAGAAAAAGATTGACTTTTTTTTTTTAATTTATTGATGAAATTAAAATGAATCAATAATGTGCTAAAAAGGGCTTTATCATCAAAGCTTTTACAGAATGTGGTTACATGATAATATCATAGCTATTGGTATATTAGTAATAATATACTATGTCAGAATATTAGATATGTTTATTTTATTAGATATTTTTTCTTAAAATAATATTAGTAAGTCAGAAATATTTATATATAAACTACAGTTCAAGGACATTCAATTAAGAATATAAAATAGCATATTAATCTATTTAGGGTTCATTAACTACTGCTATGTTGATAAACGGATGGTTTGTTTTTGACATTATAAAAAAAATATATTACAGTTTTCCTGCTGAAAATAATAAAATCCATCATTTTATTTCTCCAGAAGAGCACCAAACTGTTCCTCCAACATTCAGTCCGTCTGAATATCAGAAGAAATGACAGATTTATTTAGTGGTTAGTCTTTATAATCAATAATTCATGGACAATCACAGGTTAGTGTTCATCATGGAGGAAAAACATCTCAATAATAAAGCAAACAAACGCAATGTGACATTTAATCATTCAGAATAATTTCCTTGTGTAACGCCTGCAAATCTCTTTGGATTTAAACACGTCAAATGTTTGGACACACGCTCACACAAATATAAAAGTCATCCAAATTATAAAATAACACATAAGTAGTGTGCATAATATTATACAATAGTGGCCAAAAGAGATGTCCGGCCTAGAAAAACTGACATCTTCACCCTTTATTTAAATATTAAAAATGTGTTTTTGTAAGCATGTGTAGTTGTGCTGGGAGTCGATTGTTTTATTTGTGATAATGCAATGAAACATGCCAAATTGTGACACAATTTTTGGCTAGACTGTCATACAAAGAAATTATGAACACATGCAAAAACAGGAGAACCAATTAAATATTAATAACTGGTTATGTTGTAGTCAGAATGCTTTTTCCTGTCAGCTTTTTGTTTTTCTATGCATTTTATTTTTTGCATAGTAAAGTAAAACCTGTAATAATTTTGTTAGATAAATACCATGACCACGTTTAGTTTTTGTTCTTCCCTCATAATTAAGATATTTAAAAAATATATAAAATATTTTCCTCATATTTTGATGGTTTAATCAAACTTATAGGGTCATTAAAAACAAACATCACTTTTGGCCACTACTGTACTACTATGAACTTATACATATAAAGTGGACACAGCGTTGCAATTCATATTCAGGCAAAGCACATGTCATTATATATATATATGCATGCTTCATAAATGAATAATATTTAAGAAACTGTTCCTAGTGGGGAATGTTGGTTGTTTATTATAATAAGGCTGGTATAAAACATTTCACCTTCGCTCTAAAGTTCGAATGGGAAGATATTCTGGAGACGCAGAGTCATGTTTAATTGAAGAGGTTTGTTATTTTAGGACCTGAAATATCAGCATTTTTTTCACAATATATATTGAACCAAAATAAACAAGACATGCAAGAAATCTTCCTTTCCTTTCATTTGAAAAGGCACAAAAAGCCAGCACAAAAGGCTAAATGGAGTGTATAAATTGCATATATGGGCATTTTTTTGCCATACCACATTTTGTTTTTGTGCATTTTTGCAATTTTTTGGCTCAAATGTGTGCATTGCCATGTGTACTGCGGCGTGCAAACTTAAAACACACAGTTTCTTTAAATATTCATCATGACAGACTCCAGGAATCACTGGACGACATGCATTTAAAACAGCATGTTTGAGTTACAGACCAAACCCACAGCATTTCAGCTCCAAACACGCTGGCAGTCTGACGCACAACTCTTTTAGTCTCTTGCTGATCCTACATGAAGACGCGACCGCCGACTGACCACACGCTCATATATTAGTAACACAAAACAATAATCGCTCGTGTGCTTCAGCCCGTCTGACAGAGCAAACGGTGAATCTGAATGCATTGAACAGCAGCTGTCAGCTGTTTGTCCCATCTGCATTCTGCGCAAACCACGAGTCATTACGTTTTTGTCTTGTTTTCCAGTAAAATAACGAAATGTCCAAGAATAACAAGATTGAGAAGTAAAAAAGACTTCCTTGAGCCAAGAAATCAGAGGAAAAAAGAATTGTGTTTCTTATTATTAGCTTAAACAGAAGTGCATCTTTGGACAGTTGGTGGCGCTAGAGGGATTGAGTTATAGACTCCAAATTTGCTGTGAGTTTTATTCAGACTGTCCTGTGTCTGTGTGCCAAACTTCACCATTTTCCAGCAGGCATTTCCTCATTCTTCCCTCGGGTCATTTTGACCCGAAACTCATAAAATTGTTTTTTTTAAAAATTAAAAATTGAGTGTTCATCGGAGTGGTCCAAGACCTTAGGACTTTTGTCGCACTCGAACCACAAATACACACAAAAATTGACTGGATTTGAAGGAGTTTTGTGGTTGAAATTTAAAAAAGTAACAAATCCTTCCCTCACGGGTCAATTTGACCCCCTTAGGAATGAATGAAATGCGAGGAATGCTTCAGTACACATAGAAAACACTAATAATGCTCAAAATTAAAAAGCTAAAACTTTACCAAAAAATGATTTTATAATGTCTACATGTGTATCTGAATGCATACTGAAGAGTAACTGACTTTAGGACCCAGCGGAACAGCTCATCCGCTCCATATAGAGCTATAAGGCCATCTAGTGGCAAGAGTCATGAAATATGATATATCTTTTTTTTTTTTTTTTTCCTCAAGAGATCGGCAAAGACAGCCAATGTAAGATATTTTGAGCCGAATTAAAAGAGTTATGCATGAAATTGTGAGTTATTTTGATTTTAAGTTGAAAGAATGTGAAGAATGTGCTTAAATTATATTATTTATTGATAAAATCTAGTTATTTAAAGGTAAATAAAATATAAAAAAATCTCCCAAAAAATTGCATAAAAAAATATTATAAAAATGAAATAATATAACATTTCTGGACAAAAAAAAAGAAAGAAAAAAAAAAGTATAATTTTAGGGCTTCGGGTCAATTTTGACCCGCGAGGGAAGGATTTGTTACAGAATGCGAGGGAAGGATGAGGGTTAAGTTTATTGTTCCCTAAAACCCTACAAAATTTTGTTAGATTTATTAAAGCATTAGATTTACGGTTAGAAAATAACCTTAAAATCTTTCATTTGACCTTGTTTTAAGGATGTTTAGATCACTTCATTGGAAAACGAGAGAAAGATACTGATGAAGATGATTTGTGCATGGTGTAGATCACCAAACATACACAAACACAACTACACCCTCTCACAGATATCACAGGAGTGAAAGTCTGTCATCCATTAATAATGTTGTCGTCAACACAAACGGCACAGATTCTACACAGATGATCGTTCACTCTGACGGCGTGTTTATAGAGTCATTACAGCTGCGCTTCTGTCTGCTACACACACGCTGTTGCTAAGGTGTTCTGTGCTATAAAAATAAAGGTTCCCAGTGGGAGTTTTCACAGCGACGCCATAGGTTTCTCTTTGCTTTCAGTTCTTAAAGGGATAGTTCACGAAAAAATGAAAATTACCCCATGATTTACTCACCCTCAAGCCATCCTAGGTGTATATGACATTCTTCTTTCAGCCAATCACAATCGGAGTTGTATAAAAAAAAATATCCTGGCTCTTCCAAGCTTTATAATGGGAGTGAATGGAGGATGAGATTTTGAAGGCCAAAAAGCGCATCCATCCATCATAAAAGTAATCCCTAAGGCTCCAGAGGTTAATAAAGGCCTTCTGGAGTGAAGAAAAATATCCATATTTATAACTATAAACTATAAAATCACTGGCTTCCGGTAACAGCCGTACGCGAGTCTAGTTCTGGTGGGACCTCTGACCCGACGCATGTAAAGTGACCTTTGACCCGATGCATGACGAGTGACCTCTGACCCGAAGCATTATGTAGGATGTAGGAGTAGTGTAAGCTCAGGTGAGCGTAGACGACCTCTTACCTGACGCATGACAAGTGACCTCTGACCCAACACATGATGAGTGACCTCTGACCCGAAGCATGACGTAGGATGTAGGAGTAACGTAAACTCAGGTAAGAGTAGACAACCTCTTACCCGACGCATGACGAGTGACTTCTCACCAGACGCATGACGAGTGACCTCTGACCCGACGCATGACGTAAGATGTAGGAGTACCGTAAACTCAGGTGAGAGTAGACGACCTCTGACCCGACACGACAAGTGACCACTGACCCAACACATGACGAGTGACCTCTGACCCGACGCATGACGTAGGATGTAGGAGTACCGTAAACTCAGGTGAGAGTAGACGACCTCTGACACGACGCATGACGTAGGATGTAGGAGTACTGTAAACTCAGGTGAGAGTAGACGACCTCTGACCCGACACATGACAAGTGACCACTGACCCAACACATGATGAGTGACCTCTGACCCGAAGCATGACGTAGGATGTAGGAGTAACGTAAACTCAGGTGAGAGTAGACAACCTCTTACCCGACGCATGACGAGTGACCTCTCACCAGACGCATGACGAGTGACCTCTAACCCGACGCATGACGTAGGATGTAGGAGTAGCGTAAACTCAGGTGAGAGTAGACGACCTCTGACCCGACACGGCAAGTGACCACTGACCCAACACATGACGAGTGACCTCTGACCCGACGGATGACGTAGGATGTAGGAGTAGCGTAAGCTCAGGTGCGAGTAGACGACCTCTGACCCGACGCATGACGTAGGATGTAGGAGTAGCGTAAGCTCAGGTGAGAGTAGACGACCTCTGACCCGACACATGACAAGTGACCACTGACCCAACACATGACGAGTGACCTCTGACCCGACGCATGACGTAGGATGTAGGAGTAGTGTAAGCTCAGGTGGGAGTAGATGACCTCTTACCCGACGCATGACGAGTGACCTCTCACCAGACGCATGACGAGTGACCTCTGACCCGACGCATGATGTAGGATATAGGAGTAGCGTAAGCTCAGGTGAGAGTAGACAACCTCTGACCCGACGCATGACGAGTGACCTCTGACCCGACGCATGACGAGTGACCTCTGACCCGACGCATGACGTAGGATGTAGGAGTAGCGTAAGCTCAGGTGAGAGTAGACGACCTCTGACCCGACGCATGACGTAGGATGTAGGAGTAGCGTAAGCTCAGGTGAGAGTAGACGACCTCTGACTCGACACATGACAAGTGACCACTGACCCAACACATGACGAGTGACCTCTGACCCGACGCATGACGTAGGATGTAGGAGTAGTGTAAGCTCAGGTGGGAGTAGACGACCTCTTACCTGACGCATGACGAGTGACCTCTCACCAGACACATGACGAGTGACCTCTAACCCGACGCATGATGTAGGATGTAGGAGTAGCGTAAGCTCAGGTGAGAGTAGACGACCTCTGACCCGACACGACAAGTGACCACTGACCCAACACATGACGAGTGACCTCTGACCCGACGCATGACGTAGGATGTAGGAGTAGCGTAAGCTCAGGTGAGAGTAGACGATCTCTCACCAGACGCATGACGAGTGACCTCTCACCAAAAGCATGACGAGTGACCTCTGACCCGACGCATGACGAGGGACCTCTGACCCGATGCATGATGTAGGATGTAGGAGTAGCATAAGCTCAGGAGAGAGTAGACAACCTCTGACCCAACGCATGACGTAGGATGTAGCAGTAGCGTAAGCTCAGGTGAGAGTAGATGACCTCTGACCCGACACGACAAGTGACCACTGACCCAACACATGACGAGTGACCTCTGACCCGACGCATGATGTAGGAAGTAGGAGTAGCGTAAACTCAGGTGAGAGTAGACGACCTCTGACCCGACGCATGACGAGTGACCTCTGACCCGACGCATGACGAGTGACCTCTGACCCGACGCATGACGTAGGATGTAGGAGTAGCGTAAGCTCAGGTGAGAGTAGACGACCTCTGACTCGACACATGACAAGTGACCACTGACCCAACACATGACGAGTGACCTCTGACCCGACGCATGACGTAGGATGTAGGAGTAGTGTAAGCTCAGGTGGGAGTAGACGACCTCTTACCTGACGCATGACGAGTGACCTCTCACCAGACACATGATGAGTGACCTCTGACCCGACGCATGACGTAGGATGTAGGAGTAGCGTAAACTCAGGTGAGAGTAGACGACCTCTGACCCGACACGACAAGTGACCACTGACCCAACACATGACGAGTGACCTCTGACCTCGTATTTCAAGGCACTTCAGTGGAACTTTGTCAGGTGAAAATTGAAAATCTCACAGCTAATTATATGAAGTATAATTCATGTCTGTAGCACAAACGCCGCAGGACGATTAGCGCACAAATTTTATATTAAAGCATCAGATGTTGTGTTGAACCCTAACATAAAATATGAGCAATAGTAATAATAGTGATGCTTGACTCATCAGAACAGTCTGGAAAGACTTTTGGGTGAAGCGAGAAAACGTGCAAAGTCACACAGTTGTTTTAAAGCCACTGAGCTCAGGTGATTAATGACGGAGTCTGTGGAGACTGAAAATTAGCCACAGATTGAATACAAATACACTGTGCATCGCAAACACACACACACACACACACACACACACACACACACACACACACACACACTCACACACTTAAACACGTGCACACATGGAAACTCTTACCTCTAAACACATGTGCAGTGAGTAAGATAAATGAAGTCTCAACAAGCACTCCACAAACACATGCAGGCCTCCACCACAGACACACACCGTAATTTCCAGAGTATTTAAATGCAGCGAGTCGTGCCAGCGTCGCGGATGTTCGTGCTTCGGCTCCAAACTGCAGTCCAAATTCTCCCCGCTGAGGTGTTTAAATCAGGTCTGGCTTCGACTCTCAAAGAGTTTCTCAGGGCTGTTTTCGACAGTCCCTCCAAAGACAGCACAGCAGTCGGCCGCTGTAATATTTCACTTCCAGGGAAAGGCTCTGGAGAAACAGATGTCCGTTCTCGAGCCCAGATTGATGTGCTGTCTTTCTGAAACGGTTGCATGTGTGTGTGTGTGTGTGTTTGTGTCCTACCAGAACACTTGACATATTCCTTTCAGACTAAACGCAATGATTTCATAACTCATTACACTTCATCGCAGATCCATTTCAAGTCAACATCATAGCAAAACTATGATCACAAGGCTGCATTTATTTGATCAAAAATGCAATAAAATTGTGAAAAATTATTGAAAATTAGAAGAACTGTTTTCTATGTGAATATATAGTAAAGTGTAATTTATTCCTGTGATCAAAGCTGAATTTATCATCATTACTCCAGTCTTCAGTGTCACATGATCCTTCAGAAATCATTCTGATATGATGATGTGATGCTCAAGAAACATTTATGATTATTATCAATGTTGAAAACAGACAATCTTCATCGTTACTTCTTCGCACACTCGCTCACTCGCTCACTCACTCACACACACACACACTCACTCACACACACACACTCACTCACACGCTCACTCACACGCTCACTCACACGCACACACACTCACACGCTCACTCACACACAGACTCACACACAGACTCACACACACACTCACACACACACTCACACACACACTCACTCACACACTCACTCACACACTCACTCACTCACTCACACACTCACTCACACACTCACTCACACACTCACTCACACACTCACTCACACACTCACTCACACACTCACTCACACACTCACTCACACACTCACTCACACACTCACTCACTCTCACTCACACACACTCACTCACACTCACACACTCACACTCTCACACTCACACTCTCACACTCACTCGCACACTCGCTCGCTCACTCACACGCTCACATACACTCGCTCACTCACACGCTCACACACACTCACACACACTCACACTCGCTCACACTCGCTCACACTCGCTCACACTCACACTCACTCACTCAGACACACACACTCACTCAGACACACACACTCACTCAGACACACACACACACACTCACACATACACACACACTCACACACACACACACACACACTCACTCACTCACACGCTCACACACTCACACTCACGCTCACACACTCACGCACACGCACACGCTCACACGCACACGCTCACACTCACACGCTCACACGCACACACACACTCTCTCTCACTCACTCACACACTCACTCACTCACACACTCGCTCGCTCACTCACGCACACACTCGCACGCTCACACACACACGCTCACACTCACTCACTCACAGACTCACACACTCACACACTCTCTCACACACACACACACACTCACTCGCTCACACTCACACTCACAAGCTCACACACTCACGCTCACTCACACGCTCACACACTCGCTCACGCGCGCGCTCGCTCACGCACGCGCTCACTCACGCACTCGCTCACGCACACTCGCTCACACACTCACTCACTCACACACACTCACTCACTCACTCACAAAATGAAAGAAACCATATCAGAGAACATGTTTGTTCCATCAGGACTAATTAGGAATGCGGTTTTTAAAGTGTTCCAATATTGTGTACAAGTGTTCCGTTGCTATGGCGCTCAATATTCCATTCTAAACACGGCCATCCTCTCACTTTCTGAGGAACACTGAGATATTAAAAACTCTGCAAACATGTGAAAACTACACGAGACAAACCGCAAGCCTTCATCTGAGCTCTGCTGGCAATAACACGTCAGTGACAGCCGCATGAATCTTCTGCATCACCGCTTTCCACATAAACACAAAATATGGCATCATAAAAACAAATATAGCAGAGCTGTGCCATATCTGACCTCTGCTCTGAATACCACAAATATTGTTTCAGGGGTGAAATCGCTCATTTATGAGCACAGATGTGCTGCTGACGCTTTGAACATCATCATCTGAGACGCTAGTCAAAGTTACGCTTCAATCAAAAACCACAGACATGCTGGAACATTTATTTATAAAAGGATTACAGGATATTTGGCTGACAGTGTATTTTATAGTTCATACCTGTACACATAATTCAAGTATATAACATTAATATTATACCAATCTAGAAACATCAAAAAAAAAAAGTGCTAGAGAAATAGTTTCCACAAGGCAAAGTCTTTCATCAAAAGAGGCCGAAACTCCATCAATTTAACACAACGCTGAAAAATTGTTAACTTGTAAAAATAAAACGATTACAAATATTTTTTGTTAATCTAAGTAAAGCTGAAATAAATATTAGAAAAAATTAAATAGATGAAAACTAATAAAATAGTATTTTAAGCACTAAAATTACTAAAACTGAAATAAAAATAAATGAAAGCTAAATAGAAATATTTAAAACAAACAAAAATTAAAAGCACATAACAAAATTGCTTAAACTTAAACTAAAATAAAAACTGAAAATATAAAATTAAAGGCAATTGATAATATACATAATACTAAAAATAACACTGCAATAAACTAAATAACATAAAAGTGGCTTAAAACGCTTCAAAACATTAATAATAAACTATATTAGACTTGCCCCATCAACATAAATTATAAAGGTAATTCATATTTTATTTATATATATATATATATATATATAAAAAACATTTTACTGTAATAATTACATGCCACATTAAATATAAAATATTTTACAGTAAATAATAAAAGTAGATTAATTGATACTTTTTACTTATAATATACCTATAATATTACCTAAAATATATTTCAAACAAATTAAATTGATTGTCTGTAAATACAATTTGATCTGAAATATTATTAGGATTATTCAAAAATGATTCACTCTGATGAACACGTGTTCAGTTCTGCCTCCACTTTATTACTGACTTTAAAAATTATAATTATGAGATTTAAAAAAATCTAAATTATAATTTGATATTAAGTCAAGTCGAAGTTATAGCATAAATCGAATGACAGTCAAAAATATGACAAGTCGAAATTATGGCACTAAATTAAAATGATGACAAAAAAAGTCAAAAAGAAATTGAAATTATGACATACTGAGTTGAAACTGACGGTCATAATTAGGAGATGTAAAAGTCAAAATTATGTCATACTAATTTGAAATTATGACAAAAAAAGTCAAAATTATGGCATATTAATTTGAAATTATGACTTGTCACAATTATGAGATAAGAAGCCAAAATCATGACATACTAAGTTGGAATTATGACTTAAGTCATAATTATGAGATAAAAAGTCAAAATGATGTCATACTAAATCAAAATTATGACAAAAAGTCAAAATTATGACATACTAAAGTGAAATTATGACAAGTCATAATTATGAGATAAAAAGTCAAAATTATGTCATACTAAATTGAAATTATGACAAATCAAAATTATGAGATAAAAAGTTGAAATTATGACATACTGAGTTGAAACTGACTTAAATCATAATTATGAGATGAAAAGTCAAAATTATAACATACTAAATTGAAATTATGACAAAAAGTCAAAATTATGACATACTAAATCGAAGTTATAGCATAAGTCGAAATTATGACAAAGTTAAAAATATGAGAAGTCAAAATTATGACATACTAAAATGAAATGATGACAAAAAAGTCTAAATGATGACAAATCAAAATTATGAGATAAATTGAAATTATGACGTCACAATAATGAGATAAGAAGCCAAAATTATGACATACTGAGTTGAAATTGACAAGTCATAATTATGAGATGAAAAGTCAAAATTATTACATACTAAGTCAAAATTATTACATACTAAATTGAAATTATGACAAATACAAAATCAATACAAAAATCAAAATGATGTCAATTATGACTGTCAACTCAATGACGACTTTAAATTTGTCAATTTCGACTTTTTAGGTTACAATTATGACTGTCATAATTCCGACTATGTATAATATAATTTTGACTTCTTATCCTCATAATTTAGAATTTTTGTCATTTCAACTTAGTGTGTATATTTCAACTTTTGTCATAATATTTACTTTTTTTTCTCATCCATTTTTTCTCATCTTTTCATGTCATAATTATGACTTAGCATGTCACGATTTCAACTTTTCATCTCATAATTATAGTTTACAGAGCATAATTTCCCCCCTGATGTGACGGATCCTCTGAATGATCTGGCGGGTTAAAGCGAGGCCTGTTAAAGATCTGATCTGAGATCAGAGGAAGGCTTTGATGATGCTTTGGTTCTACCGTTGAGTTGCACACATGCAGAAAGCGCTCAACGCCTCTGCTCAATGCGGCCTTTATACAGGCTGAACTCAGCGACTCAATTACAAATACCAGCCTTCAAAATGTTGCCCAATTATCGGTTTCATTGGGCTGATGGATGCCAGCTGGGCTTTCAGGCTTTGGACTCGGTTTCAGCCCATAAGTCACTCTGACGTGCGTCTCTGAAGTCAATCCAGAGGAAAAGTCCATAAAAATGTTCAAGCGTTAAACTGCAGCGCCATCAGGCAGAAATGCCGTCATGCACTTTAAGAGGAACCCAAGATGTGACCGATCACAAGATCTTCCCATCATGCGTTCTGATCTTTCTGAAGACAGCGTGATGCGAGTGTGAGCAGACGACGGGTGTATTACCGACTTCCTGACACGTTACGGAGCGGTTTTCATGGAGATTGACTGACAGGATCATCATCACTGCAGCAGAAAAGATATGATACATGTGATCTGCACAATCAGTGATTCTGGCCTTAAATAAAACTATCAAAGCCTCACCAAAGCTGCATTTATTTGATCAAAAATACAGTAAAAATAGTGAAATATTATTCCAGTGTAAATCATCTGTTTTCTATGTGAATATATAGTAAAGTGTAATTTATTCCTGTGATCAAAGCTGAATTTATCATCATTACTCCAGTCTTCAGTGTCACATGATCCTTCAGACTTAAGACATAATTAGGATAAAGTCAAAATTATGACCTACTAAAACAAAATTATGATATACTAAATTGAAATTATGACTTAAGTCACAATTACGACATAAATCGAAATTATCACATAAATTGAAATTATTATGTCAATTATGTCAATATCGACTTGTGATCATTTTAACTGTTACTTTCAAATGTAAGTCATAATTTCGACTAAGTGTGTCATAATTTTGACTTTTATTCTCCTTATTTTTAATTTTTGTCATAATTAATGATTCTGGCCTTAGATAAAAGTCTCTCCTGCTCTCCAAGGCTGGATTTATTTGATCAAAAATACAGTAAAAATTGAGAAATATTATTACGAATTAAAACAGCTGTTCTCTATGTGAATATATAGTAAAGTGTAATTTATTCCTGTGATCAAAGCTGAATTTATCATCATTACTCCAGTCTTCAGTGTCACATGATCCTTCAGAAATCATTCTGATATGATGATTTGATGCAATGCATTCTTGCTGAATAAAAGCCCTAATTCCTTTCAAATGAAAAAATGACTGACCCCAAACTTTTCTACAGTACTGTACACTAAATATGTATAACTAGATGTAAAGATCAGTGCTTATCAGCAAAAGAAAAGTGTTAAAATTCGAGGTAAGATTATGTTTTAGGCTTTGCTTATGCATGACAGCTGCAAGAAAAAGGTCACGATCACAATACAGTATCAATGCAGGACAGAAAAACTGAAGCTCCTGCAAGTCATCATGACCTGCAGAAAGCATTTCAGACACACGTGTTAGAGTAAAGCGCCACCTGCTGGTGAACATCGTGAACTACAGCCAAATCAAGTTCACAATATCATATTTCTTTATAAACCACTCTATTGTTATCATTATATCAGTTATAATAAGCACTTATTGACTAAACTGACTAAAGATCCTGACAGCAAATAAACATGCTATCCTGAAATGTTTGATTAAATGTGGCCTTTAGTTTGGATCTGAGCCTGTTATATAAACCAAATCTCATCTGCATCAAACTAATATTTGCTATATTCACTAACCAGCCAACTTAGATTTATTTAAGAGAAATCAAACAGCTTCAAGGTTGCCTACAATGACTAATGCATTAAAGCTTTATAAACATGCACAAGTTTAATGGCCTTATTTAGGAGAAATCTATCCATGTGTTTTTAGATACATTTTAAACAATTTCTATGACTGGCTATACAAACATGCAAGAATGCATTAAAATGAAAACATTGATTTTACTTCATTTATCAAAGCATTGCTCTCAAACAAAGGGATTGTGTCATGTTTAATATTCATGGTGTGTGTCATGAAGCGGACAATCTCCACCCCCCAAAACTGGAGCCATTTTACAGAAGAAAGAGAAGAGCATCAACACCAGCAGAAACCACATAATACTGATTTACAGTGAGTTACAGCCTTTCATATCTACATGCGGTCTATAATAATCGCTGATAACGCTCGCGCGGTTTGTTTAATGCACTCATGCATGTGTCGAATAATGAATTTCGTCTATTTTATCAATGCATCCGATTTTGTAACGCATATTTAACGAAATTTATGACCCGCCAAAAGCGCATCAGCATTGCATTATTATTGTTTACTTGTTTGACTATAAGCGTCAGTGCAGACGGATTAGGGGAAAACGCATTTAAAAGATAATTCTGAGGGGGGGAAATAACAGTAAATTAAAATAACATATTCTTACGCATTACAGCTGTCAATACATTAAACGCTTTAAATAATATAACAAATAAAGAGATTATCCATGTGCAGAGGAGCTGTCATGTGATCTGGATGGCGCTCATGCCGTAACTCTCCGAATGTAAGCGCAAGAGAAAACAGTAGCGCTTACTTACATGATACAGAAATGTGTTAAACTGAGTAAACGGGGTTTTAATGCAGACACAAAAGACATTGGCTGCGTCCAAATTCGCATATTATCCGTCATAAATAGTATTTGAAATTAGAATTAAGGCTAATATTGCCCACAACCCATTTCGCGTTGGACGAGGATTCGATTAGAACTACAAACACGACTAAAAAGTGTTAAAAACTACAAACATGGCGGATGTGCGAGTCTCCGACGGTTAGATAAAGGGGTTTGTTTGAGTGATTAATAATCAGTATCTAACCTGACGAAAATATATTTATTCAACGTTATACACATTATATTTCATCTACAACAGCATTGTGAACTTTTGTAACGATATGTTTGGTCATTAAGTTTTAAATGCATCTGCAAACACCTTTTTGCATAACGTACTGATATTATTACAGCATCAGATCGACGCCATTTTAAAAATCATATTCCACATATTTCATAAGTGTGTCAAAATTTTGACTTTTATTTTGAATTTTTATGTCATAATTAATTATTCTGGCTTAAGATAAAACTATTGAATCCTCTCTTCTCACCAAGGCTGCATTTATTTGATCAGAAATACAGTAAAAAATGTGAAATATTATTACAAATTAAAAGAACTGATTCCTGTGATCAAAGCTGAATTTTCAGCATCATTACTCCAGTCTTCTGTGTCACATGATCAGATCGCAAACAAAATCTCAAAAATCATATTCCAACATAAACTTTTCCTAATCTTGTGAGAACAATCACATTACTCATAAAGTAAGCTCGTTCAGCCGAGCGCATATACTGTGTTTTACGGTAACTGAGTTCATGTGTGACCGTTGGCTCATGCTCACCTCAGTTAGATGTAAAGATCATCAGTTGGAGAGCTGTTTTAATAATAATGTCATCTCATAACTTATCCAGAGAAGCGCTTATAGGCTCAGCGACACTGGGAGTGGTTTTTATAGCGGGATATTATGTGGGTAAGTGGGAAACCATAGAAATACAGCAGAAGTCAATCGTGTGTAACTGTCCAGAAGTTCGTGTAACTTAGTTTGATTCAACAAGCCGCTATTAAAGGCGCAGCGCCCAATTAATTTAAATAAACAAAAAGAACCAATCAGTTCATCGAAACGACTTTACATGTTCAGCTGTGCCTGTGAAAAATAAATATCATGTGTTGACTTTTTTTTCCTAATCTTTTGTAATAAAAGGAGAAATTACTGGGAAAAAAAACTATTTTTTAAGACTTTCCACCTACAGTAAATTGCATACAGAAGTATGACATATTTATATATACAATAAAAATGTATTGTCTTATTAAATATAAATCCTTTCAAATTTTGAAAAAAGGAAAACTACACAAAAAAGTTGGAACCCTAATAATAATAATAATGCTGGTTTGTAAATCTTATGATTTTAATACGACGAGTTCAAAAACAACTTTCATGCTGTAAATAATATATTTATTTTAAAAACATTACATATGTAATTGCACAAAATACTGAGGTGTTTCAGTGAAAATACACCTGCGCATAAAATTACATGTTGAAATTGTAAATAGTTAAATAATAATAGTAAAAAATTGCACATGGAATTGAAAAAAAAGGTGTTTTAGTGAAAATAAAAATGCTTGTGAATGCAAACATCACAATTTTATGTTGGAACTGCGAATAAATAAAAATAATAATGAAATAAATGTTAAATTAATTTGCAAGAAATCCCACATGGAAAAAGAAGATCATGAATGTCATCTTATGAAATGTACACTAAATAACACACAGTATAGCCAAACGTCATTTCTATCTCTGATTTCTTCTTTCTAAAGGCAAACGCAGATCTAAATTCTTCAGAATGACGTCGGGTAAAAGCCACGTGGGTAAGAAAGACGATCCAGTGATGCAGTACCTGTTGAACCATTCCCTGCGGGAACATCCGGCCCTGAAGAAACTCCGGCAGGTAACGATGCTCATCATGTCCGTCTCACCCTGAAAACACACAGATGTCCATAGACAATGAATAGGGATAAAACTGCATTTATGCATTTAAGGGTTAAATTCAAAAGGTATCACTACTAATATACACCGATCAGGCATTACATTATGACCACCTTCCTAATATTGTGTTGGTCACCCTTTTGCTGCCAAAACCTGACCCGTCGAGGCATGGACTCCACTAGACCCCTGAAGGTGTGCTGTGGTATCTGGCACCAAGATGTTAGCAGCAGATCCTTTAAGTCCTGTAAGTTGCGAGGTGGGGCCTCCATGGATCGGACTTGTTTGTTCAGCACATCCCACAGATGCTCGATTGGATTGAGATCTGGGGAATTTGGAGGCTAAGTCAACACCTCAAACTCGTTGTTGTGCTCCTCAAACCA
Organism: Coreius guichenoti; assembly: GCA_039654105.1. Lineage (NCBI taxonomy): Eukaryota > Metazoa > Chordata > Actinopteri > Cypriniformes > Gobionidae > Coreius > Coreius guichenoti. The sequence goes on along the minus strand of CM077187.1, from coordinate 36,423,707 downwards.
TTCCTGAACCATTTTTGCTTTGTGGCAGGAGCATTATCCTGCTGAAAGAGCCACAGCCACCAGGGAATACCGTTTCCATGAAAGGGTGTACATGGTCTGCAACAATGCTTATGTAGGTGGTACGTGTCAAAGTAACATCCACATGGATGGCAGGACCCAAGGTTTCCCAGCAGAACATTGCCCAAAGCATCACACTGCCTCCGCCGGCTTGCCTTCTTCCCATAGTGCATCCTGGTGCCATGTGTTCCCCAGGTAAGCGACGCACACGCACCCGGCCATCCACGTGATGTAAAAGAAAACGTGATTCATCAGACCAGGCCACCTTCTTCCATTGCTCGGTGGTCCAGTTCTGATGCTCACGTGCCCACTGTTGGCGCTTTCGGTGGTGGACAGGGGTCAGCATGGGCACCCTGACTGGTCTGCGGCTATGCAGCCCCATACGCAACAAACTGAGATGCACTGTGTATTCTGACACCTTTCTATCAGGACCAGCATTAACTTCTTGAGCAATTTGAGCTACAGTAGCTCGTCTGTTTGATCGGACCACACGAGCCAGCCTTCGCTCCCCACGTGCATCAATGAGCCTTGGCCGCCCATGACCCTGTCGCCGGTTCACCACTGTTCCTTCCTTGGAGCACTTTTGATAGATACTGACCACTGCAGACCGGGAACACCCCATAAGAGCTGCAGTTTTGGAGATGCTCTGACCCAGTCATCTAGCCATCACAATTTGGCCCTTGTCAAACTCGCTCAAATCCTTACGCTTGCCCATTTTTCCTGCTTATAACACATCAACTTTGAGGACGAAATGTTCACTTGCTGTCTAATATATCCCACCCACTAACAGGTGCCGTGATGAAGAGATAATCAGTGTTAGTCACTTCCCCTGTCAGTGGTCATAATGTTATGCCTGATCGGTGTATGTTTAAGAATAATCTGCAATGCCCAAAATGGGAACATCCCTTTGAATTGTTGTGTTTACTGAAGATGTATTTCTCTAGAAAACCATGGAGCACGAGTTGAACGGGATCATGGTGGCCTGTGAACAGGCGCAGCTCATGGCAAATTTAGCCAGATTAATCAAAGTGGAGAAAGCCATTGAAATCGGTATGTGACTGAACACTGAACACTGGTGAAAACACCTGGCCGTGTGCTGAACTCAATCTGTGTGTGTTCAGGTGTGTATACGGGCTATAACGCCATGAGCATCGCTCTCACCCTGCCTGAAGACGGGAAACTGATCGCATGCGACGTCAATGAGGAATTCATCAACATCGGCAGACCCTTTTGGAGACTGGTCAGTGTATGCTCGGTCTTTCCCTTTCCGTTTCCTATCACAGATCTTCATTATTAGTCCACTGTACTGTTCATAAACTACAAGACAATATTAAAAACTCACTATACTAATAGTTAATAAAAATCATTGTTTTCGTGTTTTGTTCATGTAAAAAGTTATAAGGGAACGAGTAATATCCTATGAGACGGTATAAGCGGTATAATTTTCTTTCCATTTGTATGTTTATCTTTATTTATTTAGTTTTATTTGTTACTTTTTACACTCATATGGGTGTATGGTTATATGTATATGTAGGTGATTGTACAATACAATTTTATGTTGAAATTGCAAATAGTTAAATATTAATAGTAAAAAATTGCATGGAATTGAAAAAGAAAATCTCCAAGCAAGAAACTGAGGCGTTTTAATGAAAATAAAACTGCTCATGAATGCAAACATCACAATTTTATGTTGAAATTGTGAATAAATAATAATAATAGTTCCTTGTTTATGAAAAGCATTTAAGTATTTAAAAAACAAAGCCATTTGCAATAATAAAACCCTTTTCTATAAAGTTCATATTTGCTGTAATGAAATGTTCAAGCCTTTTTGAGCAGGAAGTGTCTCTACAGGAAAACCTGGATTTTCCGCAATCCCATAAATTGTTTAATATTGGATTGCATCATGTTAATAAAGTTCATATGTCCTTATCAGAGACCATAAACCTTCAGCATCGCCATTATGTGGGTTAATATTGTTACCTATTAACTATGTTAAAAGTGTCTTACGTTTAACCCCAGTTTGCTCTAACGCATGGTCACTAAAATTAATATTCATATAATTTGCTTTGCACTTTTTTTGTGTTTTATGAATTAACAAATTTATTATGAAGTTTTTGGATCTCCAGGTTCATGTATGTGTGATCAGACTCAACACTTTGAGCAATCAGGCTCGATTACATTAATTTCCATTATAATCATGTATTTAATAATCTTTGTCTCATGTTCTGATATCTTCTCAGGGTTGTGTTGAGCACAAAATCGACGTGCGTCTGAAGCCAGCTCTGCAAACTCTTGGTAAGATCTGGATTTATTCAAGCATTGTGACATTTTTTAACATCCAAATAACCTTTAGTCTACACATTCAAACACACTCTGTTTTTTGGATGAACAGCAAAAAAACAAACATAATATACAGTATCTGCGAGCAACATTTATCGGGGTTCAAGCGTTTAAGGCCTTTAAGCACATGTGTAAAAATTTTGTTTTTTGTTTAAAAAGTAAGCACTTAGATCATAGATGGAAAAGACCATTTACAGCCAATATAGGCAATTTACCATAGGAAATATGATATAAGATGATATAAGTTTTTTAACAGTTAAAGCATCACCTATGGTCCGATCTCCCTAAAAGTTGGCATGCTTCTTTAGAGTCATATGCTGCATGTGCTCACCTATTTTCGTGAAGTTCAGAGTTTTTGTTTAGGATTTATAGGCTTTTGAGTATATTTTGCCATACCCATTTTATAAATGACCCTGTTATAGCAACCAAAAGGGTAAAGTTCAATTTTTTTTTGTGCTAATTATTGATCTAGAGAGTCCAGAGAATTGTACTGCATTGGTTTTATTCAGATTGAGCAAAAAACCTAGGAAAAGTTTTTTACATAATCGCGAATATTTAATAAACGATTTGATTGACAGCAGTGGTTCTTGAGGCAAAGTTGTTCAGTATGAGGAGATCTATGCAATAATATGAATATTGTGTGAAACACCACGTGATTACAGAGGCATAAAACTTGTTAGCGCCAACTAGTGGCCGATTTCTTTCAAAATTCTTACAAACCTCTAGGGACAGGAGTCGAACATGCTCACCGAGTTTCGTTACGATTGGCCTCTGTTAACCTAGTCTAATAGATGCTCAAACTTCATTGGCTGATGCCGGCTATGTTTTTTGAGATACGCCAATGTCCTCATAGACTATCATGATACCTTGTTTTTTTCCTGTTAAAGCGCCACCAAGTGGCCAATCGGCGCGATTTTTTTCCACGTGACTTCAGATTGAGCTCATACACGTGTCCCAAGTTTGGTGAAAATATCTCATTCTTAGTGACCGTGAATCGAAATCTCAACTTTTTTTGATAAATATTGATATTCACTCTCCAGAGAATATTTCTGCACTGGTTTGTTTCCGATCAGGCCAAAAACCTAGGACTAGTTTACAAAAGTAGGTTTTTCAAAATACCCGAAAATATCTCCAGAACGACGAATGCCAGAACAGCATGCATTTTGCCTGTCACATTGTATGATTTTTAAATAATTAATTTGCATTTTATTGCATGACATAAGTATTTGATCACCTACCAACCAGTAAGAATTCCGGCTCTCACAGACCTGTTAGTTTTTCTTTAAGAAGCCCTCCTGTTCTCCACTCATTACCTGTATTAACTGCACCTGTTTGAACTCGTTACCTGTATAAAAGACACCTGTCCACACACTCAATCAAACAGACTCCAACCTCTCCACAATGGCCAAGACCAGAGAGCTGTGTAAGGACATCAGGGATAAAATTGTAGACCTGCACAAGGCTGGGATGGGCTACAGGACAATAGGCAAGCAGCTTGGTGAGAAGGCAACAACTGTTGGCGCAATTATTAGAAAATGGAAGAAGTTCAAGATGACGGTCAATCTCCCTCGGTCTGGGGCACCATGCAAGATCTTACCTCGTGGGGCATCAATGATCATGAGGAAGGTGAGGGATCAGCCCAGAACTACACGGCAGGACCTGGTCAATGACCTGAAGAGAGCTGGGACCACAGTCTCAAAGAAAACCATTAGTAACACACTACGCCGTCATGGATTAAAATCCTGCAGCGCACGCAAGGTCCCCCTGCTCAAGCCAGCGCATGTCCAGGCCCGTCTGAAGTTTGCCAATGACCATCTGGATGATCCAGAGGAGGAATGGGAGAAGATCATGTGGTCTGATGAGACAAAAATAGAGCTTTTTGGTCTAAACTCCACTCGCCGTGTTTGGAGGAAGAAGAAGGATGAGTACAACCCCAAGAACACCATCCCAACCATGAAGCATGGAGGTGGAAACATCATTCTTTGGGGATGCTTTTCTGCAAAGGGGACAGGACGACTGCACCGTATTGAGGGGAGGATGGATGGGGCCATGTATCGTGAGATCTTGGCCAACAACCTCCTTCCCTCAGTAAGAGCATTGAAGATGGGTCGTGGCTGGGTCTTCCAGCATGACAACGACCCGAAACACACAGCCAGGGCAACTAAGGAGTGGCTCCGTAAGAAGCATCTCAAGGTCCTGGAGTGGCCTAGCCAGTCTCCAGACCTGAACCCAATAGAAAATCTTTGGAGGGAGCTGAAAGTCCGTATTGCCCAGCGACAGCCCCGAAACCTGAAGGATCTGGAGAAGGTCTGTATGGAGGAGTGGGCCAAAATCCCTGCTGCAGTGTGTGCAAACCTGGTCAAGAACTACAGGAAACGTATGATCTCTGTAATTGCAAACAAAGGTTTCTGTACCAAATATTAAGTTCTGCTTTTCTGATGTATCAAATACTTATGTCATGCAATAAAATGCAAATTAATTACTTTAAAATCAAACAATGTGATTTTCTGGATTTTTGTTTTAGATTCTGTCTCTCACAGTTGAAGAGTACCTATGATAAAAATTACAGACTTCTACATGCTTTGTAAGTGGGCAAACCTGCAAAATCAACAATGTATCAAATACTTGTTCTCTCCACTGTAACAAATGAAATCATATTAAATATGGAATTTGAGGATATAATGATGAACATGCATGTGAACGACCTTGAGCAGGAAATGGGAACGTGGCCTCTGATGATGTTTTTCGTTCTGTTGTTTGTTGTCAGACGAGCTTCTGGCTGCCGGTCAAGCAGAGACGTTTGATTTCGTCTTCATTGACGCTGACAAAGTCAACTACGACAACTACTATGAGAAATCCCTGCAGCTGGTCAGGAAAGGAGGAATAATCGCTATAGATAATGTGAGTGATCATGTCTGTTCATAAAAACTTTATACTTTTAACTCCTGAGAGTTCTTCCATTAAAACTGACTTACAAGTGATCGCAAGGAATATTTCAGACAAAGTTAGAATCCTGTCATCATTTCCTCATCTTCATGTCGCTCCGAAGTCCAAACCCGTATGATTTTGTTCCGTAGAAGATTAAAGATGTTTTGTACAATAATGCTTTATAAAACTGTAATACTGTGAAATATTATTCCATATATAGTAAAGTGTAATTTATTCCTGTGATCAAAGCATCATTACTCCAGTCTTCAGTGTCACATGATCCTTCAGAGTTAAGACATAATTAGGATAAAGTCAAAATTATGACCTACTAAAACAAAATTATGATATACTAAATTGTAATTATGACATAAAGTCGAAATTCTGGAATACCAAGTCGAAATGATCACTTAAAAAGTAAGTTGAGTCTGATCACACATACATGAACCTGGAGATCCAAAAACTTCATAATAATGTTGAAATTATGACAATTATAACAAATCAAAATTATGACATAAATATGTCAATTTCAACTGTTTGTCATAATTTCGACTTTCTCATACTTATGAATTTAAGTGTGTCATAATTTTGACTTTTATTCTCATTATTTTGAATTTTTATGTCATAATTAATGATTCTGACCATAGGTAAAAGTCTCTTCTGCTCACCAAGGCTGCATTTATTTGATCAAAAATACAGTAAAAATTGTGAAATATTATTACTATTTAAATCATCTGTTTTCTATGTGAATATATAGTAAAGTGTAATTTATTCCTGTGATCAAAGCTGAATTTATCATCATTACTCCAGTCTTCAGTGTCACATGATCCTTCACAAATCATTCTGATATGATGATTTGATGCTCAAGAAACATTTATGATTATTATCAATGTTGAAAACAGCTGTGCTGCTTAATATTGTTATGGAAACCATCATACGTTTTAAAAGTCATTTATCTGATATAGAATCTTTTGTAACATTATGAATGTCTTTACTGTCACTTTTGATCTATTTAATGCGTCCTTACTTAATAAAAGTATTAATTTTTTTAAATAGAATAAAACTTTTGAACAGTAGTGTATAATCTTTGGTTGAACTGTATCTGTTAGCAGAGGGCTGAATGACACTGTTCTCCTTCAGGTCCTGTGGAGCGGTAGAGTGGTGAACCCAGAAGAGGGCGACGTCGACTCCATCAGCATCGATGCGTTGAACAAGAAGCTCCATCGGGACATCCGGGTCAATCTGAGCATGCTCACGGTCGGCGACGGCCTAACATTAGCATTCAAAATCTGACATGAACGACACCATTCATAATCATTACTTCACGTTGCTCGATTGAGGATATGCACTGTAATAACTGAAGTTTGACCATATAAATATGAAGTTTTGTATTCAAATGTTTATAGTGCCAAATACTGATTGTGCTACTGAAAAAAACTGTGGAAATGTACAATGTATTTGTGGTATACAATTTTTCAATAAACAAAATTACTGCTCTGTAATATTTTAAATGTATTTTATTCATTTTTAATAATTTTGTTGTGTTTTTGTTTTTTATTTCAGCTTTAGTTGAAAAAAAAAAAAAATTCTACAGTTTTTTATCAATTTTTATTTCAGTTTTAGTTATTTTAGTACATCAAGTTAACCCTCTATGGTATGCATTATGTTCTAAGCATGAAATATTTTTTCAAATAAGTTATTACATGAAATAGCTTCAATCATACAAATCAAAACGATTTTTGGAGGGTACTCAGGGAAGCGTTGCCAATTCCTTTTCCTACTTAAATGCACATTTCTTTTAGAAATTGATAGATTTATATACTTGTAACACATGCAAAACAAAAATAAGTAGATCCCTATCATTTAGCCTTCAAAATGGCTCATCCTCACTCTGCACTCTTCCCACTGCCCTTTCTGTAAAACATTGCTGTATTTATTTTCTGAAAAGAAGAAACAGTTTTATTTATACATAAATACAACTATTCATATATATCTATAAAAATCCTACTGTGCTACAGCGTTGTCATAAGGAAACATTGATATTTTCTCAATTTACAGTAAAACAATGTTAGACATTGATTTTGAATAAAAATATGTAATTTATGATATAATTTACTTACCAAAAATGCTGCAAAAAATTAATATGATTATCCTACTGCTCATAAAACATTCACTACTGAAAATAAATTCCAGCACAGCAACCATAACGAAATAGACAATAGATAATGCTTTACAGTGAACTCTGTTAGAGAGCTACATATAACAATTTATCTGTTTAATGAAACCCCCCACTCACCTGTTGAGTAATAAAAACACCATCATCTGCGCGTCGCTTTTACAACATTTTCAAATCCCTCCGTTCTCGCTTGTTTCTTGTTCTGTCGCGTTCTCTTTTCTCCAGCAGACTCTCTTCTGTTCGGCGTTTGTTTAAAACGGATGATTCCCCGGAGGCTGGAGATTTAGCGGCTCCATGGCAGCCGTTCTCGCTCGTTGCAACTTGTTTACGGATATGACGAAACACGCGCGGGCGAGTGACGCATGAACGCAATTTCCCGCGAAAACCATCCCGTCAGGTCTAAAATATAAACACTTATAATACGCTTACCATAGTGAATCAGGGTAAAACAAAAACACGTTTTGGAATTAGCACTGATGATGTATCAACTTATTTATATTTTGTTAAGTTTGAACAAAAATATTAACTTAGTGTACCTTTAAATGAAATTAGGAATGTTGCTCATCAAGTTGCTCAAATAAATTACGTTTTTAGTTGACATTTCAAATAATGAGCATTTTTTTATGGTTTTTTTTCATTTAACTATAACAAAGCTGGAAATATTTTGGAATTCATGGAAATAAATTGGATGCGCATTTAAATTTTTTATAAAGTTCAAACATTCATGTTGGAATTGGCTTGCATGAGTATTTAATAAGTAGTTAAACACACAAAACAATTCCAGTTTTAGGACTTTATTGCAAAGGCTGACATAGAGCAGGGTGTGATTGTGCGGTTTAGCAGCTTCATCTCTCCAAACATCTCACTAGAGAACCCGTCTGAACATCATAAAGCCTGAACACAGACAAAGGAGGACGAGAAAGCCAGACTACCACAACAGCCACGCAGAAACCAGCCAACAAAAGCGTCACTAAACAGCAGCGCAATGTGCAAATCATCTACATTCAGAAGAACATTAAAAGAAAAAAACAGACCAAAATGAGACTTCTGCCATTATTTACAGGGTGAGTATTTTGAGCATTTTGATTCAAACACTTTTTGAAGATTTATGCAGCTTTTTACTACACAATCACAGTTAGTAACAGTCCGTCAAGCTCCAAAAAGTACAAAATGTTGCTCACACAAAGCCATCGTATGGTTTCAGAAGACTGTATTTAGTGCTCAAATCATATTATTTCATAGTGTTTTTAATGTTTTTATTTTTTGAAGCTTGACAGTTGTATAGAAAAGAGCTGCATAAAGATTTGTCAATGCATCATAAAGGTTTGCAACAACATAATTAAAATTTTTGGTGAACTATTCCTCAGAAAAATCAGCTGTACAGAAAAGCACATACAGATTGAAAGCGCTGGTTTGGAGAGAAATATCGACCGTGCAAATAAATAAGAGACGACGGATAGGTTTGGGTTCAGCACTCCCTTTCCGGACGAGTCAGAGATCCGGACGCTACGCCTCCAGCTCCAGTCCCAGACCCAGTTTATGGCCTCCAGCGTTGATGCTCTTTCCATCAACCAGGGCGGAGAGCGTCAGCTTCACTCCTGGACACACACACACACACACACACACACACACACACACACACACACACACACACACACACACACAGTCTGCATTAGACGGTTTTCTCAGATCAGCACGCAAGCGACAACTCATGGAAAAACTGGCCGGCTCACATTTCATCACAAAATCAAAAGAGGAGAGATTAGAAGACTTATTCTGTACATATTACATATATTTTTTTTTATTTTGGGTCATGCTTCATTTAATGAGATTTACCCAGATATTAATTTCAGCGTTCACATTGCATATATGGAATATGACAGAAACACTGTTGGTATGAAAGCACTGCATATGCCTGCAGTTATAATAATACTGCACTACTGCTTATTAGAAAAAATAAAACAAAATAATTTTAACACAAAAATAATAAATAATAAAATATAAAGTTGAACAGATTATATTTGGTGAAATATATATATTTTATACAAAATAAAATTTGTTAAATAAAAGGAAATAATTTTTATATACAACAATAAAATAAGACAAAATAAAGTAAATTAAACATTTTATACAAAAAACTATTTTATACACAAAAAAAACCAAAACAAAATATTTTATACAAAATAAAATAATTTTATATACAACAATAAAATAATAAGACAAAATAAAATAAATTAAAAATGTTATACACAAAAAATAAAATAAAAAAAATATTTCATACAAAATAAAATTAGTTAAATAAAAAAAATTATATACACAACAAAAAATAAAAAACAAAATATTTCATACAAAATAAAATAAAAATATAATAAAATAATTGTTAAATAAAACAATTTTATATACAACAATAAAATAATAAAAAAACAAAATAAATTAAACATTTTATACAAAATAAAACAAATGTTATACACAAAAAAAAAAATATAAATAATATTTTATACAAAAATTAAAACAAAATATTTTATAGAAAATAAAAATATAATAAAACAAAATAAATAAATAAAACAAAATACTTTTATACAAATAAAATGAAAATAATTACAAATTATTTTTTACACAAAACAAAAAACATTTTATAAAGAACAAAAAATAAAAAATAAACAAAATAAAATTAGTTAAATAAAACAAAATAATTTTACACACAACACACACACACACACACTCACTCACCTGGCCTGAGGGTCTGAGTGTAGCCGATCCCAACCATGCTGGAATTATTCACTTTAGCCTGAGAGGAAAACAGATGCTGTTTAATGACTGATGCATCTCACTCACAGTACGACCACTCTCACTTTATATCATGATAACATAATCACAATACATACTGTTATTTTGAGCTTGAAATTCAAACCCAACATGTTTTACTATCCTGTTATGGATAATCCAGGGAATGTTCTTCATCTCATTTGATCACTTGCTCTTTGTTTATCTGTGTTTGAACTTAAATATTTCTATTTTTATTTTCATCATTACTTCACTTTTGTCTGAATTTATATTTTTATCGTTTGTCCCACCCTGTATGCATCATAAATATGTTTAAATAAATCATTAAAAATCATCATAACAACAACTGTTAAAGTTAGAAAAGCTACAAATTTATATGGAGAAAGCCATTAATATAAATAATTTCTTTATAAATCAAACCCAGAAGGGAGATTTAAGTAGAGTCATTTGTAGTCTTTGTAAGGTGAAACTGAATTAAAATTGAAGTTTAAATAGTGAAATATCTCCCACAAGTGATGTAAACACCAGCAGAAGATCAGCGGCAAAAACATCAATGATATCCACAGGATTATATGCATTAACAATGAGGAAAGTTGTAAACAACCTACAGCACACGTCGGATGTGAGTGGTGCAATGCATCAACAAAAACTGAATTGCTCTTATTATAATGAAAAGCTGTCTACACTATATATGTCCATCTAGGACCGTAATGTCTACCGTCTCCCTGTAATGAAGCCCAGCCCATACGGCAGATCACATGACCGTGAGTTTTGAGAGAGACACTCACACTAATAGAGGAGCTGGAGTCCAGCATGTATTTGGCGGCGATGCCGAAGCGTGTGCTGTTGTTGCCAGCGGTCCAGGCCAGATTCACTGCCGTCTCCAGGTCACCGTTCACTTTCTGATAAATAGAGCCGCCAAACTCCGTCCCATCATTCCTACAACACACACAGAAAGACAATCATTCACAGTTGCACACACACAGCTGTGTCGCGGTGAAGCGTCAGATGATTGAGGACGACACCAGCGCGGTTCACAAGATCTACAGGGAAGAGTTTGGTCCAGAAAGAAACAGATCAACTGCTGCATCATGGGTTTGAGTACTGATACATGCCAAACACTGCGTTACATACACATAAACAAACTGTTGTTATTTATTCATTATAAATTACAATAATAATAGTTATTCATCAGTTATAAGTAATAAACAATTTTATTAATAATAATATTATTGTTGTTGTTTATTAATTATGAATAATAAGTATAATAATAATGATAGGAATAACTATAATAATAATCAATATCTAAATATCAAAATACTAAATATCTTTTATTTATAAATTTAATATATATATACACATACATTCATACAAACTGATTCTAAATAAATATTAATGAGTAATAAATGAGTAATAATGATTGTTATTATCATCGTTAATAATAATTATATTAAATTATTACATCAAATAAAAACAAAATATTTATTTATAAATCATAATTTTATATATTTATTTATAAATCATAATTTTATATATATATATATATATATATACACACACACAATTAAAAAGGTCCTAAATAATAATTATTAATAGGTAATAAATAATAGTAATTATATTATTATTGTTTTTATCATCATCGTTAATAATAATTTTTTACAATTATAAATAGTTAACAAATAATAATGATAAAGTTATTTATTACCTAATTATATTTAATAAATACATCAAATTTTTTTATTTATTTAGCAATCATAATTATACGTGTATAGATATGATTATTAAAAAAAAAAATATATATATATATATATAAAAACATTACTCTAAATGATAATTATTAATAAGTAATAAATAATAATAATGATGATTATTATTTATAATCATCATCATCGTTAATAATTATTTTTTACAATTATAATAAGTTTACAAATATGTTAATAAATGTTATTTATTACTTATAAATAATAATAAATATGATATTTAATACATTTAATATATTAAATAAAAATAATTGTTTTTATTATTATTTAGTAAATATATTTGTTATTAATCATAAATACTATTGTCGGTTATTATTATTAGATATTTGTTTTAAATGATTATAAATAATTATTATTTATTAATTATAAATAATAATAATAGATATGTAATATAAATATTATTAAATAATAAGTAATAATGGATTGTTAAAGCAGAACTTACACATTAGTATGCAGCTGGAAGTCTCCGGTCTTGTATCCGATTGCAAAGTTGCTGCGAGAGATTTTGGACTTGGCGGAGTCAAAGGTCATCTGGTATCCAGCGAGCCAGCCCTCGTATCCCAGCACGGCCGTTCCGTGGACGGCAGGACCGGCAAAGTCAAAATCCACATCACAGCCCACGTTTACATATTCACGCTTATAGGCCGACTTCACCTTTCCACTCTTCTTGCTATTAAAATAACACAAATAAACGTTAAAATCACCTCATCTAAAGCTAGCGATGCTTATGACGTGGCATTTAACTCATCGTACCCAGTGTTAGGAGAGAAGGTCGTGTCAAAGGTCAGCTTCAGTCCTTTGGTGATCTGTGAAACACCAAATACTGTTATTAGAGGGGCACAATATATTATTCGCCTTTTGTTGCAAAAGTGAACGCACCCTTACCTCTCTTAGGGTAGTCTGAGGGTTTCACAGGAAAATCATCGCTATAGTTTGATCTGAGACCTTTCCAATGATATATGACCTGAACATTACATATCTGTGTGATCTGTGTTCAACTGTGTGATGTTTTCACCGATTCCTATTACGGTTATTATGAATGTACTTCATAAATTGTGAAACAGGGCCTCTAATTGGTAATTTGTAAGCAGCATTTGTAATCCAGATTCTAAGCTTTTAAATGACACTTGATTTGCATTTTAATTTGCTAAATGCCAGCTGAAAGGGTTAAACGTAAAAAGTGAAATAATCTGTTTAATAGTTAAATCATCTGCAAAGAATGAGATATTTTTTAATATAAAAACGTAAACTACCAAGCAAATGTTTGGAATATTTAAAGATTTTTAATGTTTTTTTTAAAGAAGTTTCTCATGCTCACATTTATTTGATGAAAAACATTGATAATAATCAGAAATGTTTTTTTTAGCAGCATATCAGAATGATTTCTGAAGGGTCATGTGACACTGAAGACTGGAGTAATGATGATAAATTCAGCTTTGATCACAGGAATAAATTACACTTTACTATATATTCACATAGAAAACAGATGATTTACACTGGAATAATATTTCACAATTTTACTGTATTTTTGATCAAATAAATGCAGCTTTGGTGAGCAGAAGAGCCTTTCAAAAACAGTCTTAATTATTCCAAACTTTTGACTGGGATTCTTAGGATTTCCTCATATTAATCCCCTCATATTAACAGGTAATATTAACGTGTGTATCCGCACCTGGTCCTCTACGGTGATCTCCGTGCCCAGCGTATTGTCCGTGTTCCACTTCTCCGTGAAGGTCAATCCGTACTCGGCCCATTTATACTTGGTCTCCAGGTTCCCGCTGACCTTGTTTGAGTCCATGTTAGACGTGCCACATGTTTTAAACTCCTAATGAGGGGAAAAAACAGACAATATTGTATTATACAACAGCTTGCATGGCCTAGATGATCATCTAAGGGAAGGTATGGGATAGAATAATGTGCATGGATGAATTATGCACAGAAAAAACAGAAAATGTGAATTAAGAACATAAATAGAGTTAATTCTGAGCACGTACCACTCCGTTAGCAGACTTGGTTTTGACATCAAGCTTCACCATTCCAAAACCTCCATTCGGAAAGACACATGAGAAAATATGATGCAATATGCATGTTTAAAATAAATGTTTTATGCACAGCCGAGGAAGTAAAGAGCATTACCGTAGCCCTTATTGAAGACGTCCTTTGCAGCCTTTCCAAGGTCTGCGTATGCTGGAGGAACAGCCATTTTATCTGAAAACATGATGAAAAACAATCATCAGTGTGATATTTAGTAGTGTTTTCGTCACTGTTACTCTGTGTTAGTGATGTGATGAAACCTCTAGCAAGTTTTAAAGTGCTCCTATTATGCTATTTTAAAGGTTTCTAATGTTGTTTTAGAGTCTCCTGCAATAGGTTTACATGCATTCAAGCTCAAAAAACACTTAAATTTTTTCATAATACACATTGCAGCATCAGCTCTTTTCTCTCAGTGTCTGAAACAGTTCGTCCGAAGATTCAGTCTCTCTAAGCCCCGCCTCTCTGAGAGCGGCTCTGCTCTGATTGGTCAGATGGCTCAGTCTGTTGTGATTGGTCAGAAGCCAAACGCTCATTAGCATACAGGGCTCCAGACTAACATTAGAGAGCAAAGGAGGAAAATTTATCATAATACTACTATTGTTTTGTGTTGTTTTGTTAAGTGCAGTTACTAATAATATTACGTTTGTTTATTGGAAATTTAACAGTGAAGCACTGAGCTTGAATTGATATGCACATATTAACAGTAATGTGCAAAAACCTAATTTTTATAGGGAAATGTAAATATTCTACTCTTATTTAATGTATGTTCTTTTATAGTACCACACTGAACTGACCGACAGCTTCAGTGATTATAAAAGGAGCTCTTTACTTGTTTTCTGTAATTCAGTCATAATTTGAAGAAAAGTTTTTGTTTTTCATGAGACTTTGTGACTTCCTACTTTTTTCCATATATTAAGGAGTGGAAATGGCTAATAAGTCAATAAGTGCTCCTCTGCTGCCATCTACTGGTTATAGTGGGCATTGCATGTCTTTTTAAAATAAAAGTGCTTGTTTGCCACAAAGTGTTAGTTTTCCTACAGCTTTAAACTTTTAGTCTGACAAATCATCACATTAAAAATAAATAACATTAAAATTGGATAATATTTAGAGTTCTGAAGTGCTGGAAAAAGTGTGAAGCTCTTGAAAAGTGCTTGTGTTTCACTCTCAAAAGGTTGTGTGAACCCAGAGATGAATAATGACAACATAAAAAAAAACATTCGACTATTTCTATACAATAAATCCATGTGGTGTTACTACAGTAAATCATGTGGCGTCACTACAGTAAATCATGTGGCGTCACTACAGTAAATCATGTGGCGTCACTACAGTAAATCATGTGGTGTCACTACAGTAAATCATGTGGTGTCACTACAGTAAATCATGTGGTGTCACTACAGTAAATCATGAGGTGTCACTACAGTAAATCATGTGGTGTTACTACAGTAAATCATGTGGCGTCACTACAGTAAATCATGTGGTGTCACTACAGTAAATCATGTGGTGTCACTACAGTAAATCATGAGGTGTCACTACAGTAAATCATGTGGTGTCACTACAGTAAATCATGTGGTGTCACTACAGTAAATCATGTGGTGTCACTACAGTAAATCATGTGTTACTACAGTAAATCATGTGGTGTCACTACAGTAAATCATGTGGTGTCACTACAGTAAATCATGTGGTGTCACTACAGTAAATCATGTGGTGTCACTACAGTAAATCATGTGTTACTACAGTAAATCATGTGGTGTCACTACAGTAAATCATGTGGTGTCACTACAGTAAATCATGAGGTGTCACTACAGTAAATCATGTGGCGTCACTACAGTAAATCATGTGGCGTCACTACAGTAAATCATGTGGCGTCACTACAGTAAATCATGTGGCGTCACTACAGTAAATCATGTGGCGTCACTACAGTAAATCATGTGGCGTCACTACAGTAAATCATGTGGCGTCACTACAGTAAATCATGTGGCGTCACTACAGTAAATCATGTGGCGTCACTACAGTAAATCATGTGGCGTCACTACAGTAAATCATGTGGCGTCACTACAGTAAATCATGTGGCGTCACTACAGTAAATCATGTGGCGTCACTACAGTAAATCATGTGGCGTCACTACAGTAAATCATGTGGCGTCACTACAGTAAATCATGTGGCGTCACTACAGTAAATCATGTGGCGTCACTACAGTAAATCATGTGGTGTCACTACAGTAAATCATGTGGTGTCACTACAGTAAATCATGTGGTGTCACTACAGTAAATCATGTGGCGTCACTACAGTAAATCATGTGGTGTCACTACAGTAAATCATGTGGTGTCACTACAGTAAATCATGTGGTGTCACTACAGTAAATCATGTGGTGTCACTACAGTAAATCATGTGGTGTTACTACAGTAAATCATGTGGTGTTACTACAGTAAATCATGAGGTGTTACTACAGTAAATCATGGTGACTGTTGGTGATTTGTGGACTGAAACCCCTGATCTTCGTTCATGTCTCAGTGTTTCTCCTGGTCTCCACGTCAGCTCTGTTTGATCTGATATCTGTGGTTTATAACAGAGAATTCTGTGCCGAACGCTTCCACTAGATCTCACAGTAGAGATGTTATTAATTCTGTGGTGAATTCAAACTCTTTCTCACTGGATGTCCAGCTCTGTGTAGTAATGGTGTCATGTGATCGAGATTGGCCCGTGTGTAACAAATAAGCGCAAACAAATAGTGCGGTTCTTTCGTTTCGTTTGCCATTTCTCATATGCAACAGAAATGGCAGCTCTTATCAGTTGGGTACCGTGGTGGTGCACCAGTGAGACATCTAACAAAATTTAGTCACACCAGCATTAAAAAGGTCGCAGTCATGAGCCCTGGCATATGTGAATCTCAGCTCTTGACACACAGTGATATGAACAGTAATGATGCCATGGGTTTTACCGTATCAATCTCATCAAAAAGTGGATTTGCTTTGGCAGCAGAAAACAGCGTCGTCTCCACATGAACAACACCAACCAAACTCTTCCAGTCTCAGTGACAACTACAGTGTTTGAGGGCGGGGCAAAGAGACGCTGTTCAGCCAATCAAGACCAGAGACAGGTACTATGCAAATTAGTTACAAACCTGCGCAGGATCGTTTCAAAATCACTTCTTTCTTTTAGGAGACAAACTCCATTTATCTTTGAAATTTTGCAGACCTTTTACATTACACACTACATGAAAGTTAATAACCGAAAAGGCCTAATAAGAGCATCGTCCTGCAGCATTTGCGCTCCAGACATCAACGATTCCTCAAATCATGTGTTGTTAAGGAAGTGAATAGGAAGGAAAAATCTCACAGTCATTTCTGTGACTTGTGGTGAGAGTCATTATGAATCCTCTTAGATCAGGTGTGGTCAGAGTAAACAGACACACCTACAGGATCTGAACAGCACAAAGCCTGCTGAAATACGCATAGAACACCTGAACCAACTACTGCAGTCACCAAAAAATCCCACAATGCAATGTGCCTCACAGTCCCTTCCATTTCCAGTGTGAGGAATAAACTGAAATTAATTTTACTGACTTATTTTATCAATCATCAGAGCATCAAATTAAGACATTTCAACAAAACTGAATTAAATTACACAATTAAATACCTTGACAAAATAACAGCTTGATGTGACCATCATATTACAAAAAACTTTACTATTATTTTATTTGTCATTGTATATATATATATATATATATATATGTATTGGTATGTATATATGTATGTTTATATGTATGATAAATAATTGAATATATGTTATCTATTATTATTTTTTTTTTGTTCTGTATGTATATTGTTCTTGTGCATTTTTTGGACAAAATTAATAAAAATATAAGAGTTAAGGGGGAAAAAAACATACAAGTGTCTGAAGTTCATTAACTCATTAATCAGACTGAACTCAAGAAAATATTAATTATCACTGATTTCAGATGCTCCAATATAAACTATAAATCATGTTTTTAACAAAACAGATATGTTTTATTAAGTAGAGGACAATATTCAAACTAAATTTCTGCTGTCAGTAATTTTCTGACAATTATATAATATTTTAAATAATAATAATAATTAATTAAAAATTATAATATTAATTTTTAGTGCTGTCAAATCGATTAATCGTGATTAATTGCATCCAAAATAAAAGCTCATGTTTACATAATATAGTTGTGTGTACTGTGTATAATTATTATGTATATATAAATACACACACATGCATGTATATAAGAAATATAATATTTATATTCATATATAATAAATTATGTAAATATATATATATACAGTATTTACATGCAAATATTTCTTAATTATATACATGAATGAGTGTATTTATATACACATAATAATTATACACAGCACACATATTATGTAAATATGAACTTTTATTTTGGATGCAATTAATCGATTTGACAGTTTAAAGACAAAGTTCGACATTGACTTTATATTCTAAATGTATTATTATTATTGTCCATATTTGTCCATGTTTATTTGTTACATGCACAACAATAAAGCAGGTAAACGTAATTTGTCGTAGTAACAATTTATTTATATGAAGTATAAAAGAAAAAACAATAATCACAAAAAAAAAAAAAAAAATATTAAGAGATTAATTTAATAGCAAAGTTAAATTTCATCGCGATAAACATACGCACTAAGCCGGTCTGGTTCACCTCCAACTGTCACTCTCTGACCGAACCGAACCGAGCCCGGAGGAGCGCGCGGTTTCAGTTCTAACCTTTCTGATACATTTTAATGTTCATTTTTTATCAGCAAATGCAGACACCTAATAGTTTTAAAGGTTTAAACCGCACTAACCGGAGGATGCAGGTCGAACCTGTGCAGCGGCTCACCGGCGACAGATGAAGGAGACTCAAGCGTCGCGCTAAACGCTAATGCTAACACAACAGCAGCCGCATCAGGACCTCGGAGAGCTGCCGCGAATAATGCCTGACCGAAATTAAATCTTCAGCAGCATCGATATAAAAGTGTATAATATATACATATAATTTTCTGACATTCACTTTATATTCTAAATTTATATTATGTTATGTAAATGTCATTAATAACGTAAAATAACATGGCAAATCTTCTGCTAACAGTAATTTTCTGACATTTACTATGGAATTCCGAAGCTGACATAAATAATTATAAATAAATAAATACATAAATATATATACGAAGAAATGTAAAAAAAACAAAAATAAAGGAGTATTTATAGTTTTATTTCCCTATTTATGTATAATTGTATTTTTCCCAACATTTTATTTCTACATTTATTTATTTCCACATTTATTATGTATATTTGTATTTATGTCTACATTTATTTATTTCTACATTTCTTTGTGCGTATGGTAATGAGGGGGGCGTGTTTTACCTCAGACATAGCAATCGAGCTCAGAGTTAAATGACTTAAACCGTGATATAAGATTTTGGTCATACTGCCCATCTCTCATTCCCTGTGTGACTTGCAAAGGCTTGCGTTTCATTTGGTCACACTACTATGGAGGACGAAACCTGCAAAAACAATAAATCAGTAAATACGCAAATAAATAAACAAACAAATAAATAAATCCACAAAATTCAACATAAATATATAAATAAATATATGTGCAAATATGCAACATGCTAATGAGGAGGGTGTCAATCAAACATCAGAAGGCGGTCTCTATGCCGCCATTGGCTGATGGCTGTTGACGACCCTCCTCATTAGCATATTAGGCCAAGGAAATATAAATACCGAGCTACATTCAAAAATGGTTAAAAAATGATTCCTTTAACATTTTTTTATTTCCCCCAACATTCGTTTTATTTAATTATTTATCTCCTCGCACATTTAATTATCTATGTATTTATTTATGCAGGAATATGTGGACTTATGTATTTATTTGCACATTTATTTATATATATATATATGTAGAATTTTGTGGATTTGTTTATTTATTTGCATATTTATTTATTTATTGTTTTTGCAGGTTTTGTCCTCCATACATTACCATACGGACAAAGAAATGTGGAAATAAATAAATGTATAAATATCAAATCAAATCAAATCACCTTTATTTATATAGCGCTTTTCACAATGGCAATTGTTTCAAAGCAGCTTCACAGTGGTAACAGGAAAATAATGCAACGGAATTTGATTCGGCTGTACAGCCGCTCTGGAGAAAACGGTGATGTCATCCAGCTCATTTCAATTATCATATAGTGTCAATGCGGGCGGATCAGTAATATAGTTGAAATTTAGGTGTCCCCAACTGAGCAAGCCAAAAGCCAAAGGCGACGGTGGCAAGGAACCAAAACTCCTTCAGGGCCAGAATGGAGAAAAAAAACCTTGGGAGAAACCAGGCTCAGTCGGGGTGCCAGTTCTCCTCTGGCCGACGAACAAATAGTGTATGATTATGATTCTGGCAACATTACAGGTCAGAAGTCATATTAGATAAATAGATATTCGTAGGATTATTCGAAAGATTGGAGTCGTCACGCCGGGGACGGGTTTAATGAGGATGTCGTGTCGATGCGGCATTTACAGGGGGGAGTTTAATTGACACTATTGTCTCTACAGACACTTCAGGGATATGGTCGTCATGTCCAGGCTAAGGTCCACCATCTGGTCTGGATACGGCCCGGATCCGGCCGACTGCAGTAAACCTCGGGATAAACAGAGAGACTAAAATTAGCGTAGATGCCATTCTTCTTATGATGTAACGAGTACATCAGGTATTATTAATATATAAATGTGGGGAAAAATACAATTATATATAAATAAGGAAATAAAAGTATACTCATTTATTTTTTACATTTCTTTGTATATTTATTTATGTATATATTTTTTTTTTTACATTTCTACGTATATTTATTTATGCATTTATTTATTTATACTTATGTCAGCTTTGGAATTCCACAGGCTTACAACAACAACTGGACAGAAACTGCACTTTTCTGAATTTGTTAATTTTATTAATGACGGCAGACAAACAAATCTAGAGCATCCCGAATCCACCGGAACACAATATTCCACTTTTTCCACTTTCCAGCCTTAATAAAAGTCCTTAAGAGGCTGAATGGCCTTTTCAAGCACTTCACAATGAAATGATTCACAGATGATGAGCAGACGCTTGTGTTAGACCGGTTTAAGCAGCGCACGGAGTGTTTCAACGTTTCGTAGTATATCAAATATATGGCAAGTCAGTAGATGAAAGCAGCATACTATGTTCCTCTTCCCCAATGTTTTCTGTAATTTGCTTAATTTTTTTAATGTTTTCGATTCAGTATTACCTACTGCAAAGAAGGGAAATGTCAAGAGACGTTTTGAACAAATAACATTATAATACCACTGATTTGAACTCTTTATAATTCTGCACATCTCCACAAAACACGCATGAGGTCACTCAATTCTCTGTGCTCAAAGATCTATAAATACACCAAATTAAAATCCTAATGACCTAAATCTCATCAAAACTAGCCCTGATTATGATAAAAACACGTTCACTCCATTTAAACATCTGTTAAGACACGAGATAAGACGAGCACAGGGAGATTTTTCTGTTTTACCATCAGTTACACAATTTTTTGTAAACGTTCAAAAAGTAACAATAACAAATACCCTCATAAACAGTAGATCTGAAAATAAATCAGAACATCAGTGAAAAAAATGCTTGTATAAAGACTAAGACACGTACCATTGGCAACTGGAATGATGCAGTTAAAAAACATCGAAAGTTTGGCGAAATTTACTTTTCAAAACACACATTAAAAATGGGGAAAATGTACAGTAACAATGACAAAACTGAGTGAATCTCACAACAGGTCAAGGTCAGACTTCACTTTAAAAATTAATAATATTACATTTGTAAAATATTTAAACCACTGCAATCTTTGTTGTTTTTGTTTTAATGTATGTGGTTTAAAATAAAAATAATTGTATTACAGTAAACTCATCGGAATACCCATTGAAAAGTACAAAAATATAATAATAAATAATAGTAAGACAATTTCATAATGCAAAAAAAAAAAAAAAAAAAATATATATATATATATATATATATATATATATATATTTAAAGAAAAGAAAAAAAATTACACATACATACATTATATATATATATATATATATATATATATAAAAAAACAAATAATATATACATATTATATTAAAAAAAATTCATTATATATATATATACACATACATATATATAATGAAAAAAATTCATTTATATGATATGTATTATATTTATTATATATATATATATATATATGAAAAGAATTAATAAAGAAATCTAAATAATTTCTAAAATCTATAACATTTTTCTTAAATATATACACATGCATGTGTGTGTATTTATATATACACATTATAATTATACACAGTACACACACATATATTATGTAAACACAAACTTTTATTTTGGATGCGATTAATTGATTGCTCAGCACTAATATATATATAAAACATTTTTATTTCTTGTAAAATATGACCTTGCTATATTTTGTGAGATTCACTCAAATACAGGGGACAATTTTAAGTCTTAAACACAGTATTTTCATTTTGTCATTCCATATCGATACTAATACTGCCAAAATAAAATCTGCACTATGAAAATAACAACAATAAATGGTAATAAGACCTATACAACGATCACGAATTAAAACCATACGGTTCCGCACAAAGATCCTAAAAGAGCATTAAGATGATCCATATTGCTTCAGAGGTTGATCATGTTAGTACCTTCACCATGTTGAAATGTCTTTGGGAGAAATGAGGAATTCACAACGTCAAGTATACTAGGGGAAAAGAATACTGCCAACTGTCATGCAAACCATTTTTAGAGGTCTTAAAGTTTCCCTGTCAGCGGGAAAAGCAAGACTTCCGTAGTTCCAGTTTAGTAGTTTCAGTGTCTGGCATAAAATAAAGAATACAATGATTTCTCATTTCTATAATGGAAAAATGAGGCGATATCCACAGTAAGGGGCACAGAAATCCCTTTAAAGCTACTGGAGGAACGGTGTTGATCGAGGGGTCAGATGCGCGGTTTGGCCTCCTCTACATCATGGCAACGCAAGAATCACAGTACTAACATGTGCATCGATCAGCCGATGAGTCGCTTGAGTATGGTGGGTCGAGTGAAGGGCCAGCAGTATTCGTTCGGCACGGGTCCGTTAACGTTGCACTCGAAGAAGGAGAACATGGGAAACCAGATGCGCGCGCGGCGGCTCTGCTGGTAGGCGCGCGTGTTGGCCAGCGTATGGTAGTACAGGAAGAGTCTGGTGGTGATGTAGAACGCGATGAAGACGTCGATGGAGTAATGCTCGTGAGCTGCCAGGATGAAGAAGATCCCGAACAGGTTCAGGACCCACGACAGCGTGTGGATGAAGTTCCAGCTGCGCGGCGTGTCTGTGAACAGAGAGAGAGAGATCTTCTTTTACATTTGAATCTGATAATTGTTCTTTATAGATCATTTGCACTTTAATCTGTTTGAAACATTTGTTTACAAAAACATTTTGTGTATTGTTTTATTGTATTTATACAACGGTATAAATCGCTATATAAATAAAGGTGACTTGACTTGTATTGAAGGGCCCTATCATACACCCGGCGCAATGTGACGCCAGGCATCGCGATGCAAGTGTTTTTCGCTAGTTTCAGCCCAGCAGTTCTCATTTTCACGTCCAGTTTCACGTTGTTTAAATAGCAAATGCACTGGCGTCCATCTGTGCGCCCATGGGCGTCTGGTCTGAAAACCAGGTGTGTTCAGGAGCATTGTTGGTGCGTTGCTATTTTGAGGACCTGAAAACAACTGCGCCATTGACCAACACAAACCTGCTCTAAAGTCAATAGTGCAGTATTTTTTGTGTTATTTAAAGGGTGTGTTAGTAATATGAGCCTATAGGCGGTGCACAACGCACGTACACTCTGCTTATTACAAACACACACGGATGCGCAGCAGCACACACACATTTTTAAATATTAACAATAAAAGGATTCCTCTCTGGAGAAGCGTTCAGTCTTTCCGCTCCATGTGAATAGCGAATCCGCCATGGTGCGAGCGCAACTGGCTTTTAAAGGGAATGGGAGATGAGACTCTGATTGGTTTATTGCACGTTACGCACAAAACACACCCATGACTCATTAAGAGACTAGGGACAACACTTTTGGACCATGCGCCTGGCACACCAACTGTTTTTTCTGTCGTTAAACTAGCAAAAGTGGATTCGGACACACCCTAAGTGCACCTGCGCCAAGAGCTTCAGACCATGTGCTCAGATCAGTAAAATAGGTCCTGAAATGTTTAGAGGTCTTTTTGTCATATGAAAATAGTTATTAAACCTGTTAAGAGGACAACAAAATAAAAGCTTCAGCAATTATCGTGATATGAACATTTGATACTGTCACACACCTACTCCACAGAAAACAACAGGAATCAAAGTGTGTGTGTGTGTCTGTGTGTGTGTGCACACTTACATTCTGTGACAAAGAAATTGAGCATGGTGAGAACGACGGTGTGTCCGCTGAACATGTAATCTCCACATGTCTGGACTCCGGTGAGGGTCATTCCAAACCCGCTCCATATGGCCACAGCACGCTGAAGCTTCGCCCACATGTCACCGTATATCTGACACACACACACACAGAGAGAGAGAGAGAGAGAGAGAGAGAGAGAGAGAGAGAGAGAGAGAGAGAGAGAGAGAGAGAGAGAGAGAGAGAGAGAGAGAGAGAGAGAGAGAGAGAGAGAGAGAGAGAGAGAGAGAGAGAGAGAGAGAGAGAGAGAGAAACAAATAAATACATACGGAAAGAACCATACTAATACAGAGTTTTGGGAAAATGACGACATTTTCAATAGAGTTTGAAGGTAACACATTGCTAAGTTAATGGTGTGATATATACACCGATCAGGCATATCATTATTCCTAATATTGTGTTAGTCCCCCTTTTGCTGCCAAAACAGCCCTGACCCGTCGAGGCATGGACTCCACTAGACCCCTGAAGGTGTGCTGTGGTATCCGGCACCAAGATGTTAGCAGCAGATCCTTTAAGTCCTGTAAGTTACGAGGTGGGACCTCCATAGATCGGACTTGTTTGTTCAGCACATCCCACAGATGCTCGATTGGATTGAGATCTGGGGAATTTGGAGGCCAAGTCAACACCTCAAACTCGTTGTTGTGCTCCTCAAACCATTCCTGAACCATTTGTGCTTTGTGGCAGGGCGCCTTCCTGCTGAAAGAGCCACAGCCACCAGGGAATACCGTTTCCATGAAAGGGTGTACATGGTCTGCAACAATGCTTATGTAGGTGGTACGGGTCAAAGTAACATCCACATGGATGGCAGGACCCAAGGTTTCCCAGCAGAACATTGCCCAAAGCATCACACTGCCTCGGCCAGCTTGTCTTCTTCCCATAGTGCATCCTGGTGCCATGTGTTCCCCAGGTAAGCGACGCGCACACACCCGGCCATCCACGTGATGTAAAAGAAAACGTGATTCATCAGACCAGGCCACCTTCTTCCATTGCTCCGTGGTCCAGTTCTGATGCTCACGTGCCCACTGTTGGCACTTTCGGCGGTGGACAGGGGTCAGCATGGGCACCCTGACTGGTCTGCGGCTATGCAGCCTCATACGCAACAAACTGCGATGCACTGTGTATTCTGACACCTTTCTATCAGAACCAGCATTAACTTCTTGAGCGATCTGAGCTACAGTAGCTCGTCTGTTTGATCGGACCACACGGGCCAGCCTTTGCTCCCCACGTGCATCAATGAGCCTTGGCCGCCCATGACCCTGTCGCCGGTTCACCACTGTTCCTTCCTTGGAGCACTTTTGATTGATACTGACCACTGCAGACCGGGAACACCCCACAAGAGCTGCAGTTTTGGAGATGCTCTGACCCATCATTCTATATATATATATATATATATATATATATATATATATATATTTTAATACTGCCAAGATAAAATTTGCACTGTACAATTGTAACGATGGCAGTTTGCTAATTATTTTTATCTGAACATTTTGGTGTTGAATGAATTATATGTTTAATCAACATTTCTCACATCTTGGATGGATTTTTTTCCCCATTGAGCTTGTCACAATTTACATGTATGCATTTGGTAGGTGCTTCTATCCAAAGTGATTTACATTGCATTCAAGGTGCACATTTAATCAGTTACATGCATGCAATCACTGGGAGTTCAACCCATGACCTCAGCACTGATGAAAAGCTAATAATTAATTAAATCATAAAATGTCTGTACCTTCCCAGTGCACTGCAGGTGTTGACCCGGTACAGAGAGAGACGTCACAAACATAGTGACGCAGCGCAGCATAAAGACCGTCCCCATCAGACTACACAACCGCCTCAACAAGATTGACCTGAAAGAAACACGTGAAAGTGGGTCAGGAATAAAAGTGTCTTTAATGGACTGTCCTTTGGTTTCTCAGGGCTGTCGGATGAGGAGACGCTGTCATGATTAAAGAGAAACGAGCTCACGTCTCTAAAACTGACTTTCTCGTTTATTTTGTACTATTTATTGGTGCATATTACTCAACAGGAGAAAATGCTTTTCTTCATTATCTTTCATCGAAATATAACAACTTGTTCCAACTCTAAAATGACTTTGTTTGGACACAAAACCCCACATACTTATGCCGAAAAAGACAATTATTTTATGAAACCTGACAATTGTCTAAGACAGAAGAACATCATACAGCGCACACTAATGATGGGACAAATGAAGCTTTTAGAAACTTTGAATCAAATGAACCAATTGCGTCGCAAAATTATTCACTCTTTTGAAGCGTTTGAAACGACACATGCTGGTCAGAACGGTGTAAATGCAGTGAAAAAATGCATAAAAAACCTTTAAGTTGATTTGATGATTTTATAATGTCTACATGTGTATCTCAATGCATTCTGAAGAGAAACTGACTTTAGGACCCAGCGGAACAGCTCATCCGCTCCATACAGAGCTATAAGGCCATCAAGAGTCATGAAATATCATCTTATATTATCTTTTTTCCACAAGAGGTCGGCATAGACACCCAATGTAAGATATTTTGAGCTGAATTAAAAGGGTTATGCATGAAATTGTGAGTTATTTTGATTTGAAGTTGAAAGAATGTGAGTCTCTCAGCAATACTTTGGGGTTTCTTCTGTTTTTCGAAGATGCTTGATGAATGTACAAGCACGCCTGCAATTCTCATATTCTTTTCGCAAAAACGGCAATAGTCGTTGGGCTCCATTACCATAACATTTGTTGGCTTACAGGAATCTCTCCATCAAACTTTTCCACAACACACCATACGTGGAACACTCCCCCATGGACTCATTTCCGTCGCTCTGACTACGTCACCTTCTTCGTTGCTCTGGTTGGTTGTAGCGCTATCCTATTGCGTGCAGAAGGAATTTGAAAGACAACCGTTTATCCCGCCCCTCGGATAGAGCCCTGCCAATGGTGTGTTCCCAGACCCAACATCCCAGACTTGAACGTCACTGAGAAGCTGCAGCCGTGGCGGGGATGATTTTTGGTGTGGCGGCCCGCCACAGAAGAATGAATGTAGTGGAAACACTGCATCATAAACTCTTGGTATCTGTAAAACATAGCACCTGTCGTGTGTGTGCGTGCATGTGTGTGTTACCTGTGTTTATGCAGCAGCAGAACTAGCAGCCAAATAGAGCACAGGATCACGCCACAGGCCTCAGCCATCGCAAAAGCCCAGGGGATTCTGGGTACACTGTAGGAAGAAGAGAACCAGGCGAAAGGTCAAAAAGAGAGGAAAACATAATCCTCCTCCAAACAGATGGCTGCTTTTATGTGTTTTCATGCTCATCTTCAGCTGTGTCGTCTAACCATGTCCTGTGGTGAATTTCAGCATGATGGAGAAAATTACCATCAACAGGAAACCACAAACCTCTAATGGGTCCAACTGAACATCACATTTATTTTTGCTGCCATAAACCTCAGTTACCAGCAAGTGGAAGAAATCAAACATCAAAACTCAGTCTGTTAGAGGAGGTCAGAGTTCAACAACTGAGATCTGGCATCTTGATATTTCTTAGGGCCCTATCATACACCCGGCGCAATGTGACGCCAGGCGCGATGCAAGT
This sequence comes from Coreius guichenoti, assembly GCA_039654105.1. Lineage (NCBI taxonomy): Eukaryota > Metazoa > Chordata > Actinopteri > Cypriniformes > Gobionidae > Coreius > Coreius guichenoti. The sequence continues at coordinate 36,395,507 of CM077187.1, read as the reverse complement.
GTTTTTCGCTAGTTTCAGCCTGACGCAGTTCTCATTTTCACGTCCAGCGCCACGTTGTTTAAATAGCAAATGCACTGGCACCATCTGTTCACCCATGGGCGTCTGGTCTGAAAACCAGGTGTGTTCAGGCGCATTGTTGGAGCGTTGCTATTTTGAGGAACTGAAAACGACTGCGCCATTGACCAACACAAACCTGCTCTAAAGTCAATAGCATTTTTTGTGTTATTTAAAGGGTGTGTTAGTAATATGCGCCTATAGGCGGTGCACAACGCGTGTACACTTATTACACGCTTATAACACACGTAATAACACGTGCGGCACACACACACGTTTAAATATTAACAATAAAAGGATTCCTCTCTGGAGAAGCGTTCAGTCTTTCCGCTCGCATGTAAATAGTGAATCCGCCATGGCGCGAGCGCAACTGGCTTTTAAAGGGAAAGGGAGATGAGACTCTGATTGGTTTATTGTACGTTACGCCCAAAACACACCCATGACTCATTAAGAGAATAGGGACGACCCTTTTGGACCATGCGCCGGGCGCACCGACCATTTTTTCCGTCGTTAAACTAGCAAAAGTGGATTCGGACACACCCTAAGTGCACCTGCGCCGTGAGATTCAGACCATGTGCTCAGATCAGTAAAATAGGGCCCTTAGTCTTTTGATAATATATCTATGCATCTCAACACTTGCGTATTTGCTCTGAATTAAAACAAAGGCGTAGCTTGATGACGCCGAGATTTCACAGAATCATGGGAGTTGTCGTCTTCACCTCTACAGCCGGAGAAAGAGAATCCGACGGGACTCAGGCAGAAATCATATTCATGGATGAGCTAATGCATTACAGATTTATTAACGTTACTGTAATATGAAGCAGAGCAGGGGCGAGAGCTGAACGAGGCCGCTGGAGCGATTACTAATGAGAGACACACGGCTCGAGAGCACCGGAGCTTTTATTCTGCCACAGTCGCCGCTTCCGCTTCTTCCGCTCATGCGTATGTGGGGTAACGCAGTGCTGTTTTATCATATTACACACATTTGAGTGTGTTGAAAGTTGTTATAATGCTACTCTGTTTTTCTCCTCTGATAAAAAAAAAGAAAACGAGATTTAAACAAGAAGACTGTGTTGAGCTGTATAACAATGATTAGTTTTCTGTCGATGAATGTCTCCAAACAGTTGCTCAGTCTAATAAAACACATAATATATTAAAGTGTCTTTGGTGTTTCCATGGTTTCTACAAAAATCGGAAATCAAGGGTAACATGGGTATTAGGGCTGCACGATAAAATCACAATTAACATGAAATCGTGCTTATCTCGATTTGGCTTATCGCGATTATGAAATCGCAAAGGCTATGATTATTTTTTATGTGCAGTTTGTCGGTGCAGGAAGGCTCTGTGATCATTAGTAAATGCTGCTCCATATGAAATCACTGTGAGTTTGAGTCGCTTATAACGTGCATTTGAAAAAGCAACACGCATCTAACATCTTTCCAAACATGAGAAGTATTTAGTCATGTTTAATCAAAGCGTTTCAACCTTCTGTTTATTCAGCTCACTGATAGTATGATGTTCATAGGGATTTCCTGGAATGATGTGCACTATCGTACTTCTGTGGCACATATTTGGAGTACCTTGCGCGAGAGCGCCCTCTGGCTTGCAGACAGAGCAGCATTTACTACTGATCACAGCCGTGCTTCACTGAGAAGCTGCGTGTTAAATAATCGCAGCCTTTGCCAAATCACATGCTGTTTAATTGCGATTTATCGTGCAGCCCTAATGGGTATGATGTCATTGATAGGTGACGCACGGACACGGTCCGTGTCCTGGTTAAAATTGCTTATTTCTCTGGATTTAAACATTGTTGGAAACGTTTGGGATAATGTAAGCACACAAATCAACAAAATATATACCACTGTTCTCGTGGTTTTTGGACATTTTAATCCAAAAATTAAAATATCCATAAAATTGTGCCTTTAATGACATGCAGGTTCATTTTACATTTGTATGATTTAATTAATGATTAGCTTTTCGTCAACTCATGAAATTCCCTCACAAACCCCAGAATTAGAGGAACCATCTTTATGTTCAAACAGCCTCTGTCATAATTTTTTTGCAGTGCATTTAGAGATTCAAAAATGCTTGCCTTGGTTCATATGTCCATCTGATACACATTGTTGACAAAAAAATGGAAAATGCTAGCTTAAAATCAATAACTGCACTGTGATTGGCTGGCTTTATGCAACTTTAAAATGCATTTAAGTATCCAGAAAAAAAATTCATCACGTTTTCCAAACAAATATTAAGCAGCACAGCTGTTTTCAACATTGATAATAATGTTTCTTGAGCAGCAAATCATCATATCAGAATGATTTGTGAAGGATCATGTGACACTGAAGACTGGAGTAATGATGATAAATTCAGCTTTGATCACAGGAATAAATTACACTTTACTATATATTCACATAGAAAACAGATGATTTACACTGGAATAATATTTCACAATTTTACTGATTTTACTGTATTTTTGATCAAATAAATGCAGCCTTGGTGAGCAAAAGAGACCGACCTCTTATCAACCCCAACTTTTGCATGTGTGTACTAAATGCCATAATGCTGCAGGGCAAGAGTTCCTGTGTTTAACAATGCGTTTGTCACCATAGACACAAGTCTATTAAATTACTAATAATTAACTAAAACAACTGTCGCATTAAACCCACAGGCCGGATCCTAAACAGGCTTCACATCAACACAGACTCACCTGTCCAGGAAGATGTCAGGAAGCGGTGGGTACATCCTCATGTCCGGCACACGCTCGTGGACGATCACCATGACAAACGATGTGAAGCCGAAGACGAAGACCACGTAGACAGAGCTCATGATGGTTTTCCAGTACTCCGGGTCCAGTCTCCGTGGCTGCTGCTTGTATTTGCCGTTGTTGTACTGGTGATACTGGTCGCCGCCCAACGTGTCCAGAACAGCGTCGCAATCCCGCGAAGATTCACCGTTACACAACCAGTCCACTCCACCTGAACAACATGAGAACTACATGAAACACACAAACTAGGGATGTCATGATACCAAAATTCCAGTAGTCGGTACCAATACCATTAAAATGTTACGGTTCTCTGTACCAATTTCGGTACCCCAGCAAAACTATTTTACTTAACTATTTGAAAAAAATATTAAATTAAATTCAATGGGTTTATTATTTATGATGATAATCATTATAAGTAAATAATACATAAACATTTAAAGGCTACATGTTGTTTAAAAGTAAACATTGCTTATAAAAAAAGATAAAGTGGAAAAATAAGCAACCCTCTAGGCACACCTAACAATAATAATTATTATTATTAGTAGTAGCAATATTAGTATTAGTATTACATTGAGACGTAGCTAAATCTACTGTACAACAGTAGCCTAATATATTTCTGTCAATTTCTTCAAGTTAAACCGAACTTTTATTTTGACGGGTTGCCGTGAAGGCCTTTGAGTGTCTGTGTGTGTTTATGATATGACGATAGATTTCTCAAATGAAACCGTAAAATGCTCATGAAGTGACTCTCAGAGCGGCTCTGGAGATGAAGTTCATGCGTTCATGTCCTCATATAGTGACACGGCAGAGGCTAAAAAGACAGCGAGTGTCCACATACACACAGAACATGCAGGATTTATATTTAAATAACAACCCTCTACAATGCGAGTAAATCACTTGCATATGCGAGTAAATCTTCACTCTGGGCGACTAAATAATATATATCATTAGCCATTGGCTAATAAATGCTTAGATTTTACTCGCCAGCGTGTGTGTTAGAGGCTAAGAATAAGTTTAGCATAGATATATTTCCACTCGCTGAACACTCAGAGAAACAGAGTTTCGCTCTCCGTCAAGTGATCTGTCTATTTCAGTTCAGCTCAACGGATGCGCAGCGTACCTGTATTTGACGTACCGTAAACTTTGCTGAGAGCGCTGTTTCTCTCTCTCTCTCTCACACACGCAAAGAGAGAGTCTTAAATACCACGCAGAATCGACACGCTACATGTAAACCATATTATTTGTTGTATTTTCCTGTCAAAATAACGGAGTTCATTTGGAATTATTCAGCTTTTAAGAACAAGCTGAAGATATGAGGTTTCTCCGGTAGTGGGAGGGACTAATGTGCAAACGGCAATCTCATTGGCTGGTGCTCATCTGTTACCGTCCCTGTTTTGATTTCAGCAAATCAGTTCGAGCGAACGCAGAAAACGTGATTAATATTCATGAACCCAGCAGCTCATCAATCCTTAGTGCGTTGTATATTGTTATTAGTAGCAGAATTAGTAGTAGTATTATTATCTTATTAATAATTACTATTATCATTTTTTACAGGAACACTGAACGACCAACAACATCTTAAGCACCACCACCAGTCCTAAGTTCAATTAAAATATCAAATATGCATTCATACATGTGTATATATATATATATATATTAGGGCTGTCAAACGATTAATCGCGATATATAAAAGTTTTATATGTGTGTGTACTGTGTATAATTATTAAGTAAATTTGAATACACACATATATTTAAGAAATATTTGCATGTATATATATTTATATCATTTATATAATATATAAATATTTTTATATATAAAATTAAAACATTTCTTAAATTTTTATATACATAATTATACACAGTACACACACATATATTATGTAAACACAAACTTTTATTTTGGATGCGATTATTATTTTTGTTAATTTGACAACACTAATATAAATAAAATAGTATATCAGTCTGGCGAGTAAACTAAAAAATTTACTAGCCAATGGAGATTATGCTGCCAAGGTGTGCGTAGAGGGTTGAATAGTCTTTTGCGGTTTAATATTCACAGACACTAGTCTATATTCGACTACAGTCTGGAGCCCTGCGCTTACATAAACACGGAAGCGACTGAAAGCAGCCGCCTATTAGTGAGTACCGAATATACTCGGTACTACAGAAATGCTGGCATCGTCACATTTTCAAAATTTCAGTACCGACCTGGTACTGAAGTACCGGTGTTGTGCCGAATTCTGACCCCCTGCCAGATTATTACCCCCCTAGTATTGGTAGGTTTAGGAGTAGGTGTGGGGGAGGGGTTAGGATTAGGGAATCAGGTAGCAACTTCAACAAGGGGGGCAATAATTTGGCACAACACCGGTACTTGTGACATCCCTAACACAAACTAGTCAAATCTTGACAGGCTCATAATCAGAAGCAGCACCTGCACTGTTCTGAGGCGAGTGTCCGTCGTAGGACAGACCGAGCTCCTCCAGCACGTCGGCGTTCTGCTTCTGCAGCTTCCTGAGAGAAACCATCAGCCGTTTAATGTCTCCCAGGACCTTGAGCTCCAGCGGAGGAGAGCGCAGGTCGTACTCGCTCAGGGTTAGCAGGCTGGTTCCGTCCAGGCGGTGTTTGTTGCACAGCAGGTCCACGTAGTCGCAGAAACCCTCTTCACGCAGCCAGCGGCCCACGTGCTTCGGCGTCCACTGCCGAACGCTGAGCTGCCCGCCGTTACCGGCCATCTCTCGCTCGCGCATTCTCTCACAGCAACTGGACACAAGACAGAAACAACATTTATTTAAAGGCATGTCAGCAGCAAGGTGAATAATGAAAGTCAACAATACAGTGGGGAGAACAAGTAATTGATACACTGCCGATTTTGCAGGTTTGCCCACTTACAAAGCATGTAGAAGTCTGTAATTTTTATCATAGGTACTCTTCAACTGTGAGTGACGGAATCTAAAACAAAAATCCAGAAAATCACATTGTATGATTTTTAAGTAATTAATTTGCATTTTATTGCATGACATAAGTATTTGATACATCAGAAAAGCAGAAGTTAATATTTGGTACAGAAACCTTTTTGCAATTACAGAGATCATACGTTTCCTGTAGTTCTTGACCAGGTTTGCACACACTGCAGCAGGGATTTTGGCCCACTCCTCCATACAGACCTTCTCCAGAACCTTCAGGTTTCGGGGCTGTCGCTGGGCAATACGGACTTTCAGCTCCCTCCAAAGATTTTCTATTGGGTTCAGGTCTGGAGACTGGCTAGGCCACTCCAGGACCTTGAGATGCTTCTTACGGAGCCACTCCTTAGTTGCCCTGGCTGTGTGTTTCGGGTCGTTGTCATGCTGGAAGACCCAGCCACGACCCATCTTCAATGCTCTTACTGAGGGAAGGAGGTTGTTGGCCAAGATCTCGCGATACATGGCCCCATCCATCCTCCCCTCAATACGGTGCAGTCGTCCTGTCCCCTTTGCAGAAAAGCATCCCCAAAGAATGATGTTTCCACCTCCATGCTTCACGGTTGGGATGGTGTTCTTGGGGTTGTACTCGTCCTTCTTCTTCCAAACACGGCAAGTGGAGTTTAGACCAAAAAGCTCTATTTTTGTCTCATCAGACCACATGACCTTGAACTTCTTCCATTTTCTAATAATTGCGCCAACAGTTGTTGCCTTCTCACCAAGCTGCTTGCCTATTGTCCTTTAGCCCATCCCAGCCTTGTGCAGGTCTACAATTTTATCCCTGATGTCCTTACACAGCTCTCTGGTCTTGGCCATTGTGGAGAGGTTGGAGTCTGTTTGATTGAGTGTGTGGACAGGTGTCTTTTATACAGGTAACGAGTTCAAACAGGTGCAGTTAATACAGGTAATGAGTGGAGAACAGGAGGGCTTCTTAAAGAAAAACTAACAGGTCTGTGAGAGCCTGAATTCTTACTGGTTGGTAGGTGATCAAATACTTATGTCATGCAATAAAATGCAGATTAATTATTTAAAAATCATACAGTGTGATTTTCTGGATTTTTGTTTTAGATTCCGTCTCTCACAGTTGAAGAGTACCTATGATAAAAATTACAGACTTCTACATGCTTTGTAAGTGGGCAAAGCTGCAAAATCGGCAGTGTATCAAATACTTGTTCTCCCCACTGTGGATATTAAGTGCAAACAATAAGTGTAAACATAATCAAAGTACTATCTCAATATTCAAAGTGCAAATAGAGACCGAATTTTTCTTCAAGCATGATACAGAGCTAAGAGATGGTTACAACTACACAGCCCAGCCTAAGATAGTTTTCATATTGGGAGATATTCGCATGCCTCAGGGAGTCGCTTTCAAACAGCGGTAACGTATTGAAATCACGTTTGAATACGCACTCGCGTTCACTTTCAATTTCGCGATCGTGCGTAGGCTACTCTGTGAATAGGGAGCAGTGGTGCTGAACACGCATTTTAAAAGATAAGATATTTGTCTGACGCTTCTGTTGCTCAACGAATCCTCCGCCATGGTCCTGTCAGTCTTCTCGTCAGTGGCAGTGCTATGTACGACTCGAACAGCTCGTGTTGGGTGAGCTGATGGAATTGAAGCGACCGTTATCCACCTGAATTAAATTGTTTTTATTTCTATAAAAAGCAAAACATCAGTGGAGGTGTAATGTAAACGTTGCCGTGGCATATTCTATCATAACTTCACCCTCACACTCCGTCATGACAATGACGCGATACAGCTTTTCACCTCGACGAGAAATATCGTCACATTTTAATCTTGCGAGATCTCGTGGCACGAGATCTCGTCACACCCCTATTGCGTACCATACTGAACTGTACTGAACCGTACTGCTCAGTGGAAACAAACCATAATAGGCCTATTATTTCATGGAACTAGTAAGCAGTAAACTGGCGAATTTCAATTGCATTTCAACTCTCTGCATTTTACAAATATTTGGGATGTGAAAAATATGATATAATTTGCGCTATACACAGAATTATGTATGGAAACGACTCTAGGGCAAATTTTTTTAGCGATACAACAAAACTTATGTGACTCCGCGTTTTTTTAGGGATGACGTCATTATGCACACCATTTTATAAAAGGCCAATTGGATGGAAAAAGGCTGGAGACAGCAAATTTCACAATCTTTTTTTACGCATATTCACTTTGTGGATGGAAACTTGGCTAATGAAATATTCTTCATCTTTGCTCCAACTACTTCTTTGTTGAGTTACACATCACATCCAGATATGGACGTAAACTAGCACATATGTTGATATACTCTAGAGAAAGAGCCACATGTAGGCCACATTCGCAGGACACAGATCTCATGATTGAAGCACTGAATCCCAGCTGTGCTTCTTGGCTTGCGCTTTGAGTATCTGGCCTGTAACCAACTCCTTCATTATGGCTCAGTCTAAGTAAGCAGGATCTGTTTGTCCAGAGACGACTGGATGTGAAAAACTGCCTCTTAAATGCACAAGGTTAAAATCAAATCACAAAATGTGGCCACAAGTGCCAATCGCTGGAGTCCAAGGAACTGTGTGAAATCGATGAAAACTGCCAAATTTGAAAGAACAGATTGTTCTGATAATAAATTGCAACACACTTCTTGAACTATTCTAGTTATAGCACTGAAAACTGATTTCATTTGGCAAGATTTCTTCATGTTCCTGCTGTTTATTAGTGACTGGAAGATCGGCTCATTTTACTGGCTTTTTCGGCTAAAAAAAGTCAAGTAATTTCATTAATTTTGTTTGTTTGTGTGCCGAGTTAAATTAAAATTGAACACGTCCACATACGCAATCTTTTTTATCATATTCTGAATTAGGAAAGAGTTATAATGCAGCCTGAGATAAATTATGAGAAACATAAATGATTATTTACTTTGTGTTCACAATTTATAGGTCAATTACTCAGAAAAATAGCAAGAAAAAATGCTCATAACTACAAAAAACGTTAGTTATTAAAAATTTAGCAGAGTGATTCTCAAACACGGGGCTCTCAATACATAAAATAATTTAAACAAGCATTAAAATAAGCTAAAATAACTACAAATAAGATAATTCACCCACTCAGTTTCTTCTGTAAAGTGCAGGATTCCCACGGTTTAGAAAATCTGCATACATGAGTTTGTTTAATTTTAAAAGAGTGATTTCTACACCTGGAAAAGTCAAATGAATAAAGAAATAAAGATATAAAGATAAAGATCCTATAACTCTATGGGCATTTTTATAACGAATAAAATGTTTTCCATTTAAGCCAAGCTCTAAATTAAAAAAACAAAAACAAATGACTGCTTATGCATATTAAAATTTATGCAAATTCATTGGTTAAAAAGAACACTAAAGCAGTGTTTTCCAACCACTGTGCCATGGCAGGCTGTCAGGTGTGCCAAACGTTCCAAAAAAATAAGTAAAAATAAATGCTACAAATAAGAATATATCATTGTGCTTTCAGGTCGAAACCTTGCACCTCTATATTTCGTCATTTTTGTTTTATAAAATTACTGCTATTGGTCATCCTTTACGTCTGTATGTGGGTTTTACAAATATTTAACCAATAAAAAGCATTTAAAAGAGGTTGTGACTAAACACCATTGGCTCCTCAAACTGTCAGTCAAACCTCATAACTCCACCCGCCTCCATCTAGAATGAAGTGCTGTGCACAGTTTGGAGCGTCTCTGCTTGTTTGCTATGCAAGGGTAAATAAAGCACTGATGTTTGAGTAAGTGCAGCGTTTTCTTTACTCAAGAAACACTGTCCATAAAGGCTAACGTTTTTTGTATTTGAAGAGTGAAGAATAGTCTTAGTCTGCTATTTGCTGTCTAGCTGAAGTAAATATACCGTTTTAAATATCCTGTGTGTAGCGCTTCATCTTTTGTATCATGAGATTTCAACAAGAAACCTGAGCGCCCATAAAGCTACAATAAACTTTATATCCTGTAATTAAAACGTAATGTGATGCACTGACTGCCTCAGATGCACCTGTTCCAGCGACGTTCAAGTGTCTGACCATAGCTATATTAAGCCACAATACCAACTTCGACGACAGTGTTTAATTAAATACGAGGTTTCTGCCCTACAGTGACAATATGTAAATTTGTTGTTCACCAACAACATCATATAGCTACTTATATGACCTTATTGTGTTCCTACATGACTTAAGCTCTAGTTTCACATTAAATGTGAGTACTACTTTTAATACAAAATCTATTTTTAATATGCCATTTGAAGCAATGCATGTTTTTATAAAAGGTGTGCTGTGTGATTTTTTGCTTATCAAAACAGGTTGGGAAACACTGCACTAAAAAATATTCAGCTCTTAAAACTTCTGGAATCCTGAAACTTAATGTACAGAAACTAGAAGTGTCGGGTCTTTAAATATTGTAGTGGAAAACATGAGTCAAAGGCCTACTGGCCTAAAAACATCATGTCCTGTTCCCGAATCTCATTAGCTCTCAGAAAACACTTAACATGTCTGTCTTTTTCCTCCAGATGACTGCTAATTCTCTCCTGAAGCAACAGATCCTTAATGCTTAGAAACACACCCAGACACTTTTCACCCGACATAACGTTTCATTTTTAACACACCACAGGAAGAGAAACACACTCTTTTTGCTGATGTCTCAAATGTCTCACTTCGCAAATGAAACAGCTGAGAGACGTCTGTGCTGGCATCAGTCTAAGATGTGAAGAAACATCCTCTTTTCCTGATTAAAACAGTCACAGACCTACTGACACATCAGTGAAACGCTGTTGCACGCCGGCGATCCTTCCCAGCTCAGCAGGACACATGCTGACCGACAGCGCCGCATGTGTCTTTAGTCTTATGACAGTGATACAGAGACTTTACTAGTCACTGTAAACACAAAAAAGACAGTAGTATTAAACACAAGCAATTCTCTGCTCAATTCAGATGAACAGAGAGATGCATGTGAAATCACATCTGCATCACACTTTGCATAAACAAATAAGCAAGTAAATACTAAACAAGATATTTAAATATTAGTAAATGACCTTTACTGAACATAGCAGAAAGCTGCACTATTGCAATCGTTATTTTATCAATCAAATGAATTTTGTTTTACATGCTGGACCAGCTCAAGTTGCTAATAATGAACACAATGGCATCAGAAAAAAAATGATACACTATTTCTTTATACTCAAAACCGGAAAGGAACTTGGAAAAGTGCCATAAAAGTAATTTGGTTGCCTTTTATGTTAAGGTGTCAGTGTTACAGTGTAATTATACATTTAAGTACTAATATTAATTAACTACATGTACTTACTATAGGGTTAGGAATAGGGTTTGGTTAAGGTTAGTTGCATGTAATTATGGACAATTTATTACTATTAGAGATGCCCCGATCGACTGGCCAGGAATCAGACGATTTTCCGCATGATAATAACGTCATCTGCGCGTTCTCGCTGTCTTCTCTCCGTCGGCAAAGTGACACACACTCACCCGCGTCCTCTCACTCGCTCCGGTTAAATATTGCTTGTATAATTTTACTAACTCCCGCTGGTTTCCAGCTCACGCCAAAAGTGCACGCACCACTGATCTATAGGTGGAAAACACGGACGGAATCCAGTCATAAAGACAGAATTTACTGTATAACACGGAATGTCATGGAATTTGTCAAATTTTGGATGAATAAATCAAAAGAAGGTCAGTACACTTAAATCACATCGCGATATGGACTAGTGTCTGTGAATATTAAATCACAAGAAGACTATTTGAATATGAATCCTGCATGTTCTGCGTCTCTCTGTGAATGAATGGTTTCATTTCCCACACACACACTGAAGCACGCGTGATGCTCGCGGTGTTACTATGACAACATGAACACATGAACTTCATCTCCAGAGCCGCTCTGAGAGTCACTTCATGAGCATTTTACCGTTTCATTTGAGAAAAACTATTGTCATATATCATAAACACACAGAAACTCAAGATCTTCACGGCAACCCGTCAAAATAAAAGTTCGGTTTAACTTGTGACAGAAATATAATACTATTGTACAGTATAATGTATGTCTTAATGTAATATTACTAATAATAACAACAACAACAATACAATAAATATTAGAACTTTATTTTTAAAGGAATAATCAAACAATTTTTCTTCCATGTTTTAATTTTAACAGTAAACCTCTGTTGTGCAGCACTTGGTTTGTTTGCCAAAAAATGAAAGGGTTTATTTGATTAAAAATAAATTAATGTTTTATGCCTTCATTTGATTACCAGAAAAACTACAATACACAACACAGATTTTGTGAAGTGAAAAAAAAAAATTCATAGGGCCCTATTATTGTAAACAAAATAAAAAATGGAAATTTGACGGAAAAAAAACGGAATTTGGAAAGAAATAAAACAGTTCAAATAAAAAATAAAACGGATTTTATAGGGCCCTAAATTCTCAAACAGCTTATGAGTCGCAAGTACCAAAATGAGTGTCTTACCGTTTAAGCTTAAACATTTTTTAAGCTTAAACATACATAATTACGTCAAAATGCCCGTCTTGGCGAGTGTTCAGTTAAAGAAAATCACTCTGCTCTGGACTGAATCACTTTTGTAACTAATTGTAAGCATTAATCTGTATTTAATTTTTACAATGAAGATTATCCATCTGTTGTTTGAAATGTGTTTATTTGTTCTTATTCTATTACTGTCTTTTTACTTGTTTTCAGAAAAGCTGATTTTTGTTTGTATATGCTGTCAATTATAGTTCTTTGAAAGAAAACTGGAATCTGCAAAAATCGGTACCGTCAGGTCACACGGAATGGGAATTGCAATCTGTGAATCTCTAATTACTATAGTAACTACATGTAATGCGTAACCGACATTAAAATAAAGTCTTACCAGTAGTTCATATATAGACTTGTGAGGAATATAGTGCACAAGTCATGGGCTGCTTTTTATAATAGTTTTTCGAATGATTGACATGGAAAAAACAGTCTAATTATAAAGCACCCTTCCAGTTAAGACTGATTAGCCTACTAATTATTCACGGGTGAAGATGGGTCGATTTTTAAAATATGTACTTTTGTTCTTCACAAACGTCACAGTGGCGGCCACGCCCACACATCGCCCCGCCCCCTAACCACGCCCCTCCGTCGCAGAGCGAAATAAGGTCGCGTTATCAGAAAACAAGAGTGAAGTAATATGAGCCCGTTAGTAAAGTACCTCTGGTATAATTATGTCTCTCAGCTCCTTACACTGAGAACCTTAATCAGTACCTGACACGGAGAAGCTTGTTGATAAGGAAAAGGACGCGGTACCTGCCAAACAGGTACAATCACACCCTTTGGACCCGTCAGGATAACACTGACTGCGTCTCAAATCCTAGTGAGCTGCCTACCTAGTGCCTGTCTGCGCTAAACGAGGCATAAAACCATCACATAAAACATTAAACATCAACTAATGACATAAATATGAAGATCGACAGTTAAAATATGTAAATGTCTCGACTAGCATTTCTTATTCCCGCTCATAAACCCATCACAGCAATAATAAGCTGAGAATATGGGTTCATACGCCTATTATAATACATAATACATGGTGTGAATTTGTTAGCATGCTAGCGCTTAGCCTGCACGCGTCACTTACGTTAAACATCAGATTCTTCACTCCGAATTGCGATTAATCTCCTAAATGTCTCTCTATCGGGACATTTGTGGTAAATCATTGCGCCGTGATCCAGCAGAGTCGATCTGACAGCACTGAATGTGTGCTTCGTGTGTGTAAATACTGCAGATGAGGTCACTTCCGCTGCCACACACACAGTGACATCTGCTGGCCAACATGTGGAATTACACCGTCCTGCGGGTTTCTAATGCGCTCTTCACAACCTTTTTAGACATCTGAACCCCATTGACTTTAATTAATTAAATTTAATTAACTGTATTTATTTATTTAAAGCACCCCGTTATTTTCTGATATGTCTGGTACATGCAAAACCCACTGTTATGATGCTAAAGTGTTGCTATTCAGTTGCTAGGGTGTTCTGGGTGGACCCTGGTTTAATTTTAGATTTGATCTGCACCTGCTCCTGTCATTTCAGATTAAATCAGTTCATATTTGACATGCACATCTTACCAGAGAGACACAGAAGGTGTAGTCGTGAGAGATCCACCATGCGTCTGTCTAATGGATGAAGTCTGTGAAACGCCCTCCATTAAAGAACTGGAGAAAATCCTGTTCGGAGGGAAGAGGAGCGGAAATCATGCGGATGAAGTCTGGCCCAACCTTTTCCTGGGTGATATGTGAGTCGCAGGGTTATTATAGATAACTGAAACTACAACTAACAAGTTACTTGAAATAAAATAAACAAAGCCAAACCAACATTACTCTCATTTAGTCTAACTTACCCCCGGTTTCACAGACGAGGCTTAAGATAGCCCCAGACCTAAATGCATGTTTGAGCTGTTTTAACTGAAATAATATCTTAAATTATGTCAGTGCCATTGATTTGTCTCAAGATGCACACCAGTAATGTTTTTTTTTTTCTAAGGCAGGTTTATAATTGAACTAAGGCCTAATCCTGGTGTAATCTAAACTCTGTCTGTGAAACCAGGTACTAAAATAACAAACTGAAATGAAATTTATATAGACATATTAAAAAACAATAACTAATAAAAATGACAAAAACATACAAGAACATTTCTAAAACTTTAAATTTAAAATGAAAAATACAAAAATAAAGACTAATTCAAAATATTATATTATATATATATACACACACACACACACACACACACACACCGATCAGGCATAACATTATGGTCTCTTCATCACGGCACCTGTTAGTGGGTGGGATATATTAGGCAGCAAGTGAACATTTTGTCCTCAAAGTTGATGTGTTAGAAGCAGGAAAAATGGGCAAGTGTAAGGATTTGAGCGAGTTTGACAAGGGCCAAATTGTGATGGCTAGACGACTGGGTCAGAGCATCTCCAAAACTGCAGCTCGTGGGGTGTTCCCGGTCTGCAGTGGTCAGTATCTATCAAAAGTGCTCCAAGGAAGGAACAGTGGTGAACCGGCGACAGGGTCATGGGCGGCCAAGGCTCATTGATGCACGTGGGGAGCGAAGGCTGGCCCGTGTGGTCCGATCAAACAGACGAGCTACTGTAGCTCAAATTGCTCAAGAAGTTAATGCTGGTTCTGATAGAAAGGTGTCAGAATACACAAGTCTACATAAAATGTAGAAGGTGAATGTCCTACAATAATTTCTCCTTTTTCGCAATCATACACCAAATGTATCGCTCCAAGTCAGGTCAACTACTTATTTGAGTTTGATTTTATGGGCATCATAAATTTACCCAGAGTTCTGCGCTCTCTCAGGGTCTGTCTGACACTTTAACAGCTGTATGTTTATGATCTCAGGTCTATGGCCAATGATCGCTTCAGTCTGTGGAAGCTGGGCATCACTCACGTCCTGAACGCCGCGCACGGAAAGATGCACTGCCAGGGCAGCCACGAGTTCTACGGGTCAACGGTCCAGTATTACGGAGTCCCAGCGGATGATTCGCCATCGTTCAACCTGTCGGTTTATTTTCACCCCTGCGCTGACTATATCAAGGAGGTTCTCAGTTCAGGAGGTAAAGCCTCAGATTGTGTTTTCTTGAGCCATAAAGATGCTGAGTTGAGTGACCAAACTAAGATGACGCAGTTTTATGCGTTACCCTAAAGATACTGTATCATATTTGATGCACAATATGCTAAGGCCTCTAAATTATCAATGCAATCATATCTTTTGCTAAACATAATGTATAACAGTATATTTCAAGATGAACACTTACTGGACTGAAGCATCTCAGGTTTACTTGATTATCCAAACATCATTTTATAGAAAAATCATGAGTATCAAATATGATCATCAGATACTCATGATTTTTCTATAAAATGATGTTTGGATAATCAAGTAAACCTGAGATGCTTCAGTCCAGTAAGTGTTCATCTTGAAATATACTGTTATACATTATGTTTAGCAAAAGATATGATTGCATTGATAATTTCCTTTTGAGGAAGGATTATATGTTCATGTGTCAATCATCATTGTATTGCATTGCATTATATGTTTTCAGACAGAGCTTTGATCAAAAAATATCATCTTACTAAGACATATTATTGGCAGATATTGATATTTATATGCATTTTATGCAAGTATCTGCTATACCATAAAGCGCTCATTTACATTACAAGCATCAGAATTTCATCTTTCTGTCCATATAAATATCAGCAACTGCACCAAAATGCATATTTTTGCAGGTTTTTCCTTCTTATTTTCACATGAGCAATAAAAGCCTGGCGTATCAAATATGATACTCAAAAAAAATTATTTAGTCTAAAGGTTATTTATAACTTTTTATTATACAGTAACTGTTCCATTTTAAAAATTTTATATTTTTATTTATAACTTTAACTGGCCAGTTTTCTTTGTTAATTTTACTTTAACTCCATATTTGATATTTACTTAAAAAAAAAAAAAAAAATAAAAAAAAAAATCAGCGTGCAAATACTTTTTAAAAATTAAGTAAAGATTTTTCAGTGAGTTTTTAGAAGTAAAATGTAATGAACTACTTTAAAATTGACAGTGACATTAGATATTCAATTATTTAGATGATTTAAGAGATTTATTCTATATTTAACAATACATGTACTTTTACTATAAAATATTTTTTTAATTTACTGTGAAAAACAATAAAAAGCTCTTAAAAGTGCCTTTTTAAGTCATTATAATTAATTTTTTTTATTTAATGTAATGTAATTTTTTGTCTGTAGTTTTGTACTTTGGGGTGTTTTGTTATATTTGCCCACAGCTGTCAGTTTTATTTATTTCATTCTATTTTTTATTTTATTTAAAAGCAATAAGCTGTAGATAAAAATCTTTCTTCCATGTAAATCTGCGTTTTGTCACTAGTTTCTGCTCATCTTTTCTGCAGAGCGTGTTCTGGTTCACTGTGCGGTGGGAGTGAGCCGCTCAGCCTCTCTGGTTCTGGCTTATCTCATGATACACCAGAGGCTTTCTCTACTGGACGCTATTAAAACAGTCAAACGGCAGCGCTGGATCTTCCCAAACCGAGGCTTTCTCAAACAGCTGCGGGCCCTTGATGTGACTCTACGCCGGTCTGGATGAGCACAACATAAATAAATGCAGACAACATTCCAACATCCTCCGTCTTTAAATGCATGTGAGGGAGGAATTATCAAATGATTCTGTGGTGAAGGAAATGTAATTCTACCTGAATAAGTCAGTTCAGGCAAGAATTTATTTATTAGTACTCAGTTTAAGCTTGTAGAAATGAACATGTAAATATCAACATTATAAAATTAAGCAAAACCTACTCTGATACTCACAACTTTCTGATACTGGTGTTCCCATCATGCACTGGGGCATGAAAAATTGCTTTTTTTCCCCCACTGTTTTATCATTGCTTTTGTTGTTAGGTTTAGTAACTTGCTGTTTTGTGACGTTTGGAGTTCATTTTCTACTCAAAATGACACATTCACACTCAGTAACGCATTACAAGTAACTTCAGTTACGTAATCAGATTACTTTTTCAAGTAACTAGTAAAGTAACATTACTTTTAAAATTTACAACCAAATATGAGTTACCTTTTCAAATAAGTAATGCAGGTTACTTTGTTTTCCCATTTATTGACTGACAGCTCCTTTATCCCAATGTTCAGAAAAAAAATGCATCTGCATTTTAAGTGCATTTCACTTGCACAAAAAAAGATTCAGTGTTCCTCAAAATGAATAAAAACAGTGAAATGCAAAATCAAAATACTAACCTCCAATTTTGGTGTAAAAGGGTCTTTACATTTGCCCAAAAATATAACTTTTTTTGTTATAAAAAAAAAAACAAGCCCAGCCCAGGTGAAAAAAAGTAACGCAAAAGTAACGTAACACATTACTTTTCTTAAAAAGTAACTAAGTAACACAATTAGTTACTTTTTAAGGGAGTAACGCAATATTGTAATGCATTACTTTTCAAAGTAACTTTCCCAACACTGTTCACACTCAAATTATCCGACGAATGTTATTGTGTACCATGTATTGATGTCTCTGTGTTCGGGTGGGTACTACATTATTTCTATTATGTTGTCTACACAATATCTACTGAATTATTTACTTAGATGTTTAATGATGGCTTAATTCAGTGTTATATTGTTTGAGTAAAATGTACTTGAAACAAAATATTACAAAGTAAACTTCAACTAATTACTCAACATACTTTCTTTGTTAATTTAACTTAACTTAGTTAAGTACATTTTACTTAATTCCATATTTGAAAGTTACTTAAAATCTGTGTGTAAAAACTTGCAAAAGAAAAAACAAGTACATTTTACTTTGTTTTTTTTTTTCCAGTGAGTTTTTAGAAGTAAAATGTAATGAATTACTTTAGAATTTACAATGAAATTAGATGTTCAGTTATTTAGTTATAATTTAGATGATTAAGACATTTATTTTATATTTAACAATACATGTACTTTTACTGTAAAATGTTTTTTGTACATATAATTTACTGTGAAAAACAATAAAAGGTTCCTAAAAGTGCCTAAACGTTTTTATTTTTATTTAAAAAGTAATTATTTAATTAATTTAATTTAAAGTGCCTAAAAGTTTTTTTTTATTTAAATGTTTTTAATTATTTAATTAATTTAATTCAAAGTGCCTAAAAAAATGTTTTATTTAAAAAGTAATTTTAAATGATTTAATTTAAAGTGCCTAAAAGTTTTTTTTATTTAAACATTTTAAATGATTTAATTAATTTAATTTTGTGTGTAGTTTTGTACTTTGGGGTGTTTTGTTATATTTGCCCACAACTGTGAGTTTTATTTATTTCATTCTATTTTTTTTTAACTGGCATTAATCTTCATGCTGCTCATTTGCATATAATAGTTTATAGTGTCTGTTAATCTCCAAAAAGATCTTGTATGATTTCCAATGCACCAGTTTTTAAATCTGAATGCAAATGTGAAAGATAAGTGAACAATGACTTAATTTATAGATACTTTACAGTTCTTTAAATGTAGTTTTAATGTCTTTTTGGAGCTTGACCGATGTGGTCACTATAAACCCTGAACGAAAACATAACAAAAAAGGTATACGCATCAGATAATCAGGTTTGCCTGTTAGTCAATTAGTGGAGTGTGTGTACATGTGTGTGTACATCATGTCTCTGTGAGTAAGATTATCTGCACACTAAGGCACTAAATTGGGTAACAGCTGTTGTGCCGGATCAGTCAGAGAGCCACGCGTCAGGAGCGCTGGATCATTATAAACACACTCTCTTCGTCTATTTGGCAGGTAATTCAGGAAAGCAGTGATGGCCCGTAAATATAGCAGGAAAGAGTATCTGTCAGTCAAGGACCTGGAGAAAGTTTTGGACTCGTGTAAGTTAAACTTGCATCAAATCGATGAGGTCTGGCCAAACCTGTACATCGGGAATGTGTGAGTACAAGCGTTTTGACACCTCAGTCAACAACCTCTCGAGTCTGGAGAAATCATATTAATACTGGTTTAAATGTGACTTTTTTCAAGCTGACTTCACAAGACTGAGCTACACATTTATACAGTAGTGGCCTAAAGTGATGTCTGGTTTTAACGACTCTAATTCAATTAAACTATCAATATATATAGTTATAATTTAGATGATTAAGAGATTTATTTTATATTTAACAATACATGTACTTTTACTGTAAAATGTTTTTAAATTATTTAATTAATTTAATTTAAAATCCCTAAAAAAATTTATTTAAAAAGTAATTTTAAATTATTTAAAGTGCCTAAAAGTTTTTTTATTTAAAAAATAATTTGTAATTATTTAATTTAAAGTGCCTAAAAGTGTTTTTTTTTATTTTTTATTTAAAAAGTAATTTAATTATTTAATTTAATTTAAATTATAATAATTTATAATAGTATATATATAGTTTAATTGAATTAGGGTGTAATATATATATATATATATATATATATATATATATATATATATATAAGTGCTGTCAAATCAATTAATCGCATCCAAAATAAAAGCTTGTGTTTACATAATATATGTGTGTGTACGGTGTATAATTATGTATATATAAATACACACTCATTCTTGTATATATTTAAGAAATATTTGCATGTATAAACTGTATATATATTTATAGAATTTATATTATAATATATATATATAATTTATATATAAATATAACAATTTGACAGCACCTATATATATATATATATTCCTCACATTTTGATAGTTTAATTGAATAAGGGTGTATAAAATATATATATATATATATATATATATATATATATATATATTTAATATTTTAAATATGTGGGAAGAACAAAACACTTGGTTAAGGTATTTATCTGACAAAATTATTTGGCAAAAAAGGCAAGCTACAGCTAGCAAAAAATACATTGAAAAACAAAAAGCTGACAGGGAAAACACATCACTGTAAAAAAAATTAATAAATGATGACGACATACGTTTCTCAAAGTTAAGCAATTTTCCAAAAAAAATGATACAAGATTCAACTCATTGTTTAAGTCAGTTTCATGTAATTTAAGTTGAAATGACTTAAACATCCAAGGGTTAGGGTACTTAATTTAAGGCAGCAACTTTTTTTTTACAGTGTACAACAATTAGTTATTAATATTTCATTGGTTCTCTCTTGTTTTTGCATGTGTTCATAATGTATGTAATTGTATGACAGCCTGGCTAAAAATTATGTTGTACAATTTAGCATGCTTCATTATATTAATATCGAAAATAAAACAATCGACTACAAGCACAACGCAATATGCTTACGAAATATTTAACACATTTTAATAATATCTGATTAGAGTGAAGACGTCAATTTTGGCCACTTCTGTACATCATCTCATAAAGACATGCTCTTCATACTTCCATGATGTATACAATATCAATCCTAAAAATATCACAGATGTCAACTGAACCGTTTAGGCCATCTTCAAACTACGTTCCCAAAACATTTTACTTCCATAAACTGATTTCTAAGTGAAACAGGATATTCAATTTCTGAGTGAATTTCTGATATTCAACAACGTAAAATAGGGCGGCACTTAAATTTGTCCATCGGCAATTGATTGGATGGTGAAAAGTGGGCGTTTTTGTGGCCGTAAAGAAAGTAAACCAGGTCAATTTTGATATATGTGACCATACAGGCTGCCATGTGATTTGTAACCATCTTCTGATGATGTGTTATTTGTCCCATCAGAGGAATCGCACAGAACAGAAGCGCCCTGCAGAATCTCGGCATCACTCATATTCTGAACGCCGCTCACTCCAAGAGAGGAAGCATCGGGGACCAAAACTACTACGGCACTAGTTTCATTTACTGCGGTATCCCCGCGGACGACTCCACACACTTTGATTTGGATGTTTACTTCAAACCGGCAGCAGATTTCATTCACAAGGCTCTCAACACTCCTGATGGTGAGAAATCACTGAAGAAACAGCTGGTGCACCTAATCTAATCACTTTATAAACACATGTTCCTGGTATGGAATTCCAAAGCTGACATCATAATAAATAAATAAATACATAAATACATAAATATACAAAGAAATGTAAAAAAGCAAAAATAAATGAGTTCCTAAATTACTTTTAATACTATTATTTCCTTATTTATGTATAATTATATTTTTTCTACATTTATTTATTTTCACATTTATTTATTTCCACTTTTATTTATTTATACATTTATTTACTTCCAATTTTATTTATTTATTTCCACTTTTATTTATTTCCACTTTTATTTATTTTCACATTTATTTATTTTCATTTATTTATTTCCACATTTTTTTATTTTCACATTTATTTATTTCCACTTTTATTTATTTCCACTTTTATTTATTTTCACATTTATTTATTTTCACATTTATTTATTTCCACATTTATTTATTTTCACATTTTTTTATTTTCACATTTATTTATTTCCACATTTATTTATTTTCACATTTATTTATTTCCACATTTATTTATTTTCATATTTATTTATTTCCACTTTTATTTATTTTCACATTTATTCATTTCCACATTTATTTATTTTTACATTTATTTATTTCCACTTTTATTTATTTTCACATTTATTTATTTCCACTTTTATTTATTTTCACATTTATTCATTTCCACATTTATTTATTTTTACATTTATTTATTTCCACTTTTATTTATTTTCACATTTATTTATTTCCACTTTTATTTATTTCCACTTTTATTTATTTTCACATTTATTTATTTCCACTTTTATTTATTTTCACATTTATTTATTTCCACATTTATTTATTTTCACATTTATTTATTTCCACTTTTATTCATTTCCACATTTATTTATTTTCACATTTATTTATTTCCACTTTTATTTATTTCCACTTTTATTTATTTCCACTTTTATTTATTTTCACATTTATTTATTTCCACTTTTATTTATTTCCACATTTTTTTATTTTCACTTTTATTTATTTCCACATTTTATTTATTTTCACATTTATTTATTTCCACTTTTATTTATTTCCACATTTTTTTATTTTCACATTTATTTATTTCCACATTTATTTATTTTCACATTTATTTCCACTTTTATTTATTTTCACATTTATTTATTTTCACATTTATTTATTTCCACTTTTATTTATTTCCACTTTTATTTATTTTCACATTTATTTATTTTCACATTTATTTATTTCCACTTTTATTTATTTCCACTTTTATTTATTTTCACATTTATTTATTTTCACATTTATTTATTTTCACATTTATTTATTTCCACTTTTATTTATTTCCACTTTTATTTATTTCCACTTTTATTTATTTTCACATTTATTTATTTTCACATTTATTTATTTTCACATTTATTTATTTCCACATTTATTTATTTTCACATTTATTTATTTCCACATTTATTTATTTTCATATTTATTTATTTCCACATTTATTTATTTCCACTTTTATTTATTTCCACTTTTATTTATTTCCACTTTTATTTTTTTTCACATTTATTTATTTCCACATTTATTTATTTCCACATTTATTTATTTCCACTTTTATTTTTTTTCACATTTATTTATTTCCACATTTATTTATTTCCACTTTTATTTATTTCCACTTTTATTTATTTCCACTTTTATTTATTTTCACATTTATTTATTTTCACATTTATTTTTTTTCACATTTATTTATTTCCACATTTATTTATTTCCACTTTTATTTATTTCCACTTTTATTTTTTTTCACATTTATTTATTTCCACATTTATTTATTTCCACATTTATTTATTTCCACTTTTATTTTTTTTCACATTTATTTATTTCCACATTTATTTATTTCCACATTTATTTATTTCCACTTTTATTTATTTTCACATTTATTTTTTTTCACATTTATTTATTTTCACATTTATTTATTTCCACTTTTATTTATTTTCACACAGGGAATGAATGACTTAGAGATGGGCAATATGGCCAAAATCTTATATCACCGTTGAAATAGTTTAATATCACCCTAACTGTATGTATATTGGGTGACCATACACACTCTTCATCCTAGACATGGCCGTAAACCAATGTCCGGTTGGGATTTCTACAATTAATAATAATACAATTATACATAAATTAGGAAATAAAAGTATAAATACTCTTTTTTACATTTCTATGTATATTTTATGTATTTATTTATTTATTATTATGTCAGCTTTGAAATTCCATACCTGGACATATTGTGTGTGATTAATCAGTGCATGTTATTCTAAATAAAGTCTGTCTTTATAATCTTTCATACAAATGATGACTTTTGTTTTCAGGTGACATCATCATAATACGTGTTAACCAATAGTCAAATAGCAGTTTAGGCATTTCGGCTGCTTATGTAGCTGATGCATGTCTAAAATTCTGCAACAATAACAAATAATGATTTTTTTTAAAAAAATGAAATTTTAAATGGAATGAAATTAAAAAATAAGCGCCGGCATTGGGATTCGTGGAGATGCTCTGGAGGGTGAACTTAACCGTCAGCCTCCACTTTTAGGTCAAAAATTCTGATACAAAACACATTTTACATCATTACATCAGTTCACCAGAAAGAAAACTGGAAGAAAATTGCAAGCCCTGTCCTACATTCTGGCATTGCTGTATGTCCTGTTCCGCAATACAGTACTGAAGAAAAATGTGTTGCAAATGTAATGTTGCAAAGCATAAAAAAGCTTTTTCTACTCAGTAGTTTTGTCTTGTTTCCTAGTAAAAATATACAAATGATAAAGTTCTACTTTAAATGTGCACATACACTAACATTCAAAATTCAAAAAGATATTAATATTTTTATTCACCAAGGATGCATTAAATTGATCAAAAGTGGCAGATACTACAAAAGATTCTTGAACTTTCCATTCATCAAAGAAATATTATTATAAATCATATTAGAATGATTTCTGAAGGATCATGTGACACTGAAGACTGGAGTAATGATGCTGAAAATTCAGGAATAACAGAAATACATTACATTTTACTATATTCACATAGAAAACAGTTATTTTAAATTGTAATAATATTTCACAATATTACTGTTTTTACTGTATTTTTTTGATCAAATAAAAACAGCCTTGGTGAGCAAAAGAGACTTTTAAAAACATTAAAACATCTTATCTAAGGCTCAAGGGTTTTACCTGACTGAAGGTCGTGGCGTTGGACTCTCGAGGTGCGTCTCCTCAGCAGTGGCTGTAGAGACAAGCTTTATTAATAGCAGTGAGCTCAAGAGACTGTCAAATGAATCATTGCAATGTATTATGGGTGTTATTTTTACCAGCAAAGGAACAGGCTGCTGTCTTGTCTTCTATTAAAATCATAAAGTCTGTATGTAACCAAACCTGATCTTTTTCTTATAGGAAAAGTTTTGGTGCACTGCATCATGGGAATGAGCCGTTCCTCGTCGCTAGTTCTGGCGTACCTGATGCTCTATCACGACATGCCTCTGCACACGGCCATACGGCGCATCGTCCAGAAACGAGCCATCTATCCCAACAGGAACTTCCTGGCTCTGCTGCTGGATCTGGACCTACAGAGGAAGAGGAAACACAGAAAATGTGTCCTTCTGTGAACGAACAACTACAGGACTGATCACATGATGGAAATAATGATGAACGATCATAACACCACGTCCTAACAGGCCAGAAGTGATTTGTCTCGCTGCACTGAACAAGAAAACACAAATGCTATCACAGTAATGAGGAGCTGGAATTTGGACCAATGAGATTTGACTGTGGGTGAAGCTACATAATGCAGCACTCCAAAAAAAAACATTTTTCTGGAGAATCTAGTTAAAATGGACTATCGCATTATATATATATATATATACACACATACACACACACTATATTGCCAAAAGTTTTGTGACGCCTGCCTTTACTTGCACATGAACTTTAATGACATCCCATTCTTATTCCGTAGGGTTTAATAAGGAGTCGGCCCACCCTTTGCAGCTATAACAGCTTCAACTCTTCTGGGAAGGCTTTCCACAAGGTTTAGGAGTGTGTTTATGGGTATTTTTGACCATTCTTCTAGAAGTGCATTTGTGAGGTCAGGCACTGATGTTGGACGAGAAGGCCTGGCTCGCAGTCTCCGCTCTAATTCATCCCAAAGGTATTCTGTCGGGTTGAAGTCAGGACTCTGTGCAGGCCAGTCAAGTTCCTCCACACCAAACTCGCTCATCCATGTCTTTATGGACCTTGCTTTGTGCACTGGTGCGCAGTCATGTTGGAACAGGAAGGGGCCGTCCCCAAACTGTTCCCACAAAGTTGGGAGCGTGAAATTGTCCAAAATGTCTTGGTATGCTGAAGCATTAAGAGTTCCTTTCACTGGAACTAAGGGGCCAAGCCCAACCCCTGAAAAACAACCCCACCCCATAATCCCCCCTCCACCAAACTTTACACTTGGCACAATGCATTCAGGCAAGTACCGTTCTCCTGGCAACCGCCAAACCCAGACTCATCCATGGGATTTGCAGACAGAGAAGCGTGATTGGTCACTCCAGAGAACACGTCTCCACTGCTCTAGAGTCCAGTGGTGGCGTGCTTTACCCCACTGCATCCCACGCTTTGCATTGCACTTGGTGATGTAAGGCTTGGATGAGCTGCTCGGCCATGGAAACCCATTCCATTAAGCTCTCTACACACTGTTCTTGAGCTAATCTGAAGGCCACACGAAGTTTGGAGGTCTGTAGCTATTGACTCTGCAGAAAGTTGGCGTCTTCTGTGCACTGTGACCCTCAGCATGCGCTGACCCCGCTCTGATTTTACGTGGCCTATCACTTTGTGGCTGAGTTGCTGTTGTTCCCAATTGCTTCCACTTTGTTATAATACCACTAACAGTGGAGCGTGGAATATTTAGTAGTGAGGAAATTTCACGAATGGACTTATTGCACAGGTGGCAACCTATCACGGTACCACGCTTGAGTTCACTGAGCTCCTGAGAGCGACCCATTCTTTCACAAATGTTTGTAGAAGCGTCTGCATGCCTAGTGCTTGATTTATACACCTGTGGCCATGGAAATGATTGAACACCTGAATTCAATGATTTGGAGGGGTGTCCCAATACTTTTGGCAATAATAGTGTGTATATATATATATATATATATATATATATAGTGAAAGGCTTGAACATGTACTTCACATGCATATGACAGAATTAATTTAAAGGGCCATTTAGTAAATACACACTCACTACCTCCATGTACGGTGGACTCTGGACCATCACACACACAACAGGACCAAAACACTACAGAATCACGCAAATGTGACATTCATTACCGTTCAAAACTTTGGGGTTTTTTTTAAGATTTTTTAAAGTTTTCGGAGAAGCCGTTTCTGCTCACCAAGGCTGCATTTATCTGCTCAGAAATACAGTAAAAAATGTGAAATATTATTACAATTTAAAATAACTGTTTTCTATTTTAATATATTATAAAATGTAATTTATTCCTGTGATCAAAGCTGAATTTTCAGCATCATTACTCCAGTCTTCAGTGTCACATGATCCTTCAGAAATCATTATAATATGAGGATTTGCTGCTCAAGAAACATTTATGATTATTACCAATGTTGAAAACAGTTGTGCTGCTTATTTTTGTGGAAACTGTGATACATTTTTTGGAATCTTTGATGAATAGAATGTTCAAAAGAATCTTTTGTAACATTATAAACGTCTTTAATGTCACTTTCGATCAACTGATTGCATAATTGCTGCATAAAAACATTACCGACCTCAATCTTTTCAATGATAGTGTGCATTGTACATTAAATTATATGTTGCAAATGTTAAAATAACATGCATTCATTAATTGTTCACAATAAAACCAGGAACATGTATTAAAGTAAATAAAGCCAATCTTGATTTCATGTTGACTTTCAGAACTCTTGATAATTTACTGTACATTTTATTCCTGTAGTTCTGTAGAGTTTTATTCTATGAATATATACATTTTTGAATGAAACAAAGTTTATTATAAATAAAAAGCAGCTGTGCAGCAAAGCAAATGCACTCACTTGTGTTGACTTTGATACTCTAGATGACGAGCACAGAGAGCGGATGTATTTTTAACTCGCCGCTGTGGGAATGAGGCTGTCTAATTTAAGACGCTGTTACTCGGACACAGATGAGGGCGACCACAGCATGTGAAAATAAGCAGAATCGTCCCTCTGTCTGTATTCATTATAATATCAGTGTGATATTACAGAGGTTATCAGATGATCTTATATGGTTTCATCCGCTCCCTGGTGCTTCTAGATCAGGATCATGATGAAAGAGTGTTTACAGCAGCCTGAATCACATTATATATATAAATAGATAAAGTCGTCAGCTTGAACAACACGTCATACACACACATTCATACACGCTGACGAGCTGTTCCTCAACACAATGTGAGTCTGTTTGTCCTTGAAAATGTGTTTTAGATTCATTCAAATAGATGCATTAACTTGAGTATATACTGCTAGTGGTACATATGCATTGGTTATAATGAAGTATATGGATAAATATTTGGTTTGCAATGTGTAAAACTGTTATTTAAGCACAAGCATGCTTGACTGATGCTTATAATGGCACTTTAACTTTATTCATTATAACTTGACTAATTACACAATGACAAGAACATGAACAGGATGTTCAAAAACAAAAAGAGATAAAGTTAGTCATCTTTTCACTGGAAAAGAAACTGTCTAAACATCCTTAAATTAAAATGAGAAGTTATTAAGTATTGTTTTCAGAAAAATGTATTAAATATACTCAAGTTTAAACAAGAAAATAACTTAATTCAAAGTGAAAACGAGTTTTATTTTTCTGATCCCACTGGCAAATATTTGTTTTTGTCTTAAAGTCACTTCATTTTGATTTTTTCCCCCAGAAAACAAGTCTTTATATCTTATGTCAGCTTGTTTTTTAAGTAAAAGTATCTTGATTTGACCATTTGGTAACACTTAACAATAAGGTCTCATTAGTTAACGTTAGTTAATGTATTACATAAACTAACAATGAGCAATATATTTATTAACATCTGTTAATGTTAAACATGTTCATGTTAGTTCATAGTGCATTAACTCATGTTAACAGATACAACTTTTGATTTTAATAATGTATTAGTAAATCTTAAGATTAACTAAGATTAATAAATGCTGTAGGATTGTTCATTGTTAATGTTAACAAATGGAACTTTATTGTAAAGTGTTGCAGTATTGAAATGTTTGATATTAAAGTGATTTGTAGCACTTTATTTTAAAAGGTGAGACAACCAACTAATACCATAAAACATCACAGAATTCATTGCTAATATTTAGTGGAAAGTTTTGCACAAACCATTTTGTTAAAAATGATGGGTAACACTTTATTTTAGGGTTTAATTCTCACTATTAACTAGTTGCTTATTAGCATTCATATTACTAGTATATTGGCTGTTTATTAGTACTTATAAAGCACATATTAATGCCTTATTCCGCATGACTGTATTCTACATCCCTTAATTCTACCCAATACCTAAACTTAACAACTACCTTACTAACTATTAATAAGCAGTAATTAGGAGTTTATTGAGGCAAAAGTCATAGTTAATAGTAAATATGTGTTCCCCACACTAAAGTGTTACCAAATGATGGTCTTAACTATCATACAGACCTGAAAACTCACCAACTAGCAGTTTTAATATCAGTTATCAGCTGTACGTCCCACTGTCTAAAGTTGAATTTTCCATCGTACAGTGGTAAAATTTGATGTTTGATTCAAATAATA
Organism: Coreius guichenoti; assembly: GCA_039654105.1. NCBI lineage: Eukaryota > Metazoa > Chordata > Actinopteri > Cypriniformes > Gobionidae > Coreius > Coreius guichenoti. Next base: position 36,366,417 of record CM077187.1, on the reverse strand, counting down.
GCATGATTCAATCCGTCAGCTTAATTATCCAATAACAATGAAAACGTACCTTCATATTGTTTATGTGGCTTCCTTTTTTTCCATGGAACATAAAATAAAGAGTTTTGCAGAATGTCTGAACTGGTGTTTCCCCAATCAAGGTGTTCAGTGAGACATCAAACTCTGAAAAGGTCAAAAATAACAAAAAATATATTGTTTTGTCATGCATTAAAATTTCATTTGTGCTTGCATATATTCAAATTTACCATGTTGTGATCAATGATGGTGTCAAACCTTTGTGCACTTGTAAATGCTATTGTTTTCAGCCAATAACTGCTCAAATTTCACCTGTTCCTCAATATAGGATGAGAGTCATATGGACTACTGTTATGGTGTTTGTTTTGCCTTTTTGTAAATAATTTTTGTGTGACCGAAAAGAGAAAGAACTGTTCAGTTTGTGCTTCTCAGGACAGGTGTACAGCGGTGGGCCGATATGCCATGTGGCGGTGGGGACGGCAGGTATGAGACGCCTCCGGCCTCTGAGCTCCAGAGACTGCTGTGGGTCAAACCTGGAACCAGCGGCCATCTGGACGAGGTCAGGCCTGGAATATACATCGGAGACATGTAAGAAAATCAATCAGTTGATTTTTGTGGAAACTTGGTTGATGGGTTGTTTCAGTATGAGGCAAATCTTTCACATTCAAAAGAAAGAGACGACTTTTTTGGTATGTTTGGTATACATCCAGTAGGAGAATTTTTAAAGAAGAGATTTGAATGAGAGACGTATTTTTGTGTTTCCTTAAACTCTTGGACACCTTTTCTACAAATGTTAATTTACCACTAAATTTTGAGTGGAGGTTTTTAATTGGTTTTCGCTGAAAATTAATAATATTAATTAAAATTATAATATTTTGTTAAGATATTGTGGGTTTTTTTTAAGAACATTTTGAATCCCCAGTTTTCTGACCTTGTGAAAATGTTAATTCTGATGGCTTAATATCATATTTACACATGAAAATTTAAGAAATATAAACCTTCCTTTACTTTCTTCACGATTCTGAGAGAATTTTTCAAGTAATTCATAAAACAAAGTAGAAAGGCAGGAAACTTATCCTTCTGTCTTTTTTAATCCGATCGTGTTTTACATCTTTGTTAAAGTGAGTTAACTTTTTTAAAGGGGACCTATTATGCCCTTTTTCAAAGTCTTGACGTTGTTTTTGGCTCTACTAGAGCAGGTTTTCCTGCTTGAATGTTGATTATTTCCTCATATTCTCCATTGTTGCGGCTCCTCTCTTCCCAGTCTGTCAGTAACGCTCTGTTTAGTTCCTGTCTCTATGAAGCCCCTCCTTCTGACAAGCACAGTGTGCTCTGATTGGTCGGCTGGAGCAGTGTGTTGTGATTGGTCAAGCGCTTCCAGCGTGTTTGGGAAATGTTCCGCCCCTTACCATAACCGCCAGTTTCAACACACTACTAACTAACTCAACCAGGCCCCGCCCCTTTATTCTGCGTATGAATTATTTAAATGAGGAATATTGTGACGTGTTGGTTCCCGGAAGAAAACTCAAGACTACAATGGAGGCGTTCAGGGAGTTCAGAAACACTGACACTGATATAGAGAAGAACTCATGCTGGAGGGACCTTTTCATGCTCACATTCACACACTAAAGACAGTTATGTAAAAAAGCATAATAGGATCCCTTCGTAAAGTGTGCATTACGAAGTTGGTATGTTCCCCATTGTGCATTGTAAATGTGCAATATATGCAATTAAAAAGGTATATAATAAGTGTCTGTCTGTATGTATTGTGATTGAATCTCATTTAGGTATGCAGCGAAGGACAAACACATGCTACAGTCCCTGAACATCACATACGTGCTGAACGCAGCTGACGGGAAGTTCAACGTTAACACAGGAGCCAGTTACTACAGAGACACTAAAATCACATATCGCGGCGTGGAGGCGTTCGATATGCCCTCGTTTGACTTGAGCCCCTTCTTCTACTCCGCTGCCAAGTTTATCAAGAGTGCCATGAGCACCCCTGGAGGTGAGGAGAGTAAACACTGATGAACATCCAAAAAAATTGCAGAATTTACTGTCAAAATTATATATATATATACACTCACCTAAAGGATTATTAGGAACACCTGTTCAATTTCTCATTAATGCAATTATCTAATCAACCAATCACATGGCAGTTGCTTCAATGCATTTAGGGGTGTGGTCCTGGTCAAGACAATCTCCTGAACTCCAAACTGAATGTCAGAATGGGAAAGAAAGGTGATTTAAGCAATTTTGAGCGTGGCATGGTTGTTGGTGCCAGACGGGCCAGTCTGAGTATTTCACAATCTGCTCAGTTACTGGGATTTACACGCACAACCATTTCTAGAGTTTACAAAGAATGGTGTGAAAAGGGAAAAACATCCAGTATGCGGCAGTCCTGTGGGCGAAAATGCCTTGTTGATGCTAGAGGTCAGAGGAGAATGGGCCGACTGATTCAAGCTGATAGAAGAGCAACTTTGACTGAAATAACCACTCGTTACAACCGAGGTATGCAGCAAAGCATTTGTGAAGCCACAACACGCACAACCTTGAGGCGGATGGGCTACAACAGCAGAAGACCCCACCGGGTACCACTCATCTCCACTACAAATAGGAAAAAGAGGCTACAATTTGCACAAGCTCACCAAAATTGGACAGTTGAAGACTGGAAAAATGTTGCCTGGTCTGATGAGTCTCGATTTCTTTTGAGACATTCAGATGGTAGAGTCAGAATTTGGCGTAAACAGAATGAGAACATGGATCCATCATGCCTTGTTACCACTGTGCAGGCTGGTGGTGGTGGTGTAATGGTGTGGGGGATGTTTTCTTGGCACACTTTAGGCCCCTTAGTGCCAATTGGGCATCGTTTAAATGCCACGGCCTACCTGAGCATTGTTTCTGACCATGTCCATCCCTTTATGACCACCATGTACCCATCCTCTGATGGCTACTTCCAGCAGGATAATGCACCATGTCACAAAGCTCGAATCATTTCAAATTGGTTTCTTGAACATGACAATGAGTTCACTGTACTAAAATGGCCCCCACAGTCACCAGATCTCAACCCAATAGAGCATCTTTGGGATGTGGTGGAACGGGAGCTTCGTGCCCTGGATGTGCATCCCACAAATCTCCATCAACTGCAAGATGCTATCCTATCAATATGGGCCAACATTTCTAAAGAATCCTTTCAGCACCTTGTTGAATCAATGCCACGTAGAATTAAGGCAGTTCTGAAGGCGAAAGGGGGTCAAACACAGTATTAGTGTGGTGTTCCTAATAATCCTTTAGGTGAGTGTATATATATATATATATATATATATATATATATCTTACATTTTACATGAAGAAAATTACATCTGTTTTTAGGACCATTAAGATTTTTTGCATCATGACATTACTTTCATGGGTCATTTTAAGTTTAACCATCGAGTAATTCTCATTATGCACAATGGTGATTTCATTTGCAATAATTATATTTGACATTGGACCATTAAGATTTTTTGCATAATGACATTATTTTATTGCATAATGACATTATTGTGTTGAGCAATTCTCATTATGCACAATGGTGACAGGTGAAGTGAATAACTCTGATTATCTCTTCATCACAGCACCTGTTAGTGGGTGGGATACATTAGGCAGCAAGTGAAGATTTTGTCCTCAAAGTTGATGTGTTAGAAGCAGGAAAAACGGGCAAGCGTAAGGATTTGAGCGAGTTTGACAAGGGCCAAATTGTGATGGCTAGACGACTGGGTCAGAGCATCTCCAAAACTGCAGCTCTTGTGGGGTGTTCCCGGTCTGCAGTGGTCAGTATCTATCAAAAGTGGTCAAGGAAGGAACAGTGGTTAACCGGCGACAGGGTCATGGGTGGCCAAGGCTCATTGATGCACGTGGGGAGCGATGGTCCGTGGCACGTGGTCCGATCAAACAGACGAGCTACTGTAGCTCAAATTGCTCAAGTAGTTAATGCTGGTTCTGATAGAAAGGTGTCAGAATACACAGTGCATCGCAGTTTGTTGTGTATGGGGCTGCATAGCCGCAGACCATTCAGGGTGCCCATGCTGACCCCTGAACACCGCCGAAAGCGCCAACAGTGGACACGTGAGCATCAGAACTGGGCATCAGCAAGAAGGTGGTCTGATGAATCACATTTTCTTTTACATCACGTGGATGGCCGAGTGCGCGTGCTTCACTTACCTGGGAAATACATGGCACCAGGATGCACTATGGGAAGAAGGCAAGCTGGCGGAGGCAATGTGATGCTTTGGGCGATGTTCTGCTGGGAAACCTTGGGTCCTGCCATCCATGTGGATGTTACTTTGACACGTACCACCTACCTAAGCATTGTTGCAGACCATGTACACCCTTTCATGGAAACAGTATTCCCTGGTGGCTGTGGCTCTTTCAGCAGGATAATGCGCCCTGCCACAAAGCAAAAATGGTTCAGGAATGGTTTAAGGAGCACAACAACGAGTTTGAGGTGTTGACTTGGCCTCCAAATTCCCAAGATCTCAATCCAATCGAGCATCTGTGGGATGTGCTGAACAAACAAGTCCGATCCATGGAGGCCCCACCTCGCAACTTACAGGACTTAAAGGATCTGCTGCTAATATCTTGGTGCCAGATACCACAGCACACCTTCAGGCGTCTAGTGGAGTCCATGCCTCGACGGGTCAGGGCTGTTTTGGCAGCAAAAGGGTGACCATCACACTATATTAGGGTCATAATGTTATGCCTGATTGGTGTATATATAGTGCATTATGTTCTCAAATTCTCAGTACATTATGGCACTGAGAATTTGAGGGAGGGACATGTGCTTTATAGTCGTGACAACCATGTCAAACTGCAAAAAAAAAAAAAAAAAATTATGCAAAATTTACTTATTTTCTTTATGCAAAATATTATTTAAAAAATAATGATAAAAAATAAATTAAATTTTCATAATTTCTTTTGATTTGTGGGTGAAATATGATCAGGAAATGTTTTTGATAAATTCGTAGATAAATTGTAGTTTGTAGACATTTATATAGTTTTTTTCCCCTAGGTAAGGTGCTTGTGCACTGCGCAATGGGTCTGAGTCGCTCATCGTCGCTGGTATTGGCGTATCTGATGATCCACGAGGACATGACGCTGGTGGAAGCCATTAAAGCCATCGCACAACACAGGAATATCTGCCCAAACTCCGGCTTCATGGAACAACTGAGAGAACTGGACAAAAAACTGCACTTCCAGAGAACTGCCCTCTAACACTGGACCAGCACATTCACATCATGTTTACTGATCACAAATACACTACATTAGGTACAGTTATTGACATGCAGAAAGATACCCAACGGTTATGACAATTCCTTGACAGAAATGCATGCTTCAGAAATTGCCTTATGGAATTACATGATTTGATACAGGATTTAATTTCTCCATTACAATGGTCTTTTTTAAGATGTTGCATGTATTTTTTTGTGGTCGAAATATCTTTTTGTTCCTGCTTATTGTTCAGAGTCACAATAAAGTAATAGATTCACATGTTAAAAACACTGTAGTGCTTTCCAAACAACACCAACCGGGAGGGAAGGGGTTGAAAAACTTCAGTGCAAAAGGAAATTCCTTTCAGTGCGGAGCAAGTTATTACACTAATGAAACATTATGAAAAAACAATAAGACCAGGACCGTGAGTTCATTAAAAAATATATATTATTATACTTAATATATTAAAATATATGCATATATTTAATATATTAAAATGTTAAAGGGGACCGATTATATAAAATTCACTTTTACATGGTGTTTGAACATATATGTGTGTTGGCAGTGTGTGTACACAATCACCCTATAATGGTAAAAATCCACCCACTCCTTTTTTTTTAATCCCCATAAATCATAAGCAGTGTCTCAGAATAAGCTGTTTGCAGATTGTAGCTTTTGTGACATCAAAAATGCTTAGGCCCCGCCCATGACTGCTGATGGACTCCGCCCTATTAGCATAGATGTGTATTGTTATTAAAGCTACTAAAGTTATTCAGTCAAGAGCAGTGAGTAATTTTCTGTTGTTCTTCTGTTGTTTGATTCATATTAACAGCAGATATAGCAGTAGCTACTGTATATTACGCTGCTGTCACTTTAATAGATCTAATGCACACATGCGATTTCTTTCCCTGCTGTTTACATTCACAGACCATGGTCGTAATCATGTCTTAGACATTGGGGGGGACCAAAGTTTTTTTGTTTTTTTTTTGCGTGGGGAAGGGGGGGGTATTGGTCTTATTGGTCTATTTAAAGGAATTAAATTATTAATATTAAAAGGGATTTAAGGAAATAAAGGAAAAGAAATAAGAATGGTAAAGGTTCCAGTTCTATTGTAGTTATGAAGTAAACTATTTGCTAATTTATTTTTTATTCTTTTTAAACATGCACACATTCACTCTTATTTTCGATTTACATAATGTCATATTTTCAATTCAAAATGGTGAAAAATGTCAAGTAGTTTGCATCACTTGATATTACTGTTGGTTGCTGAACGTTTTTATCGTAAAACAGTTGTCAAATATTAAATGTTTAGCTACTTACATCTTACGACGCACTCTTTCACTGCTATAAAGTGTCGTGTTGGAATTCGCACTAACAGTAAGCCCCGCCTTCTTTGATTTGATTGGCTATCTCACTCATTCTGACAGTGACGAACGCTGTTAGACCGCTGAGGCAGACCAACCTAAAAATTTAACATTTTACTATTGTCATCCTAGCAACAAACAGAGCGGTGTGTAATGGAGTACAGCAGAGCAGCATCAAGAATATCAAATATTGGGGGGATATTGGCCATTTCTAATTATTCGGGGGGACTTACTGTGTGTTTTTGACATAAACTGTCAAATACACACAAGGTTAAGCGCAATAAGATGTGAAAGAGAACTTGGTTTAATACTCACGGGACGGTCCGTTTGACATCCAGCTTTCTGTGTGCGTGCTTCAGGTGTGTGCGCTCAGAAAACCATATATCAGAAGTTTAGATTGATATGGCTTTAAAATGCATGCAGATCATAAACTTTCATGATGATGAAGAATTGCGATGTCATGTGAGCGTGAGCGCGATAGAGATGATAATCAAAACCAAACAGATGTTTTAGTTTTTGGCAGAGTATCCAAGGCACGAGCTGTAAAGGCTCCGCCCTCTTCTGGATAGGGGGCGGAGCAGAAGCTCATTTGCATTTAAAGATACATGCATGAAAACAGCATGCTTTTCCTTCCACTCAAAAAAGGGCAATTACAACATGTTATAATAAATGATCTGTGGCGTATTTTGAGCTGAAACTTCACAGACACATTCTGGGGACACCTGAGACTTATATTACATCTTGTAAAAAGGGGCATAATAAGTCCCCTTTAAAATATTTAATATATTTGACCAAATATACTTTATTAAAAGAACAAATTTCATATGTAAACCATCTACCTGAATGAGCTTCAATTCAGAGATCATCTCAAAGATTCTCAGCTGTCTGTCTGTCTGTGTCTCTCATCTATATTTACCACTTTGACACGCAAAGAGGCCAAAATAGAGACACGTATCACTTACTGCATCACACAATCACACACAAACGTGGCTCTATGTAGATGACAAACCTGGCAGAACAACCAAGGAGTTCAGAGAAACAACGCGAGTTTGTTAACAACAGAATAGCAAAAACACTTTAATACAACATAGTGACGTGTATGTTTTTATCGTACATCCAGCTCTTTTATTTCAAAGGATGAGCACACAGGAAGTTGGATATGAGACTCCGCCCATCTGTGACCTTTTGACCCTCTTGCTAAAGAACCGACAACCCTCCGGCGCCTATAATGAAGTCTGGCCCAACATCTACATCAGTGATGCGTACGTATTATACCACAAGACTTGAATGCGCCGCTTTTAATCTTTCGATATGCGCTAAATTTTTCATTATGGCGGAGTCAGTTCTTTCCTAATCTAGTTGTCTAATAAACCTGGCACTTTGTATTATGAATATTGTTAGCTCTATTGTTAGCAAATTGCTTTTGTAAGTTGCCTTGCGTCTGCTAAATGCATAAATGTAAATAAATGTTTTCCACTTTCTTTCATTCGAAAAGAAATGAACAGTATTTTTGACATGTACAGTACAAAACCTTTAAAATGACACACAAGAATATCAGAGGGGACAAAAAATACCAAAAAAGAATGTTTTGATAACATTACCATCAAGTTATTTCTGAATGTTTTCAGAATGTTCAAAACATATTTTCTTGGTTATACAAACGTTCAGAGAACATTCCATTTTAATTTAGCAAACGTTATGGGAATGTAACTTTTGAATTTTTCTCGGAATGTTCTGAAAAAAATTTCAGTACATTTAAAAAACAATACACAAATGGCAAACTAAAATGTTTTAGAATAAAAACATTCCATGAACAATGTATCAAAAAATACTAACACTGATAACATTATTAAATACCAGGACCCAAGGTTTCCCAGCAGAACATTGCCCAAAGCATCACACTGCCTCCGCCGGCTTGCCTTCTTCCCATAGTGCATCCTGGTGCCATGTGTTCCCCAGGTAAGCGACGCACATGCACCCGGCCATCCACGTGATGTAAAAGAAAACGTGATTCATCAGACCAGACCACCTTCTTCCATTGCTCCGTGGTCCAGTTCTGATGCTCACGTGCCCACTGTTGGCGCTTTCGGCGGTGGACAGGGGTTGGCATGGACACCCTGACTGGTCTGCGGCTATGCAGCCCCATACGCAACAAAAACTGTGATGCACTGTGTATTCTCACACCTTTCTATCAGGACCAGCATTAACTTCTTGAGCAATTTGAGCTACAGTGGCTCGTCTGTTTGATCGGACCACACGGGCCAGCCTTCGCTCCCCACGTGCATCAATGAGCCTTGGCCGCCCATGATCCTGTCGCCGGTTCACCACTGTTCCTTCCTTGGAGCACTTTTGATAGATACTGACCACTGCAGACCGGGAACACCCCACAAGAGCTGCAGTTTTGGAGATGCTCTGACCCAGTCGTCTAGCCATCACAATTTGGCTCTTGTCAAACTCGCTCAAATCCTTACGCTTGCCCATTTTTCCTGCTTCTAACACATCAACTTTAACCCTATTCGGACGGTAATTGTTTCTCACGTGGAAGTCCGTAAAAATAAATTTGCATGCCACCTCAGTGATAAAAACTTGTGCATTCGGATGGTGATTTATTCACGGTGGAGCAGCGAGTTTTGTGATCCTGCGCACCTGGGAACGCTGCTCATGTGGTCAATAACATGATTGTATGCTGTAAATAAAATGTCATATGCTTGGTATAATAAGAATAAATGCATATTTAATTTAATAATAGGAAAATAATATCCTAATTATTATTTAATTATTTAAATCTGTTTAAAATAGGAAGATATATAGACGCACATTATAGTTAAAATGGTTTTCTGTCTTGTATTTTATCTCAAAATAAAGGATGTCATTTTGTTCCACATGGAAATGAGCGGAAATAAGTTAATACAGCCTCTTATTTACATGAGGTAAACATAATGTTGCTGGTTATTTTAACATATATAACTGCTGCCGTAATAACGGCCCATTTCAAATGTTTACGTGCTTTTCTTCGTTTTATTTTTTGAGCGGTGATGAAATATATTGCTCTTGTAAATGCTTGCCAGCATTTCAGTAATAAAAGTCTAGATTTTTAAAATGCGTCCAAATTACAGCGAAGCGCAACTGTACGGTCAAAAAGGATATAAACAGTGAATTTTGAAGTGATATATTCTTGAAAACTCATTGTGGATTCAGACGGCAATTAAATTACCACACATCCATGGTGTTTGTCAAAACACAGTAGGTAATTCGGCCGGGGATTTTTACACGGGTGGTGGGAGAAAAACACTGACATTCTGGATTCGGACACTGACTAGCCCGTCAATGATGAATTTACCTTACGACCCGAGAAACAATTACCGTCCGAATAGGGCTTTTGAGGACAAAATGTTCACTTGCTGCCTAATATATCCCACCCACTAACAGGTGCCGTGATGAAGAGATAATCAGTGTTATTCACTTCACCTGTCTCACGCCTGATGGTGTAGGTCTTCTGAAGTATTTCAGACACATGATAACTTGGGGTAAAGAACAGATTTAGCCATTGTTTGCAGTAATTTTTATCTTTGCTAGCTCAAAAATCCCATTCATGCTTGTATTCAGTTCAGAAATGGCTCCTTTAGATCTATAGTACCAGGTTTGACATAATTGATCACAAATGCAATTAGTTCTCATGCATCACGTGACAGATCCGAGCTTGATTTGAGAGCTACTGCAGAAAACTAACTCTTGAGTGATTCTCTCAGTCCAACAGCAAGAGACAAGACGCTTCTACACCGTCTAGGAATCACTCACATCGTCAACGCTGCACATGGACCCACTCACATCGACACCGGAGCCGGTTTCTACTCGGACGCAAGCGTAGAGTATCACGCCGTGGAGGCACCAGACAACAGAGACTTCGATATCACACCGTTTTTCTATCCCACAGCCAGTTTCATTCATAAAGCTCTGTCCCAGCCAAGTAAGACATTGTGCACTTTCATACTTAGAGTTTGCATTGTGTGCGCAGCATGATTCTGAATGTGTCTGTGATATTTTATTAAAGTGTTGGAGATATAATGCATTTAAATTGACTATTTACTTTCTGAATACACATTCCAGGTCTTGTTGTGACTTTGAATACTGTGTTTTACTTGAATACGGAGTAAAAAATGGCTTGCGAATGGTGTTTCAGTCGTCTTTGAGATAGGTTTGACATGCATGTGTGATATCAGTTTTATTTGTTTTTCAGGAGAGGGGAAGGTCTTGGTTCATTGTGCCAGAGGAGTGAGTCGCTCAGCGACGTTAGTGTTGGCGTATCTGATGATATACGAAAAACTCACAATCGCAGAAGCCATTGAAACGGTTTGCGCCCACCGGAACATTCTACCCAACGCTGGATTCCTTCAACAGCTCCGGCAGCTGGACTCCAACCTCAACCTGAGAGGAGATACGGGATCTATTAGTGTAAACTAACAGGCAACTGTGTTAACTAATTTAACAAATTGTACATAAATCATAGAATTGAAATTTACAATATGATGTAGAACAAAAGGACAGGAAAATAATCCTTAAAACGTGATGCTTGATTTTAGTTTTCAGCATTCATTTGGGTTCATGCGTGTTCAGTTGATGTCAGTGTTTTATCGGTTGAATCTTTCAGAGAAGCATGTAAATGTCTCTCACACACTCACTCACTTATACTTACACTCACTCACTCACTCACTCACACACACTCACTCGCACACACAATCACACACTCAATCACTCACAGACACACACACACACTCGCTCACACACACTCAATCACTCACAGACACACACACACACACACACTCTATCTCTCTCTCTCTCTCAGTCTCACACACACACTTTATGTGTGTTTTGGGGTTCAGCCCTCACTAGTTAGAGAAAGAGGGAACAGACCTCTAAAAATAACCCAGAATTCAACACCCACCTCTGGCCTGTAGTCAGGCCAAAGCAGTCGACTCAACTCAGCACCTCTCAAACCAACCTGAACACAAAAACACAGAGAAAGAGAATGTTATCTAATAACCCAGAAACGTTCTGACGGCGATTCTGAGACTCTCCAGCTGTTGATTCACATTACAATGAGACGTATTTCTGCGTTCGGCCTGTTCCTCTTCTGAGCGTCTGCCTCTGGGTCTTATATTTACCCTCTCCTGCGGTTTTAATCAAAATGACCTCACGGAGGAAGTTTGGAGTGAAATCGGAGGTGAGTGAAGTGAAAGAGGAATATGTGACACCAAACGGATACGAGCTGGAGAAACACCTCACGCACGGCAGCGTCGCTTACACTCACGTCAATGAGGTCTGGCCCAACGTCTACATCGGAAACGAGTGAGTCGTTTCATTTGACTAACCCAATTGTGACGCTAATAATGCAGGATGAACATTTACCCAAATAAGTCTGATGTGCTAAACACTCACCCAGAAATGTGAGGTAGACTAAGTAAACAAGTGAAGACAGACAGATACCAGAGTCAAATTTGAGACCCGTTCACACACGTTAACTATATTAAGCATTCATTAACGGTCGTTCTGTTAAAAGCGCGCGCTTAAAGGGATAGTTCACCTAAAAATTAAACTTCTGTCATCATTTACTCACCCTTAAGTTGTTCCAAACCTGTATTAATTTCTTTCTTCTTCTGAACACAAAAGAAGATATTTTGAAGAATGTTGGTAACCAAACAGTTGATGGGCCCCATAGAGTGGTGCAGGTATGACATCACTTTGTAGGCCAAAAAGCGGATTTTAGCTCTTCCTGTTCCATCGTCCCAAAGTCAATGTTTTTTTTTTTATGGGATTTTTGGTTAAATGGCTGAAATAAGGTCTGTGGTGAACACAAGCTCAAGACACATTCACGTTTTATTCTACATAAAATACACCAGTACCACTCGTGATTTTTTTAAGCTGTTACGTCACGTGTCTTGAAAAGGTTGTTGCTAACAAGTGGCTAAATGGGACTACAGAGGCTGTCAGGGACATTAAACGCATTGGGTTTTTTCCCGAGGGAACCAGTGTGATGCTAACTGCCGATTAGCCTACAAAGTGACGTCGTACCTGCACCACTCCATTGACTTCCATTAGTTTTTGTTTTTTTCGAATCACATTACTTTTTTCGGTGTTGCATGAACGCAATTGGCTAGCGTCTGCACTAGGGTATTTGCAAAGGCGATCTGATTGGCTGATGCCTGAAATTTTTCAACGGAACGGAACTCACAATTCAGTTTGGCAACGCATGACGTCACCCATTCAAAGTGAATGAGAACCGTTAACGCCGACATCCCATGTGAATGCAGCGTAAGAGTACGTTTACATAACAACGATGTACTAAAAACAGAAAAGTTTCACGTACAGACAACATTGTCAAAACAATCCCCCGTTCACACGAATCCGCGAAAATGACTAAAAACGTTGTATTATGGTGCAAGACCAGTAGATGGCGATGTAACTTTGTATAGAAACTATGCGCCTAGACTGAACACGTAATACGCATGCACAAATTTACTTTTTTGTAGTTTACACGGACACAACACCGGTATCGTTTTCAAGTTTGTGTTTTCAGGCCCCCAAAACGCTGTTGTCATGTAAATAAGCGTCCAAAACGCATGCAAAGTTTTCCTTTTTTTGTTGAAAACAGTGTCGTGTAAACGGCCCCTAGACTCTAAGCTGTTGTGTTTCTGTGAAGAGAGACTGCAAAAGACCGATACAAGCTGAAGACGATGGGCATCACGCACATCCTGAACGCTGCGGAGGGCGAGTGGAACAGTGTGGACACAGGCGCTGAATACTATAGAGACATGGACGTGCATTACTACGGGATCACAGCGGAGGACGTTCCCACATTCAACCTCAGCCAGTACTTCTATTCTGCAGCTGAACACATCCACCAGACCCTTGCAAACCCACAGAGTGAGTTATTTCACTGAGATACTATTAAAGTTAGGCCTACTTCACCTGTGTTTAAAAGCATCCCAGGATGCACCTCATGAAGTGAGCAGAGCTGGAATCTAGACAAAAAAAGCATAACATATAAGAGATGAAGAATGAAACTCTTGAATGCAATTGCATACTGACACGTCAGTTTATAGCAGTAAATGAAGAGTTGTCATGTCAATCACAAGTTCAGTATGGAGTCCCACAAGGCTCAGTAGTAGGACCGCTGCTTTTCACCCTGTACAAGCTACTGGCTGAGGTTGTGTCATCTTGTTTATTTCTCCAGATAAGCTTCTAGTTCACTGTGTGATGGGCCGCAGTCGTTCGGCCACACTCTTCCTGGCCTACTTGATGATCTACAAGAACATGACAGTTGTAGACGCCATCGACCATGTCAAGCGCCGGCGACGCATCATCCCGAACTGGGGCTTTCTGAAGCAGCTGAGAGAGCTGGACGAACACCTGCTGGAGCAGAGAAGAGCTAAAAACACACAACCGCAGGACACTTAAGCACGCAAACCAAAAACATTTATGCTTGCAAAGCTGCCAATGAATAGTGTTAAAGTTTTAGGGAGGTTTAGGGTTAGTCTGGTTCTTTGATAATGAAACATTAGATCAGAGCTGTTTGAGGCGATTGAGATAATTTAGAGCTTTCTCCAGGTTTTACAGGGCTTCTTCCTAAACTAAAGGAAATACACACACACACACACACACACACACTCATGCATGCACACACACGCACTCATGCACGCACACATGAACCCACACACACTCATGCACGCGCACACACACACACACACATTCATGCACACTCATACACGCACACATGCTCATGCACACATACACACACTCATATGCACACACAAACACTCATGCACATACTCATACACACACACACACATACACATACATGTACGCACACACATGCACGCCCGCGCACACACACATACACACTTTAAAACAGAGATGTACAACTTTGGAACAATTAAAATCTTTTTATTAAACTGGTCAGTTGAACGGTCGTGTTCCAGAAGAGGAAAGAGCGAGTGGGAAAATCTTCCCACATCAGATACAGCTTCTGCATATTCATACATTGTGCGTTTAAGATACAATTTGGTATTTCATAAGAATGTAGACCTGAAAGACAAAAATGTTCTAAGCAAAAATTCCATTATATAATCCCGTTAATTTAATTTACGACTATTACTTTTGAAAATATAAATGCACTTAACTTAAAATGATATCATGGATCTTTAATAGATTAAATATAGAACTATATTGCAATGTAGCATAAAAACAGATCAAAGACAATCTGTACTTCAACACAAACTCCTCGGAGTGTACGAAATGTGGTCGTCGCAATCCTGAAAAATGCCCGTTTAACAGGAAACGTGTGTAAACGAATGTAGAGGCACGCAGGTTTTGTTGCCGGAACTTCAGCAAAAAAGAAAAAGTGAGATGGAAAGATTCCATATTGGGATCAGACAGGAGAGGATGCGAGGGAGTTATTGGAAATCGGGTTTCTCAGGGAAGGTGCAGCCCGCTCGCCGGATGATGACATTGGCGGCGTAATGACCAGCGCGGATACACTCTTCCAACGGCTTCTCCTGAACCAACTCTGACAGGAATCCTGCAGGACACAAACACATAGTTAAATGATAATGTATAGGCTCTGTCCCAGAGGTGAATGTGATTTCACCAAGTAGAACATCCTTGTTGATCCTTTGCAAGTTGCAAAGTTACTTATAGTTAAAGTGGACCTTCGAAATAAAGTGTAACCTTTTCTTGTAAAATATAGTCCAATAATCTTATTTACAACTTCAAAAAGTATTTTTTACAGTGCATATGTGTGTCATACAAACGTTAAACAGCACAATTCACATGAAGCACAAGAGAAACTTACAATTGATTTGAATAAATTCAATGTTGCAAAGGTAACAACATGAACATAAAAATCCCCAGCACAAATATTGGGTAAAACAGTCAATATTGAATTAGATTTAACTATTTTTATCAATACATTTCAGCATTGGCCACTGAAAAACTCTACTTAAAATACTTTTTTAATATATTATATATTTTATTCTGTATATATTTTATACACACATGAATGCAGGATTTACTATGAGGCAATTTTCACTCAGAAATTGCTAGTAAACTTTACAAATAATTACAAATAATGCATTGAATTTAAATGTGAAATTAAGTAGAAAGACTGAAATAGTATTTTCTTGTAAACAGTTCAAATTTACAGCTTTGAATAATATTTTTTTTTACAGTGTACTTTAGCAAATTAAAGAGTGCACCGTTAATAAATACTGGATTAACTAAATTAAAAACGATTTATCATTAATTTGTTTCAGCATTGGCCATTAAAAAAAAAGCACTACTTTAAATACTGCTTACATGATTTTTTAAATGATTTTAGAAGCGTTTGGCAAATTAAACATTATAAATACATACTGTATATTTATTACATGTGTATGAAAAATAATGTGGTGCAGGATTTACTTTGAGGCAATTTTCACTGAGAAATTGCTAGTAAATTTTACAATTACAAAGAAATGGCAAATAACGCATTGAATTAATCCTGAAATTAAGTATTTTTTAATGATACTTTAGCCTGATATTAAAGAGTGCAGGGCAATAAATACCGCATTAATAACTATCATGGTCTAAAATGATCTGATGAATCATGTACCTCCCACAAAAGCATCACCAGCACCATTAGTGTCCACAATGTCATTCTGGTCGATGTCTAAAACGGGAAACACTTTCACTTTATCACCTAAAAGAAGACAAAGACGATTAATGACAAACATATGGAAGAGAACTCATGTGAATGAGCACAGGCTGTGTTTGATGGACGTACCCACAGTGGCCACAGTGTCCTCTCTGCCCTGAGTGAAGACCACAATCCTCTGCCTGTTCTTATTGACTTTGGGCAGAGCCTGGACCCTCCGGGCGATCTCAGCGATGTCTTCTGTCTGCAGGAACACCAGGGGTCATACATTCAAAAGTCTACATTACACCTTTTGTGTTCATTGCACTAGAAGAAAAAGTAGTATTTATACAGTATTTTTCACTCGCCTCAAAGCCCTGCTCCTTTGCAAATGTAGCGGCTTCCTGTAAAACACACAATCATCACAGCCAATGAGATGAGACATGCAAAAACGAACCTAATGTGTGGAGTTTAGTTAAAAACTAACCTCCACACATGACATTTAAGTCTTTTTATGAGCTATTTAAACACATTTCGGGGCCCTATTTTACTGATCTGAGCGTATGGTCTGAATCTCACGGTGCAGGTGCACTTAGGGCGTGTCCGAATCCACTTTTGCTAGTTTAACGACAGGAAAAATGGTCGGCGCGCCCGGCGCATGGTCCAAAAGGGTTGTCCCTAGTCTCTTAATGAGTCATGGGTGTGTTTTGGGCGTAACGTACAATAAACCAATCAGAGTCTCATCTCCCATTCCCTTTAAAAGCCAGTTGCGCTCGCGCCATGGCGGATTCGCTATTTACATGCGAGCGGAAAGACTGAACGCTTCTCCAGAGAGGAATCCTTTTATTGTTAATATTTAAACGTGTGTGTGTGTGTGTGTAGTAAGCAGAGTGTACGCGCGTTGTGCACCGCCTATAGGCTCATATTACTAACACGCCCTTTAAAAACACGACACAAAAAATACTGCACTATTGACTTTAGAGCAGGTTTGTGTTGGTCAATGGCGCAGTTGTTTTCAGTTCCTCAAAATAGCAACACTCCAACAATGCTCCTGAACACACCTGGTTTTCAGACCAGACGCCCATGGGTGAACAGCAAATTTCTGGCGTCCATCTATTTAAACAGCGTGGCGCTGGACGTGAAAATAAGAACTGTCAGGCTGAAACTAGCAAAAAACACTTGCGTCTAGACATGTGACGGTATCAAATTTTCATGTTGCGATTAATTGCTGAAGCTTTTATCACGGTATACGGTATTACCACGATATTGAAATAAGTTGCAAAAAAAGTGTTGTCATACATTTAAATACAATAAAGCAATACACAAAAATGTATAAAGTAAACAAATGTTTCAAACAGATTAAAGTGCAAAAGAATTATAAAGAATAGGTAGGCTATCACTTTACAATAAGGTCTCACTAGTAGTTCATGTTAGTTAATGCTAAAGAGCAAATAGCTACATTTGTTACAAAGTTATTATTCTTTGATAACATAAGTTAAAAAATACAACTGTTAATGTTAGCTCAGGTCCATTAAATAATACAGTAATACAACTTTTGATTTTAATGTGTTATTAAATGTTGAAATTTACATTTAACTAAGATTAATAAATGCTTTAGAAGTAGGCTATTTTTCATTGTCAGTTTGTTAACTAATGAATTAACTAATGTTAAATAATGGTGCCTTATTGTAAAGCGTGGGACTGAACAATAAAAAAATCAGAACATATTCAAACAATAGGCTATTAAAATATTAAATGTTTAAGTTTGAAAATAAATAGCCTTAAGTCTTTAAGTATTAAGTATTTGGTGATGTGATGAGCACTGTAGTGAATATAGAAAACTGAATGGCTGTTTGAAATATTTAAATACTGTTTAGTAGAGCGAGTCTGCTTTGTTTACTAGGGTTACCCGGGAAACGGCTGCATTTCTGCTGTTCCATCAGCGCCATCTGCTGTCAGAGAGTGAATGTGCAGTCATTCAGCGCGTCTCCTTCACTCGTTCCGCCTTGAGCTGCTCATGCGCGTTGGGCTTGTTTACATCAGTGCGCGTGCCTCTTTGATGCAGCATACAGCGGTGTTGTTCATTTTAAACGGTAGATGGGTAAAGTATTCTTAAAATGCATTCTAAAAATCGGAATAATTCGTAATAAATAATTATTCACGGTATTTTGAAGTGACCACGATAACAATATCGTGCATGTTCATTATCGTGATATATCATATTACCGTATGCGCCAGGTGTATGATAGGGCCCTAAGGGTCTGTAGACACCCTGATGATGTGAAGACTCACCGTCTCGTTTCCGAAGATGATGTCAACGTACGGCAGGACCTTCATCAGCGGCTCTTTGAAGAACTGGCTGATGAAGGGGGCCGAGAGGTTGAGGCCGAAGATCTTGTTGTTGTCAGATGCGTGTTTGGCCACTTTGAGGATGGACTCTGGAGACACGGTCAGGAAAAAACCCTCCAGGACGGAGATCAGGACAATACTTATCAGATTAATACTTTAATAAGATGAGCATTTTGACCAGGAATTGTGTTATTCAAAATGGTACAAGGTTTCTGTACTCGACATCACTAGTTTCTTGCATTAGTTACAGCTGCTCTATTATTCTCCATTTGCACATTCAAACAAGCATGATGCAAATGTGAAGCTCTTACTGCGATGTAGTAAACTCGAGCTTTCTCCACTAGACTCCAGTTGCGATCAACATCCAGATGTTTCTCTTTATTATAGCAGTTTGCTGCTGCCAGGTTTGCAACCAGAGACCTACAAACACACAGTGATAGTCAAACCTCACTGCCGACGAGGGTCATGTTTCAATCTGCTGGAAATCACTATGGAACCATATGTTTTAAATCAGTACAGACAGTTATCATAAACGGTATAAATCAAAGTTTCAACGCTCTAGATGAAACTGTATTAGTCCACTGATGAATCATACAGTCGTCTTTTAACACTCTGGTGATGTTATCAGTATTGCCATAATTTCCATTATTATTTTTAATAGGATGGGCCTGTTAAAAAAAATAATAATAAATGGAAATTATGGTGATCATCATTGACCAGTCCAGCATAACTGATAGTAAGAAATAATAAGAAGTATTAAGCTGTTATCATAGTTACGGTTGCATTGTTATGATGTTGTATTAGATTTGAGCATGTAAACTGGAATAATTTTATCAGCCATATTCTCAATTATCCGCTATAAAATAAAATGTCTATATCAGTGTATCTCTGGATAAAACAGCGCATTAGGTACTTTATAATGTTTTGATGTCTGATTTCATCTAAAGCATGTCATTACTCTTAGTATGAATTGTGATAAAAAAAATAAAAAAAAAGAGATTGATTCATATATGCTATTTTACCAAAAGTTTGAAAGATTTAAAAAAATACTTTTATGCATCAATGCATTAAATGGGACAGTAAAACATTTATAAATGTTACAAAAGATTTCAAATAAATGCTGTTCTTCTGAACTTTCTATTCATCAAAGAATCCTGAAAACAAAATGTGTCACAGTTTCCACAGAAATATGAACCGTTTTCAACATTGATAATCATAAATGTTTCTCGAGCAGTAAATCCTCATATTAAAATGATTTCTGAAGGATCATGTGACACTGAACACTGGAGTAATGGTGATAAATTCAGCTTTGATCACAGGAATAAATTACATTTGAAAATATATTACAATAGAAAACAGCTGTTTTAAATTGTAATAAATATTTCACAATTTTTACTGATCAAATAAATGCAGCTGTGGTGAACAGAAGAGACTTCAGTGTGTCTTCTCAAACGCTGCATTATATACAGTAAGTGTGTTTGTTTCTGACCTGTTGTCTCCAGTAATGCAGGCTGCACACGTTCCGGTCGGCTCTTGACTTTGTTCATAATAATGAGCGTCGACATGAGCTTCAGCCGCTTTCTGCTTCAGGATCTCGCCAAAGTGATCCGAACCTATACAGCCGAAGAACGTGGCCACCTTATGCGGCTCCTGGATCATCCACTGAGAGAGAAGATATAAAACACACAATATTATTATGGAGTTCACACAATTTCCTGATAGACATACATGGTGACAATTAGCTGGGTTCCAGACCTACCTGAGCGATTTTGACAGAGTTCTGTGTGGATCCACCGGCATGATACTCCACTTTACTCTTATTCACGATCTCATCAAACCTGCAGCACAAACACCAGAAGGTTTTTCTTTATTGTTAGTGTGAGTGAAGATCCTGATGAGATTGCGCAGGTTTGAGTCCTGTCAGTATGTAAACAGAAGGAGCTGCTGCCCCCTGCAGGTCAGAGACGGTACAACACTAAGCGCTCAACTCTGCTTTTCTGCTCAAATCCATTTTACTGTTAGGACTGCGCGGTACAGTTTATTTCATCATAGATATATATTCGTGCAATGGTTGAACATGATGAACAGAGAAAGAAAATATCACTTATTTCTAGTTTGTATTTCATCACAAATACACCAATAATTTCCTGAATTCATTTTCCTAATATGTTGTGCCATTTGTCTTTAGCTTTCATAATATGATATAACTATGTCTGGGCATTTATATCAAATATTTATGACACTCTACCGGTCAAAAGTTTGGAACAATTATGATTTTTTTTATGTTTTTGAAAGAAGTCTCTTCAGTTCACCAAGGCTGCATTTATTTGATAAAAAATACAGAAATATCAGTAATATTATGAAATATATTTTCAGTGTAAATCATCTGTTTTCTATGTGAATATATAGTAAAGTGTAATTTATTCCTGTGATCAAAGCTGAATTTATCATCATTACTCCAGTCTTCAGTGTCACATATTTTTTATATATTATATTTTTTTTTATTTCTTATTTTTATCAATGTTGAAATCAGTTGTGCTGCTTCACATTTTTGTGGAAACCGTGATACTACCATTCAAAAGTTTAGGATAAGTAATATTTAAAAAGAAAAAGATAAGAAATTAATACTTTTATTCAGAAAGGATGCATTAAATTGTTCAAAAGTGACAAAGACAATTATAATGTTATAAATGGTTCTATTTCAAATAAATGCTGCCTTTTGAACTTTCAATTCATTAAAGAATCCTGACAAATATACATCACAGTTTCTGCAAAAATATAAAATATATTCAAATGGAAAACAGTTATTTTAAATTGTAATAATATCTCACAATATTACTGTTTAACTGTATTTTTGATCAAAATGATGAGCAGAAGAGACTTTTCAAAAACACCAAAAATCTATTCCAAACTTTTGACCAGTAGTGTATATTCAAAGATTTTGCAGGTGATATTAAAATAAGCAACATTGTGAATACAGCAGTGAACATAATAATGCATGATGTCACTCACAAAGCTTTATGTTTGTCCTCTGCCAGGATCTGATCATTGGGCTTCAATCCATACCTGTGCGCACACACACACACACGTTAGTTATTGATGAATAATTACACTAACAGCTCAAGGAAATCCATACAGTGTGTTTGTGGCTCAGGTCGTGTGATCACAGAAGCGTATCGATCATAAGAACAGCGGTGCACGTATGACCTTGAAACACACGCAGTCACATGATCGCTACTCACTTATCGAGAAAATCCTTATCCACCACAGCAGAGATGTCCAGCAGCGGATTCCCCATCCCAAACAGAGCATTCTGACTGCAAACACACACAGACGCCAGGAAAACATCTTACAATAACACACTGATATTGACCTTTTATTCACTTTTATGTGCTATATAAATAAACATAACTAATTCTACAATTTACTAACACTCTTTCCAAATCTGTATGTTGGGAAAAGTAACTTTCAAAAGTAATGCATTACAATATTGCATCACTCCCTAAAAACTTTTTTGTTGTTGTTGTAAGTGTTTAAAGGTGCAGTGTGTAAATTTTTAGCGGCATCTAGTGGTGAGGTTGTGAATTGCAACCGCTCACCCCTCCCTTACGAAGCACAGAGAAGCTACGGTGGCCGACACAGGACAAAGATGTCGTCATCTGAGACAGCACGGAGTGACTAGCGCTCTGCAGAGCAGTTTGTCCATTTAGGGCTACTGTAGAAACATGGCGGCGCAAAATGGCGACTTCAATGTAAGGGGACCCGCGGTGTGTGTAGATAGAAACGGCTCATTCTAAGGTAATAAAAACACAACGGTTCATTATGTAAGGTCTTTATACACCACTGAAAACATAGTTATGTATATTATATTGCATTTCTGTCAATAGATCCTCATGAATACTACACACTGCACCTTTAACACAGTAATGCATGTTACTCAGTGATTTTTTTGCATACATTAAACTATGAAAAGCACAAATTTGTCATAATCAAAATCTGCCATAATCAAAATCTGCCACCCAGGGGATCAGTGCATGCAAATGTTTGATTTAATACAGCGTGATATTGCATTTTCACTTGCTATTTTTGGAGTTTGACAGCCCCAGTCCACATTTACTTTAATTGTACGCATAAGAACAGCATGCACATTCTGCTAATCTCCTTTTTTGTTTCACTGAAGTCATTTCAAGTGTTTCAAGGAGGAGTAGGTTGAGAGCCTTCATTCCTGAGGGAACTATTCCTTTAATATCCATTCTGAGAGTAACAGGTGGAGGTCACATGATCGGGTTTCAGTGACGCTTCCTTTGAGACTTGAACCCTTGGAATGGAAGGTAGGCTTATTAGCCGGAGATCCAAACAGACCAGAATCCCTGCTCTTTTTCTTATGACATTGTAGATCAGAACAGGTTTCAGAAGTACAGCCCTCACAATCATTCTGTGAAGCTTTCTGATGAACTTCATGGACACGCCCTTCTAATATTAGCCGGACAAATGTCCATTTTACACATCAAACCAGCTGTATATCATGTCGACTTTTAATGCAAACTTGCAACAAGTTCTGTAATCTAACCTACACCCTGAAATGTAATGTTTTACATTTAGTGTGTTTAATGGGTTTTAATGGAAAGCGTTTACAGCACAGAGCACATGCTATAGTGCTGACTAAACACATGCAACACACACACACACACACACACACACACTCTTGTACATCTATCTTTGTGAGGACATTCACTGACACAATGCAATCTCTAGCTCCTTATCCTAACTTTACCCATCACAACTAACTGCCTAACCCAAACCCTTACCCTGATTATCCCTTATCCCTAAAACCAAGTCTTGACTCTCAACCAGGCCTTTAAAGGGCTCTCAGAAAGATGTCCTTACTTTACTCTTTGCCCTCACTCCACTGGTCTAAAAAACTCAATTACAAGTATATATACACACACACACACACACACACACACACAGTAAACTATCCACAGGACTAAAACAATATCCTCAATCACATTAAACATTGACAAGCATCAGTTTGTCTGGGCACCAGTATGAAAACTGCCACACATGTGATCAGTGAATGCTCGTGCACATGCATTCTGCCATATATTATACTGACTGTAACATGTGTGTACATGCACATTAATCTGACAGTTAAAGGTAAATACATGAGTCACCAAAAAACAGAATAATTGTGAGTTGTCATTCCAGTTCTGTCATTCATTTTATACATACATATGCATGTATATATATATATATAAATGTATAAATGTGTGTATATATACATACATACATACATACATACATACATACATACATACATACATACATACATACATACATACATACAAGCTGCATAAGAAAATTGTATTTCTTAATATGTAACAAATGAGGAAATAAATCCCGTTGCATCATAAAGACACACACTGCCCAGACCGGAAGCACAGAGACAGAGAGGCTGCCACTGAATGCTCTGCTGTCTTACCTGACTGTAGGCATGATCACACACTCTGATTGTCTGTAGTAAGAGTGATTCTGTGCTCTCGCGCCCCGTCCACGCTGCGAGCGCGTGCGATTAGTTTTCCACGCAACTACAACCCGGAAGCCGAAATCGGCTCGAGAGCTCTAGATGATTGGTTATATCACACGCATGGGCGGATGGATAGATCCATCATCCTGGTTGGCTGACTAGCACGCATGTGTTTTTAAGGTCTGAAATGTCTATAATACTATAATACTATAATAACGTGTAGCGCGTGCACTGAATGCGTCTGGAAATGCAATGCATTTGCTCTAAACAACATGATGCACGAGCAGAGGAATGCATGCATGGTACATTTTGTTCATCTATCAAAACAAACCCCGATGCATGTTTCAGATAGAAGCACCGACTGTATGTGTGTGTGTGTGTGTGTGTGTGTGTTTACCTCAACGTCTTGTTCTGCGCGAGCGAGCCGCCAGTCCAGTCACATACCGACATCTTCCTGCTCTCTCTCAGACTGACACACACACACACACACACACACACACGCGAGCTGCTCTCAGATCAGTTTGCTGCCCGTGCAATGCCATTGTCATCTTCTGTTTTGTGCTGATGCATTTAGCAAGTTGCATTCATTAATTCCATAGTAATCATCAAAATATTACTTATTGTAAGTGCCTTTGTAATAATTTTTCTTTTCTTACGTTACATGATACATTTCCTTACATACCATAACTATAAATATCATAGTGGATACACTTATTATTAATACTGTAACACTGGTGTTTATACTTGTACTTACACAAACATTAATTAGATTTGATGCATGTGTTCAGAAACAAATGAATTACATAATTAATAGAGAGGATGAGCTCAGATTTAATTGCAATATTAAAGGATAAATGAAAATGATTCACTCAAATTGAGTTTGTAAGTTTCAAAAGTATAGTGTAAATATTTCACTTCAAAAATATACTGAAGAAATTAATACTAATTAATATAAATACATATATTTTATTTTTAATCAATTTTTTTTAAATAACATTTTTTTCCCTTTATTTTTCAGTATTTATTTTAGTATCAAGATACTATTATAATTTTTATAATATATTTTTGTATTTTCCATTTTAATTTTAGGTAATTGTAGGTGTTTTTATAATTTTTAGTAGTTGTTTTTTTAAATGTCTTTATAGCTTTGTATTCATTTTATCTCAGTTTGAGTTATTTTAGTACATCAAGTTAAACTGAAGACGAGAAATGTTGCTTTGGCAACTAACTAAAATCAAATAAGTACTTTTTAGTTTATTTTAGTTTTAGTTAAATATAACAACCCTTCCTTCAGAAACCCCTAAACTTAATGTACTGTAAAATACAAAAATCAAATTGCAAAATTGTCAGTTGTTATAATAAATATATCATAACTGATTAACTGCGGTAAAACCTGCAAAGCATGGCAACAATAAGATAAAAGACACCAATGTTGAATAAACAGGGTAATATTTAGAAAGCCAATCTCATTATAATGCATATTTATAAAAACAATACAGTCCCACACATATGATTCAGCTGATAATAAGTTCTTTTATTATGACAAGGCACATTAGGTCTTACAGGCTGTCTTTAAAGATGAACACATATTTACATTAAATCTGCTGGTCTCCTCAGTGATATAAAAGGCAAATATATGCATATTCTCACTCATATAAATATACTTGAGTGTGCATTCTGCAAGAGAGATTTTAGTAGTGTATTTAGCACAGTGATGTCTTAGTGGAAATACGAGGACGGCAGTGTGTGTGGGTGTGTGTGTGTGTGTGTGTATAATGCAACCGGACTGGTTTTGCATGGATTACAGGAAGCACCAGGTCATAGCTCTGATTACCTCTCTTGTATCGGAGAGTTTGCAGTGTCATCCCTGAATGAAAGTTTGATCTAATCCACTAATCATTTACCAACATGAGGGCGTTTATATGCTGTCATCAACACTTTGCATCAAAAAGCACATTATGAGGATTTCATATTCCAAAATCTGTGCTTGTGTTTTTGTTTGTGAAGACGTTTTGTTGGTGTAAACAAGGCTTGTGTGAAATTATATATATAAGAATGGAAATAATGACCATTGTGACATTTTCCCTCCTAACTGGGATCCATCAAAACCAAATAAATCATTCTTCGCAAATTAGAAAAACACTCAATGACATTTTTTTTTGTCGGTTTTGATAATGGAATAGTTTAGTCCATGAGGTGGACGAGACGTCTGCATTGACATTGATGACCTGGACTCCAACGCTTCCCCCAGTGCATGCTGGGATATCTGCACTGGTTCTGCCCTCACTGGTACCAGGGTGTCTTGCGGACCCAGCGCAGGGTTAATCCGGCGTCTGTGCGGATCTTGATGGAGGCGGCCTCGGCTTCCCTCACCGTCTCCTTCACCGACTGCATCAGGTTCTGAGCGTTATGGACCAGCATCTCTGTGGCCTACAAGAGAACCAGCACACATTTAGATGGGTTTCCTGACTTTAAACAAGAGACGGCAAAGAGCAGAGAGCAAGATCTGACCTGCTCGGATTCCTCCTCGCTGATGTTGGTGCGTCCCAACATGGTGGCCTTCACAGTGGAGAGAATCTTCAGCTGTGTGCTGATGGTAGGAATCCTCTCACACACCTACAGAAAGACACAAAACTCCTTCAAAATGTGCGCTTGAGTCATTTTTACAGGAACGAACAGTCATAAAGAGCATCTTGTGCAGTAGTGCTTCATTTGTGATCTTAAATTGCCCTCCTTTCCATGCACTGGCTCATTTTTCAGTGTTTCATTTAGGGATGCATATCGGCCACAATATCAGTATCGGTTGACATATGATCATTTTTAATGTTATCGTTTTCGGCCCGATAAGAAAATTTGGCCACAGATGCGCACTGTTCACCATGATGGTTCTGAATAGCTTGAAATATGATTGAAATCACTTCAAAAAGGAAAATATGGATAAGTGCAACATGCAGCGCAAGCGCAACTACATAAATTATAATGAGAACATCATAATTGTGTGTTGGGGACATGGCTTTTAATGCTGAGACTTTTGTTTTTGTAATCAGACTCTCAAAAATTATATAAACATTTGGATTTAGATTCATCGGCCAATATATCGGTTATAAGCTTTCAAATATAAAGAATTATCGGTATCGGCCAAAATTTTCATATCAGTGCATACCTACTTACCATGCACTAGCTCATTTTTCAGTGTTTCATTTAGGGATGCACAATATATCACCACCATATCGGTATCGGCTGATATATGTCCATTTTTAATGTTATTATCGGCCCGATAAGAAAATTTGTCCGATATTTTAAAGCCGATAAATAATGTATTATTTCCTTCAGCTGAGACACTTCAGATGCACACTGTTCACCATGATGGGTTTGAATTGCTTGAAATATGATTGGAATCACTTCAAAAAGGAAAATATGGATAAGTGCAACGTGCAGCGCAAGCGCAACTACATAAATTATAATGAGAACATCATAATTGTGTGCTTGGGACATGGCTTTTAATGCTGAGACTTTTGTTTTTGTAATCAGACTCTCAAAAATTATATAAACATTTGGATTTAGATTTATTGGCCAATATATCGGTTATCAGCTTTCAAGTATAAAGAATTATCGGTTATTATCGGTATCGGCCAACATTTTCATATCAGTGCATCCCTAGTTTCCATATTTTGAGTCTGAACGAGGTGTGTGTGAGTGAATCTTTTTGAAGTTAACAAATGTTTTTGGTGAATAGATTCAAAAGAGTCACTTAGATTAATCAAAATCCCCAGCACTGCTGTAATGCGGTCTGCCAACCACAAAATTGGCCAAACCCTACAAACAAGCGCAGCAAAATTGCATTTTAAATGACAAACACATTTTTCTTCAGGAAATTAGATTTTCCCCCGCAAATTGTGCAGCCCTAAAATCTCTTCCAATTGGTCTCAGTTTGAGCATTTTTGAAGTGCTCACATTACCCAAACTCTTCTCAGACTCCAGAACCACATCAACCCATCTGTCAGCAGTCACGCTGTGGATTTGACCCCAGCGCTGTGCTCTCATTACCTGCAGCAGGTTGGTTCGTATGCGTTTGTCCGTGCACTGCTTGGCGACCTCCTTGGCGAGGCGCGTGACCTCGTCAGAGGCTTTGGCGATGTCTTTGGCACACTGGATAAGCGCCCTCTTATTCCCGCCGCTACCTCGGACCAGTCGAGACATCTCGGCCATCAGCAGAGCCATGCGCTTGGCGGCGCCGATGATGTCATTACCCTGCAAAAACATTCATTGTTTAATAACCCGCATGGATCCAACCATTAGGGATGATTCCGATTCTTATGCTGGGTACACACAAAAAGATTTTTAAACTCTTATAAGAGTTTCAAAATGTGAGAGACCACAAACATGACGATAAGAAATCATAGATTTACCCGTTTTGTTCCTCTAGTGTGTTTAGTGCCGCGATGTGACCAGGAAAGCACACCACACACAAACAGATCCCATTCACAAATAACAGAGTCCCGTCTGTGAACATGGAAATCCCGCAAAATCCCTCGCATCAAAACATCTCAAACGCGACTTTAAAGTAAACAAACATGGCGGACGACCGGCAAGAAGAAATTGTGCTTATAGTGTATGGACGGCTTTATACAGAAAATTCGCAGGGGGAAAGGAAAATGTTTAGATGAAGTCATGGAGACGGTGTAAAGATGGAGGTTAGTCTTCCGTCAGCTCGCGTTCTGATTGGGTATTGTTTCGTTTACGTGATAATCTCCAGAGCGTGCGCACGTTTGTCCTCCGGGTTCCCCCCACACGTCAGGATTTCTGATCGTAAATATTCAACATGTTCAATATTTACGATTCGAGATCGGGGCACCTCTGATGTTCTTCGGAGCAAATTCAGTCACTCTTAACACACCTCACACCACAGGAAAATCTGGTAAGAATCTGTAGAACCATTAAGATAATCTGGACTTTACCTATGATTGTCGGAAGGGGAGAAATCATCCCAAAATCGCCCCGATTATCTTTTTGTGTGTACCCAGCATTATCAATTCCTAATTTAAATTCCAATAGGGGAAAAAAATTTAGATATCATGCACATTCTTATTGCAAAACATTTCATTGTAGCTACCGTGAACAAAAATCAACAGGCTAAAGAACACTCACACAAGGAACGTTTGCCTATGGTTTAAGGCCCGTTCACACTCAGTAAATAAAAACACTCAGCAATTAAAAAAGAACAAATAAACAAATTAGAATAAATACAAATAAATACAACTGAATGTGTTAAGATTTTATTTAGCTACAGAAACTGTAATCAAGTGTAAATAACACTGCACTTTATAAATAAAATATGCATTACAAATATAGTTACAAAAGTGATTCAGTCAAGAACAGCGAGTGAATTTTCTCTGTCTTTTGTTGTTTGATTAACGCTAGAGACGGCAGCAGGAATATTAGGCTGCTGTCACTTTAAGAGCTGCACGGATCCAATACACTGATACACATGCATTTTCTTTCTCAACTGTTTACGGTCACTTAAGACAAAACCGACTGTGGATAATTTGACATTATTTTGTGTGTATTTGTCCGTTCAAGTGCAAAAAGATGCAGAAGAGAACTCAGTTCAGTATCGCGCACTATACAGCATTAGAAGCGGCTTTTTTTGTGTGCACGCTTTGGATGTGTGTTCAGCACAGAAAACTTCTTGCGCTTAAATTGTTAAAAATCACACTAATAGGTCAACACAGGAATCGTTAAACGGAATCACGGAATCCCTGGTTCTTAGAAATTTGGAACTGGTTCTAAAATGGAACTGGTTCTTGATACCCAACCCTATCCAAACCCAACTCGGCGAGACTGACCTTGCTGGACCACTTGCGGGCCTCTTCGTGCAGCTGTCGGGCGGCCACCATCATGGGTTCGCTGATAATTTCTCCGGCCTGCTGCTCTGGGAACTCCTCGTCCTTCTCCTCAGGCGGTGGAGGTCTGGGAGGAGGCACTTCACCCTCCGGCAGGGGCGGTTTTGGCGGGGCGGCGTTGTCGCTTATCTGAACAAGAACCAGTGCTCATGTTTAAAATCCTGCTTGTGCAATAAATGCATGCCTGTCTGCGGTGAAACTGACCTGCAGGTGCTCCAGGTCTGGCGGTGGAGGAGGGAAGTCTGGCTCCTGCGGCTGGAACGCCTCTCTGACTTTAGCCACGGCACCCAGGATCTTAAAACCTGAGTCCAGGAAGCCCCTCTGAAGGCCTGTCGAGGAAGACAATGGTCATAACTAGGGCTGCACGATTAATCGAGACAAAAAACAAAATTGTGATATGGCTTAGAGGTGCGCGATATTGACAATAACTGAAATCTCGATGTTTTCTGGGATTTTATCACTAAAGATAATTAGACGATATTTTGCTGAGTGTGTTTATTGTGTTGGACTGCCGTGGTCAGCTGACTCCTAAAGTTTTTGATCTTCTTCATATTCTGTGCGGTGGTCAGTTCACAGCAGTGACAGAAGTTTACAGTGATTTTTACCTTTATAAAGCCATTTTTAACCTAATTAAATGCATGCATCATCTTTTGTGTCAAATTCTTACATTTTAAGACACAATAAAATGCCAATGTTGCCAATCAAATTACATCAATATCAACTAAACTCATCTTTGCAGTGCAGAGGCAACAGAAGTGGATTTAGATCATTTACACACACGGTTTAATGAGCTCAGAGGGACATGAATGCATTTAACCTGTTGTTACACACGCAGAAATAATGTGCTGATGTTTTAAACATAACACAATGAATATTGATATTTTGAAATGATTTAAAAGATTCTTTAAATGTGAAAGTAGTAGGTGGCAGCAAGTCACTATTAATGAGTGAGTTATTGAGATTCATTCAAACGGCTGATTCATTCAAGAACGAAGCATGTGACTGTCTTAATGAGTGAGTCATTGAATCATTCATTCAACCGATTCATTCGAACAGC